>CM053589.1:34902352-34940070 GCA_028646515.1 Pseudochirops corinnae
TCTAGACCCACTGCCCAATCACAAAGCTACAAGGCATGGGCATTCCTGGAAAACAAGCCTGGCGCCACAGGCTCCATGTGACCACATTCAGCCTATTAAGGAACAGAGTATACTTTCAAATATCCAAGGGTCCTCAGAGTCACGTAGCCACATTAGCAAAGGGCCTAGGGGCAGGGAAGATCTTTAGATTCCCATAACATGATTCGGCAGAGGGAACTGAAAATGGCATTCAGATAGGTCAGAAGAGAAACTGGAGAGTGAATTGAATCCAAAGGAAGAGAAAAAAATACTGGAAGATGCTTGTGGTTATTAGCATAATGTTCTAAGTAGCTGAGCTAATTATGAATTAGGAAAACAAAGAGAGGATATGATTCTCCCTGGGGATATATATAAGTCAGAGTTTCTATATAGGAATTGTTCTGTATGTTATTAGCAGAATTCAAAACCAAATTAAACATTTTCTTGATCCTCCTAAAGTATAAAGTTAATAAATTAAACTAGTTTTTTATGTAAAAGGAAAATAAAGGAAAGATATTGAGCCAAAGTTTTAAAAAAACTTTTTGGAATTGAAAATCTCTTTAAAAATTAATATTATTAATGTTTTGGACTTTAAAAAAAACAGTTATTGTATGATATGGTACTTTTATAGTTCAATTTGAAGAAAGTCCTGGTGCATCTTCCCAGAGTTCAGTCTCCCCCATAGCCATCAGTGGAAATCATCTGTTCAACGCAGGTGCTCTGAGGCGAAGTAAAAGGATTGCAAGCAAAAAAGTGTGCAGGTAAGTTGCCTCAGTAATTAACTTAACCAATGAAACTTGGTATATTGTTTCTGCAAACTAATATGACTGATAATAAAACATTTTTTAAAATTTATCTTTCTTTATACTATTAGTCAAGAATATTCCTTTTTTTTTCTCTATCAAATATTCTCACTATAAAAACCAGTTCTGCTTGATTAATACATTGTCTCTTGCAGTATATAATCTTAATGTTTTACTTGTGATTTAAAAATCTATTTGATTCCAAGTCCAATGGACTATGAATAGTCCTTATCAGAAGCACAATAATTTGTTAATTTTCTTTCATATTCCCACTGCTTAAAATTTTTTAGTTCTAGAATAGACTTAGAAATCATCTGGTCTAAACTGTCATGTTATAAATGATGAGGAAACTCTTATCAAGTTGTGATTTGCCAAAGGTCCTACATAACTAGTAAGGACTCCTCCATCAAGAGTATCTGTTATTTTTATTCTTTTAGGAGATGAGCACTAAAACATATTGTGGATTTTTATTTTAAATTTTGACCCAGAGACAGAATATTGTTGGCAATAGATACCACTTAGATTGTCTTGTTTTCAAAAATTGCATTTGTTCTTCCCTCTTCTGAAAAAAAAAAATGATTAGGGTGGAGTCAGGGAAGGCAGGTTGCTTCTCGCCTAAGATAAGTCGTAAAGAAAAGGTCCGAAGAGCTCTTCGTCTCAAGTTTAGTCTGAAGAAAAGTAGCAGAGACGGAGTAAGTATCTCTCATTCCTTCGTTGTTGTTTCGTTCATTATTTCAAACTTGCAGTTTTAGTGTCTGATTCATCAAAAAATACCAAAGTAGCCACAAATTCTACTAAGTACTGCTAAAAATGCCCATGTTTTTAGTAATCCACAGTAAAATTTGCACTGTGAGTAAGTTATTTCTAAATCTCATGTTTTACATGTACTGGAATACAAAGAATGACACTTTGGTTTGTATTTTATTTTTCATTTTCCAATATACCTTTACTTTCTTTCTTGGTAGCTGTCCTGAATAACAGTAAGAAAGAAAATAGTTCAGCAAAACAGACCCACACATTGGTCAAGTCTGGTGTTGTATACAGTATCCCATGTACCTAGTCCTCAGTATCTGAAAAAGAGAGAGGGAGGTACATTCTTACGTCTCTTCCTTAGTTATTATGATTTCACTGTATTCAGTTTTTCTTGCCTTGTTTTGTTGTTTTTTACATTTTTGTTGTTATTATGTACACTATTTGTTCTGTTTCACTTTGCATTATTTCAAATAAGACTACGTATTTCTCTATCTCTCATTAGTAATTTCTTACAGTATAACAATATTCCATCGTATTTACGTATCATTATTTTCTTATCTACTTCCAGTTGGTTGGGTATCTTTCTACTTTGCTTCCAGTTCTTTGATGTTACAGAAAGTGCTGTTATCAATATATTGGTGTAAATGGGACCTTTTTTGTCTGTCACCTACTTCATGTATATGTCTGGCAGTGGTGTCTCTAGGATAGAGTAGATAGACATTTTAGTCACTTTCTTAAAATACTTCCAGATTGCTTCTTTCCAAAATGGCTGGACTAACTTAGCTTCAGTAGTAGTGCAGTAGTGTGTCTGTTCTTTTTTTGTTATGAACTTAAACATGAACATTTCAGTGTACAAAGAACAAAACTTCTATTGCAAATAGTTTGAGGGTTTTCTTTAAGTAAATGTTACATTAAATGTGATAGTAACAGAACCGCTCTTTGTTCCCTTCTGAACTTCTGCTTTGGATTTCTTTTTCTTGTGTATTTTTAAATGTTTCATCAACCCTTTCTTTGACATGTATGTTGTGTGTATTTGGTGTGGGGGGAATGTATCACTATCCTTACCCCATCCCTCTCCACAAATCTTTCTAAGATAGAAGCCCTGGCCCTGCCTTGCATAATCGAACAAAAAGAATCAACATGTTGGCCATGCGTGAAAATACGTGCCTCATTCTGCACCTCACTGCCATTCATACACCATAATATTTTTAGCCATTCCTTGTTTCCACTTATTTGCTACCCAAAAAAAAGTGGTTAGAAATATTTTGTTTGTGCCCTTTCCTGCTATCTTTGATATGCTTGTCTTTCCACAACTTCTCCAAAATGGACTTCCCATCTTTTGTTATCTGCTGATTTTCCTAGGCATGCAATGAAACTTCAGAATTGTTTTGATTTATTTTTCTCTTAGCATTAGTAAGTTGAAGCAATCTTTCATATAATTGCTCATAGTCATTTTCTTTTAAGAGCTATTTGTTTATATCTTTTTTTTTTTTTTACCTCTTAACCACTGGGGAATGACATTTTGTCTTATATGTGCATACCAGTTACCTCTAAATCTTGGAAATGAGGCATTTATCAGTTATGTGATAGTTTTTTTTCCTCTTGTCAACTACTTCCATTATTCTAGTTCCATTAAATTTTTACTAAAGTTCTTCAAAATGATCAGTTTTATCCTCTTACCTTGTTTGGTAAGAATTCTGCCCTAAGCTATAGCTTTTAAAGGTACCTAATCTGGTTTTCTTCTAATCTTTTTTTTAAAGCTATGACTTTAAATCTTCAGATTATACATCCATTTGGAGTTTATTATAATATGTAGTATAAAATGTTTGAACATAATTTTTCTCAGACTTCTTTCATGTTTTCCCAGAAGTTCTTGTCAAAATTTATTGTATTTGTATCCCCAGCTTCTACCGTAGTTACTGACACGTAGTAAAGCACCTTAACAAGTACTTACTGATGGAATTGATAAGTAGGAATTTCTTCCAAAATAATTTATGTCCTTGGGTTTATTGATTACTGGGTTATTTAGTTTGTTTTATGAAAAATTACTGTATATTCTAAAACCAAAAACATTTAAGGAGAATGATGTTTTACATATTTTTGCAAATCTCTTTAATTTCTGGCTTAATAGAAAACAAATTTATCTATTTATATACAGAACCTGTTTGATACATTGTTTATGTTGAAGTGAAGAAAATACTGCCTTGCAGATAGGCAGTTTGAAAAGGGTGTAGTATTTTAGTAGGCAAATGATATCTTAATATTTGTTATGAAAATAGTTTTGACCTCTTGGACCCCCTGAAAGGATCCCAGAGATTCCTGCTAGAAGCCTGTGGACCATACTTTGGTGGCTGCTAATCGAGTGTTTTTCATTGATTTTTCTATTTTTCTTAACCAATATCAAACAAATTTGGTAATTATTGCTTTATAGTATAGTAATTTGTGGTCTAGAAATACTATTTCCTTTTCATTCCTACTTTTTTCTCATGATATCATTTGAGATTCTAGATTTTTTGTTCCTCTAAATCAGTGGTTCTCAACCTGTGGGTTGCGATCCCTTTGGGGGTCAAATGACCCTTTCACAGAGGTTACCTAAGACCATCGGAAAACACATATTTCCAGTGGTCTTTGGAACTGAGACACTATTCCTCTGTCTGTCTCCAGGCGGGTCTGCCCATGTGCAGATACGCCCACATACGAGTATTAAAGGGTCAAAGCATTAGGAAGGTTGAGAACCACTGCTCTAAATGGATTTCCCCTCCTTATATAACAGTCAGTTACTTGATTAGAATAGCACTAAATCTTAATATTATTTTTGGTTGTATCATCATTTGTATCACATAGGTGTGCCCCTAAAAATATCCTTCCCTTTGTTTAAGTCATTTTTTAATTGCTATAAGGATCATGTTGTAATTATACCTATCTAGAGCTTGAGTGTGTTTTGGTAGATTGATTCCCATGTACTTTTTGCATTTTGTAGTTATTTTGAATAAGAATTCCTCTAGAATGTTAATTAGTTAGTTTCTTTTACATCAGTCTTGTTATTTTCTGAAATCATTGTTTCACTTTATCTTATAATTTATAATTGAGTAATTAATTTCATAACCCAAGCTTTTAAAATTTGTTTTCTTCAAAAGAACAGATGTTCTGGTTTGAATAGATATGAACATGTTGGACGAAGACTTGCAAGTCAACAAGATTTTAAAAATAGGATTGAATCTGTAAAAACTGGACTGCTTTTCAGCCCGGATATTGATGAAACATTAACAAAGAAAGGTATGTATGTGTAATATCTTTATAGTTTTCTAAAAAAGACTTAGAAAAATGTTAAAGATTAACAAAGGAAAAAATAATTTATACTTAATCTTGGCATTAAATTTTAATACTTGTGCAAAGTATTTGTCCTGGTGATTACTTTTTATGACTAATCGATAAGTTGTCTGTTAAAATAGCAATCAACTTTCTCATTTTAAAAATGTTTCTGTTATTGAATTCAATTTATTTTAATGTAGGAGCTTTCGAAATAAAATGAGCTAACACATTGGTGTCTCACAAACTGATTAAGTTAAATGTATTTAATTTCTGAACCATTTCATTTTCAGGGTCAAAGCATATTAGCAAATCTGAGGAAAATTTGCTAACTCCAAAACACACAGATGATATGAATTACCGAATGTCTTGGACTGGATCTAATAATACTCATTTTCAAGAATTTAGTACAAATGGGACATCACTTCTTGTGGGAACTTTTGACAAGGAAAGTAATCTTTCTGAATCTGTCCTTACAGTTGAAATACCACCTGAATTTCCTTGTGAACTCACAGATATTCATGCAAATGATAAGCATGAAAACAGCCTAACTGGGAGCTCTCTTAGTGGAGATGAAAATAATTTAACCACAGAAACTTTAGTGAAAATTCAGAAAGCATTTTCTGAATCTGGAAGTAATCTTAATGCTTTGATAAGTGACAATCCTCCATCAGAATCTGATTCAAGGAAAGAAATAATAAGTGAAATACCTCATGTAGAATTTAGTCCAGAGAAGAATCTATCTGAGACTAAAGACTATCATGAAATGACAATTTCATCTATGGAAAAGCATGGCGAAAATCATACCCATAAAGAGGATTCCATTGTTTTAGAGCAAAACTTCTTAGTAAATCAGCTTCAAAATTTGGTAAAAGATACCACGGTGGAGTCTCATACAATTCAGAAAACAACTAAGTCAGATGAGAATCTTCATTTAAATATGCCCAAGGACTATTTAAATAACCAGGAATTTCCCAGAAAAGACCAAATAAATAAACAAGAACCCCCTAGAGACAAAGAAATCATTACATTGGAAGAGACTAAAATTAGTACTGAAGAAAATGAACCAAGTTGCTTTAATTCTGAGGAAGTTGTCACTAAATCTTCAGGACAGATTACATGTCATATATCAAAATTACCTAGGAACGTAAGAACTGTTGAGCAGCAGTTATTGATACAAACTTGTGATAAAACTCTTCCAGGGGATTTTCAAATGACAGATCATGGAAAGGTTTCAGACCACATACATTGGTTTAATAAACTTTCATTAAATGATTCAAAAACTGAAAGCAAAGTTAAGTCACCTCTGAAATTTCAGCGTACTCCTGTTCGCCAGTCTGTCAGAAGGATAAATTCCTTAATAGAAATGAATAGACAATCGGGGAGGTTGGCTGGTTTGAGAGAGGTGCCTTCCCCATTGGTTAAATCCATGAGCTGTGATAGTGATCTTTCTTCTCGTATAGAAAGCACATCAAATAATTCCTCTGCTGCTCTTTTTAATTCAGAGCATAAGCAAGAACAAAAGTCTATATCATTTGCCCAGTCAAGCACAGAGTTAACTTCCAAATCAAGCTTAGAGTTATCTTCGACACCTTGCTCAAAGGTGAAGAGACACCCAGGTTCATGGAGTACTTCTTTGAGACCTACAAGAGTTTGCAAACAGAAGGTGGTGCTTGGTAGCCACATCAAGTCGGTTTTGGATGACCTAACTAACCATGAATCATTCAAACCTGTTGTGAATACAAGTACAGCCTTTTCTGTTGGTACGCAAGAGAGGAGTATTGTCAGAAAGCCATCGGGAAGAGAAAGAGTTTGGTATAAAGGTTCTCCAAAGAATCCAATAGCAAAGGTCCAGCTGCTGCCAACAACTAAACCTCTGGAACTGTAATTACAGAACTTTTTTTCTTGATTAGTTATGTATATAGGAATAAGGATCTGGTGCTTGAACTGTAGCATATATCCATGCCAGTTTGTAGCTCAGGCTGATTTTTATTAGGTTTTCTTGGCTATTTCAAAATTTCAGTGACAAATGTCTTGGGTTTTTATGCTTGTATAAATTTCACTTCCCTGATTTAACTTTCAAAAATGTTTTCTGACTGGATATACGAGTTGGGAACTTGGTTTTAAGACATTTTTTTTTCATAAATGGCTTTGAAAATGAAAGGAAGACTAGGCTATTGCCTCTTTGAATGACTACATTAGACAAAATTTCAGCAAAGAAAGACTAGATACATCAAGGAAATAAATTGACTTCATCCATGTCTTATTTCTTTAATTATATTGTTAATGTTCAGAATCTTTGCGGAAAGTTTCATTTGATACCTTTACTATTGATATAACATTTTTGAAACTTCCCTTTTGTTCTTTAAAAAAATGTTTCAACATCACATATACTTAGAACAATGTGTTCTGCCGTGCATTTGCATGGATTTTTATAACATGTTTGAATCATTCTCAGTTACATTGTGTCTAAATCAGGCTAATCAGTGTGATATGGTTATGATGCAGAAACAATTGATGACTTAAGCCATACTGTATGTTTAAAGTTAATTTGCACAAACATGTCTGTACCTGTTGTCTTGTCCTATTTGTAATTAAAAGTATTTAAGGAGGAAGAGTAAAACTTGAAGTAACTTTGATCTTTGGTGATTTCTGTAATGCAATTAATTTGGATTTTGATATAATTGAAGCATCAATGTACATTCAACTTAAGATGAAGGCTCGTACTGATTGTGTTTAAATGTTATTTATTTAGCATAGATATTAAAATAAGAATGTTCTGGAAACTTGCTTATTTGAAACTATAACCAGTGTGTCAGAGATCAAATATAAAATGTTCTGTTGGGGAAAAAAGCAAGAAGACTAGTCTGGTAGAGGGATCAAGGGTGAATGCTGAGAATAAAATCTTGAATGAGAGGTTGGAACCAGATTGTGAAAGGTATTTTTAAACGTTAAACACTTGTTTAATTTTTTTTTCTTAGTGGTAAAAGAAAGTTGTTGGAGATTTTTTGAGTAAAGGAGTACCATGGTTCAACAAACATGCTTTAGGGATAGAGACTGAACCTGTAATTTCTTTGACAATGATATTCCAGATGAGGAAGCTTCCTTCGTCAATGGAGTCAGCACCTTCTTTACAATTTGTAGTTCTAGATAGTTCTGTAGCACTGAGAGGTTGTAACTTGCCCTGGGACATACAGCTTAGTATGTGACAGAGATGAGACTTGAATTAAAATCTTCCAAATTTCAAGGCTAGCTCTCCATTCACCATATTTCACTGAAGTATGACATAGCTTTTATGTGTTAGACTATAGATCTGAGCACAGGTTTACTAATTCAAGTCCACTGCCCCATGCTTCTGTCTCTGTTCTCTTTGCATTCCTTAGAACTTTTATTTTTGGTCTTAATCTGTGAGTTTCTTGCATCAAGGGAACTCCTTCTATCAATGCAAATTGGCAAATGTTCTGCAATTAAAATTTGTTTTAGAGTTGCTGGGACACTGAGAAATTAAAAGACTAACCCAGGGTCAAAACCTCCAGGTTTGAAGCTGATTCTTTATCTTAGGCACCATACTTCCTCTTTGTCCTTTGAAATAATGATTTTCAAATGTATATCCACCTTGTTTTCCCAGAGGATCCTTCCTCTCTCTTCTACCACATCTCTACCCACTGTACTCCCACCACCACCACAAATGGGTTTGAATTCCTTTATTCTAAAATTGTTTCATTATCTGTTCCTACGACCCTACGACCCACCGACTCCTCAGATCTTTTCAAATTTCGTGATACTATTTTCAACCTGGTCTCTACACAGCCTATATGTTTGCCCTGCCACCCCCTCAATTTTTAGAAAAAAATGAATTTGTATTTAAAATCCTTTCTAGGATGGTTTGATTGAGGAGAAACAGATATACACTAGGATATCCTTTATTCCAGCACGGAAGAGACATACATATGTGTGTGTGTGTGTGTGTGTGTGTGTGTGTGTGTGTGTGTGCATATATATATATATATATATATATATTTTTTTTTTTTTTTTTTGGTTCAACAAGTGTTTATTAAACACCTATGTTGAGCACACCAAACTAGACCCTGGAGGAGATATAAAGATAAATAAGATAGAGTCCCTGCTGCAAAAGACGCTCATACTTAGCTTAGAGCAATTACGTGGTGCATCAATGGAATGTATGACTTGAAATCAGGAAGGCCTAAGTTTGAATTCTGCCTCGCACTGTGTGACCCCAAATAGTTTAGTATGTTGTATAACTTACATTCATATTGTAACAACTAGAAAAGAAACTATTCCACTCCTTTCATCTCTAACTTGTCCCGTGCATGTATGTAAACATGTCCATAGTTCTCCTATCTCCCCCATTAGAGTGAGCTCCTGAGGGCAGGGACCTTTTTGCCTTTCTTTGAGATTTGCCTTGCACATAATAGGCGCTTAATAAGTACTTAGTGGATGAGGGAGTGATCCTAGACAAGTCAATTAAGTCTTCCAGACTGTTTCCTCGCTTGTAAAATAGGCTCACAAGGTTGTCATGAGAGTAAAATGAGAAAAATGCTTTGCAACCCTTATAGTGTTATATAAATGCTAATTATCCAGTTGGCATTAAAAGATAACACAAGTCACCCTTTACACCCTTAAAAGATTTCAGAGAATCAAGGGAGCAGAGTTTTAAGTAGTGTCCTTGACCTTGCCGGAAGCTAGAGAAAGGTGAAGGTGAAGAGGCGGGCGCGCTGTATTCCTCCTGGGTACCTTTTGGACCCGGCCCCGCGGGGTGGGAGGTAGGGCGCATGGGAGCCAGGCTTGGAGTGGAGAGGCTGCTGGAACTAGGCTGCTGTGGAGCCACCTGCCCACGGGAGGGACGGAAGGCGGAGCTGAAACTACGGAGGGAAGGGGGTGACGCACCAGTGATTCTTTAAAGCCAGGCCCAGAGATCTGGTAGACCCTCGCAGGAGTTCCCTTAGCTGTACGGGTGAGTATCCCCGAGGAAGCAAGGCATGTTCCCCCCACCCTCTTTCACCGCTGGCCCCTTTTGGTTCTGCCTTACATACACCCTTGCAAAGGCGAGTGCTTCCCTCAGAGATGGGGATGCAGGAGGACGGGGACTGAGGCCCGGATCTTTGGTTTGGGATGCAGGAGGAGAGGATGAGTTTAATTTTGTGGGAGGAAAATTGGGGGGTAGGGGGGAGAATCATCCTGGGGAAAGAGATAAGGGGCTCAGGCTGGGAGGGGGGAGGGGCAGGGGAGGGCGGAGATCCTGATCTGTACAGGACTGTATTGTGTGGTGATGAGCTAGAAACACACCCCGCCTTCTCCATCTCAGGGAGTGATGGAGGTAGATGGAGAGGGACTTGGCTGCCACCTGCGTTTTTAGCAGGAATTGCAGATTCTTCCCGGGTCCCAAGCTGCCCGTCCTTTTACTGCTTTCTTAGGGTGGATTTAAAACAGTGAAGTCGTATTTTTTTTCCATGAACAAAACAAAACCATTTTAAGATGAAAGAATTTCGGGGGGCAGAGGGAAGGAGAGAGAAGGAGGAGAGAATGAGAAAGAAAAATTAGCTTTGTTCCCTTATTTGTCCAGAAGTTAGGCTATTCTGTAAGTAGAAGGAGAGAAATAGGGGGAAAGGGAGAACTGAGAGGGAGCTGAGATACTGACTAGTTGGAGGTGGAGGATAATTCTAGCAAGGTTAATGATTTGGAAAGAGAAATACAGTGGTGGTGTAGAAAGAGAAGCCAAGATTTAGTACAGATTGCCTGGAGGAGCTGGTTTTTTTTCCCTCAACAGTATCATCTGTTTCTGATTTTTAACCTAATCCCAAATCCCTTACTCCCTAAAATTTTGGAAAGCATAAAACTTGTGGCACAACGGTGTAATGGAAACAGTTGATGAACTGGGAGAAATATAATCTGGGTTCAAATGTGACTCTGATACTCACTACCTTTGGGATCTTAGGAAAATCGCTTAGCTTCTCTGGGCCTCTGGTTTCTCTCTTATAAAATGAAGAGTTTGGACTAGATCATCTCTGAGTGCCTTATATAGCTCTTAGTGTATTGTGATTTTTCTCTGCCTCTTTCCTCTCCACTAAAGCATCAGAAATAGGTGGAAATGCTTTGAAAAGTTAAAAATACTATGCAATTTTTAAGAGCATGTTGTAATAGATAAAAAGCTGGTATGTGCCAGGAAGATTTGGATTCAGATCTAACCTTTGACACATGCTGGCTTTGTAACACCCTAGATGAAACTTAAATGGCAGAAGGAATTTTCTCACTTATAATTATGTACCTAAACAATGAAATCATAGGCTGAGACCAACAATTTTTGTTTGTTTCTTTGTTATGAGGTGTTAAGGATGGGAGAAATGGAGATTAAACAGTTTGTTCACTTCAGATCTTCCTCAGCTCCTAAAAATCCTGAGAAATGATGATGCTTACTGTCATATCCCTTTGTCTCAGTAAGGTAGAAGCTCTGAAGTTTATGGAGACAAAAGCATCCAAGACACTGGGCTAATTCTTCTTACAGGAAGGAAGCAATAGTGTGGTAGAATTACTAGATTGGGAAGCAGTCACAGGAATGTGCTATAACTAGCTAGAATCTGAGAGAGCCAGTTATTAAATTTTCAATGTGAGCATTTATACCTTGGAAATTAGCTAACGTTACAAATCAGGGCTTCCTTTATTGTTTTGTTCATCATCAAGACTTAAGAAAGGGATGGAGAAAATCTTAATAATGTGGGTTTAATTTTAAATGTATTGTGTGTACATTCCTCCCTCCCCCCAGTTCCCAGCAGTAATTAAACATTTACCAGCATCCCCCTGGCACAGAAGACCCAGAGTCCTAGCTTAGCCACTTAATAGTTGTTCAACCTTTGTTAGTCACTTAACATCATTTAACCTCAGTTTCTTCAGGAACTGAGTCTGAGAAAGATTAAGGGATTTGTCCACGGTCCCACAATTATTAAGTTTTCTGAGTTTCTGAACTCAGGACTTCCAGCTTTGTAAACTTTAAAACCTTATCTATATTTCAAATATTATTTCCTGCCTTTTTAAAAATGCAATTCTTTCTGCCCATAATAACATCACCACCCAGATCTCCACTTGTCTTTGCCCTTTTAAAATCGTACTGTCCCATCTTTCAAATGGGGCCCAACTTAGATATGTATCCTCCATCATGAAGAAGATTCACAGAATTTGAAAGGTTTAAAGAGCTTTAGAAGTCATCTAAGAGTTCTCAACCTTCCTAATGTCACGACCCTTTAATACTCTTATGGAGATGGATAGAGGAGTGGTGTCTCGGTTCCTAAGACCATCAGAAATATGTGTTTTCCGATGGTCTTAGGCAACCCCTGTGACCCTCGTGAAAGGGTTGTTTGACCCCCAAAGGGGTCACGACCCTCAGGTTGAGAACCACTGTTAGACCCAAAGAATTTAAGTCACTTGCACAAGGTCCTGAATTGGTAGTGCTAGTATTTGAATTTAGGTTTCCTCGGTTAGTGTTCTTTGATTGACAACAACACTTCTCTGCCCTAGAATCATCCTTGCTAGCCTAAAAGATACCCAATACATATTCTAAAAATTGAATTGAATTCACTTTCTCCTTTTTCTGAATG
Source organism: Pseudochirops corinnae (assembly GCA_028646515.1). Lineage (NCBI taxonomy): Eukaryota > Metazoa > Chordata > Mammalia > Diprotodontia > Pseudocheiridae > Pseudochirops > Pseudochirops corinnae. The sequence goes on from CM053589.1 coordinate 34,914,846, forward strand.
ACGACATTTTATACTACTCACATGGCCCTTAGATCTCTTGTGCTGTAGTTACTTGTATACTCTCGGATTCTTAGATTATAAGCTACTTCAAAGCAAATAGAAAGTATTGCTACCTCGCTCCCAGCACTTAGTATAATGATTGCCCTTTGCAAGTCCTTATTTAATATTTATTGATCAACTCAATAGCAACAACTCATTAATACAACCTACTCCCCACTTTCTATCTCACTTTTTCTCCCAACTACTTTTCTTTCTCTTACTATTATGATTTGGTCCCCGACAATTCATCCTTGTTAGTCTTTGCTGTTCAGGGGGGGGTAGGGTTGGTAGAAGATGAGAAGAAGGGAAATGATATTACTACTATATTTCTCCCATTAGCAAGGAAATCTACCACATTTTTCCTTTGATTGGTTATGCAGGGGTGATAGTAGGGGTGATGTACAGCCATGGAAGATTGGTTGAAGGCACTAGGCATGTTCAGCCTGGAGAAGAGAAGATTCAGGAGCTACATGATGATGGTCTTGAAGTATTGGAAGGGATATCATGTGGAGTAGAGATTAGACTGTTGCAAAGAGATCAGTTTAGACTTGATGTTAAGAAAAATTACCTACCAGTTTTTATTGTTATGGTTCAGTCATTTCAGTCACATCCAGTTCTTTATGACCCCATTTGGGATTGTTTTGGCAAAGATGGCTTGTCATTTCCTTCTCCAAATTCTTTTACAGATGAGAAAACTGAGGCAAACAGGGTTAAGTGACTTGCCAGGGTCACACAGCTTGTAAGTGTCTGAGGCCTGACTTGAACTCAGGAAGATGAGTCTTCCTACCTCCAGGTCTAGCGCTCTATCCATTGTGCCACTTTGCTGCCCTATACCTAACAATTAAAGCTGTCTAAAAATGGAATAACTTTAAAAAGTGGTGCCTTCCCCTTCATTGAAGCTCTTCAAGCAGAGCCTACTTGTTGAGTGTGCTAAAGTGAGTATTCTTTTCATGTATGGGTTGGACTTAGATGGCTGCTGAGGTCCTTCTAACTCTCAAATTCTGTGATTCTGTGATTGCAGAGGGTTTTGTGAAAAAGGAAAAAGTTTGGGAATACTCACCTAGCCTAGTCTTATTGGATAATTAGTGTATTGATCCTCCTGGGTACAGAGCACTGTACTAGATAGAAATACTTCACATAATGTCGGGGGGGGGGGGTGTATATGTGTATGGTTGTGTGTGTTTATATGTAGCACCTAATCTTGTGTCATGCTTTGCACACCCACTAAAAGTGATTGCTTGGGTGGAGTTAAGGTGCCAACCCTCTACTAAGTTTTCAACTCCCTCAGTCATATTCAGATTGTCCTGGAGCCTGCCAGTTCAGTCAGAGAAGTGGTACGATGAGTATCCCTTAAAATCACAGAATCTTGGGTTTTAAAGGGGTCTCAGAGGGCAGTTAGTCCAACCTGTACCTGAACATGTATAGAGATATGGCATCCTTAACCTATGTGACCTATGGTCACCTGTAGTGAATTTCCTATACCTCTTTCCCCAAGTAGTATGTCTCATTTTTTTAACAAAACAATTGTTTAGGAAGTTTTTCCTTATATTAAAGTGAAATCTGTTTCCTTGTAATTTCTATTCATGGTTCCACGTTCTGTTGTCCAGGACCAACTCAGTGTGGTATAGTAGAAGGAGTACTGGTTTGAGAGTGAGAGGACCTGGGTTCAAATTCCTAACTATGCTATGAACCTCCTCTGGGGCAAGAAACTGCTTCTCTGGACCTCAGTTTCCTCATCTGTACAATAATGGGGTTGGACTAGATGACTTCTTGGGTTCTTTCAAGCTCCAGATTGTAGCTCTTTTGAAATTTTCAGTAGTTTAAGGTAACCATCCTGTGTCTCCTCAATCTCCTCTGGGTTTAACATCCTAATTCCTTTCATCTTTATATAGCATGGTTTCAAGTGTCCTCACTTCCTTGGTCAGCCCCTTCTGTTCTTAGAACTGGATGCTGTGCTCCATAAGCTGTCTGACGCAGCCAGTGGATGGCAGGTACACCTACCACTTCCTTGGCCTTGAATATTAATAAAGACCAAAATTGCATTGATTTTGATGTTGTATTGCCACATCATACTTTTGACTTCTATGGAGTTTTTGGTCCATCAAATCCACCAGATCTTTTTTACTTTAATTGCTATATAGCCACATCTCTCCTGCCCTGCACTTAATAGTTGGTTTTTTAAACCCAAATGGAGGACTTTTATCTTTAATATATTTTTTACCACATTTACAATATTTCTTTATTAATCTATGATTACATTATAGAGAGGCACCATGATAGAAATCTGGCTTTACCACCAGAAGGACCTGAGTTCAAGTCCAGCCTTTGGCACGTATTGGCTATGTAACTCCTAGAAAGTTCTGGGCCACTCTGAAACTATATATTGCAGAGTATTGACTTGCATTGTTGCGATTGTCCTCATCTGGGAATTCCCTATTCCAATGAAATCACAGATCTGGTCCATATCCCTCTAATGATTATATTTCACCTTGTTAGCTTCAGTTTATCAATAATATCCATTTGGATCACTGGTCTGTTTTTCAATATGTTAGCTGTTCCTCCTAGCTATATGGCATCTGTGTATTTAAACACATACCACCTATGTCTTCCACTAAGTCAGTGGAAAAAATTTTGAATAGGTTAGGGCCAAAGACAGGGTCTAGCTTCCTTCCATCATAGCACTGTTCACTTCAATCTGACATCAGTCAATCCATTCATCACCACAGTTAGGATCTGGTTAGTTAACCAGTTCTGAATCCAACTAACTATACTGACATCCTGTCCACATTTCTCCATCTTACTCAAAAGAGTATTATGAAAGACTTTGTTAATCAAGATATACTCTGTTCAGATCCTTGACAACAAAAAGAAATAAGCTTCATTTGACTTGACTTGTTCTTCTTACACTCACATTGGATCATAGTGATCCCCTTTTCCATTTCTAAACACTCACAAACCTAGAATTTCAACAGGATTTACTGTCAAGCTCAGTAACCTAAAGTTTCAACTGCCTACTTTTCCCTTTTTTTGAAAAACACACAGCCCCCTTTCTCCTTATGGTCAGTTGATAGTTGGTCTCTTTTCTTTTTACAGGTGAGAATAGGCTCCATGATGCTTCCCGCTGTCATCTACAATGTGGTGTTTTGGCTGGCACTGGGATGGACTCTGTCATCCGCTCATAGTCCTCGGACCCCAGACCGAGTCTCTGAAGCAGATATTCAGAGGTTGCTTCATGGGGTGATGGAACAGCTGGGCATTGCCAGACCCCGTGTAGAATATCCGGCTCATCAGGCTATGAATCTTGTGGGTCCGCAGAGCATTGAAGGTACTTACTATGTTTTAACCCCCCTTAGTTTTGCTTTACTTGATTAAGAAAAACCTATCACATCCTCGTTGATTTTCTCTTTCCCCACTATTTCCCTTTTCTAGGCTTTGTACACCCACATATTTACACAGGGCTGTACCAAGGGGGGATATGTTTTCTATCATAATGTCTTAACTGTAAAATGGGGATAATAGCAGCACCTGCTGCACAGGGTTGTTGTATAGATTAAATAAGATGGTATTCGTAAAGTACTTTGCACGGTACCTGGAACAAGGTCGATGCTTCCTAAATGTTTATTCCCATTCAGGTCTTCCCACCCGATAATCCAGAAAGCTATGTTTGGGCCTGCTTAAACACACACACTTATGTCAGTAACTTGGTACCACTGTTGATTTAGGCAAACTTACCTTTTTTTCCATTAGGTTCCTTTGACTGCATGATACTTCAGTAAATATCTGTATGTTTGTAAAAGCAGGAAGTGCCTGATTAGTCACCCCAGCTGTTGTCATGGAGAAGAGGTTCGTGTGACTGTCAGAGTTTCCATTAATATCTTGAATTCTGATTAAATGTGTACTGATGGAGAGTTAGTAACTCACCTGGAAATTAAAAGTGAGAGTTTAGTCAGTTTCTTTTAACCAGCTTTGCTAAAAAAGGAAATAAAATAACGCTCTGACGTTTTTCACCAGTTTACTCTTCTCCTGCCCTTTCTCCAGTTTACTGCTCTGTAAATAACTGATGTTGTTTGGCCTTCATTTTTGAAGAGGACCCATGACATCACACAGTGATGTCTTGACTTTGGGGCATAGTGAAGAGCACGCTGGACCTGGAGTCAGAAAGACCTGAGTTCAAATTTGTTCTCAGATACTCACTAGTTGTTTGACCCAGAGCAAGTCACTTAAACTCTGTTTCTCTTCATCTGTTGGAGTATCTTCGCCAAGAAGATCCCAAATGGGATTGGGAAGAATCAGACAATACTTGTAATAGTCCTAGCTGTATGACCCTAGGCAAATCACTTACCCTCTCAGTGCTCTAGACCAGCCGTCAAACTTGAATAGAATTGGGGGCCAGTAAACCATGCATGAGGATCTCTACAGCCTGCATATTGACTTAGAATACTGCACGTATTTCATTGTATTTTTATCCATTTTGTAAATATTTCCCAATTACATTTTAATCTGATTCTGGCTGCCCTTGGGAGTGTTGTGGACTATTTGACATCTCTGCTTTAGACAACTCTGTAAGACTGAGTTACAGAGAAGGTCCTTACTTGTGTAAGTGGAGAGAGTTTCTTCACTTGGGAGATCTCTATACCATGGGATAGCAAATTATGACTTTGGGCCAGATCCTGTTGCCATCTGTTTTGGGTTGAGTGGTGTTCACATTTTTTAAATAAAGTTTTGTTGTAAAAAAAATATAAAACAATTCTTAGCTCATGGAATTTGACCCATGGACTGTAGTTTGCCCACCTAGCAGCTGGTGTTTACATTTTTAAAATAAAGTTTTATTTAAAAAAAATATATATATATATATATACATAAAACGATTTTTAGCTCATGGGGTTTGACCCATGGACTGTAGTTTGCCCACCTAGCAGCTGGTGTTTACATTTTTAAAATAAAGTTTTATTTAAAAAAAATATATATATATAAAATGATTTTTAGCTCATGAGATTTGGCCCATGAGCTGCAATTTGTGAACCTGGCTTCTGCTCTACAGGTTTAGTCTCTAACTCTGTTCTTATTCTGTCAATCAATATTGTATTGACTTTGGTGCCAGCAATGCTGGGTTTGAATCTTGGCTCTGCCAGTTGTCAACGTCACATAAAGTTCTGAGTCTCAGTTTCTTGATCCGTAAAATGAGGTTGCTCATACTTGTAGTAGTTACTTGACAAGATTATTGTTAAAATCCTATGAGTTAGTTTCTGTAAAGGTGTTATTCATCCTTAGTTCTTGAAGAGGACCAACAATATCACAAGTGTGATGTCTTGACTCTCCTGTTGATTGAATTTAAGTGAGGCAGACTTAAAAAGTCAGGCAAAGTCATTGGCCTCACTCTCTCTTCCAGAGTGATGGGAGTGCAGTGGCAAGACAAAAGTCAAGATGACTGGAAACGCTGTAGTCTCTGCCTTCAAGGGGCTTACAGTCTGGCCAATAATAGCCCCCGGGCCAAGCCTCTGTTGTTTTGTAAAGCCCTTTGTCAATGGTATTGCACTATGTAAATGTGAACCTATTTTGATCATAATTGATTAAAGACCAAGAATCTCATTATTATGTCCCCACCAAATAGATGTAAAGGGAATTTATCTTTAGATGTGACTCTTCCTTTATCATGTCCTACCTTTTTTTTTTTGGTGCTGACTTGTGATTTCAGTGGTGTTGGGAGCCCCTTGAAACTCTGGCTACCAGTGCAGATTGGCATCTGTTTTTCACAACTTACAGTCTTAGAGAGTTGTTTGAGAAGTTTGTGACTTTACCCAGGGTCACACAACTCTCATGTTTCAGGGTCAAGACTTAAACCCAGGTTGTCTTTTTGTTTAGCTTTTGCTTTTCTTTGTATCATTCACTTTTTTTTTTTTTTTGCTTTTTGGAGGAGGGAGGGTAGGGCAATTGGGGTTAAGTGACTTGCCCAAGGTCACACAGTTAGTAGGTGTTAAGTGTCTGAGGCCGGATTTGAACTCAGGTCCTCCTGACTCCAGGGCTGATGCTCTATTCACTGTGCCACCTAGCCGCCCCTCATTCACTCTTAACACATTATCGGGCACATGTCAGTCACTTAATAATTGCCTGTCTGCTTCCTGACTTCAAATCCAGCTCTCAGTCCACTTCATCATGCTACTTGCTAGTACTATAAAATGAAAGAATGTTCCCAGGGAAAAATATTCCATTCTGAATGGAGTGAAAAACTTTTGGTTAGGTAAAGATGGTGTCCACTACTGTGGTATGCTAAGTATTATTACATACATGCTGAATTATGCTCTCAGAAATGCTTTGAAACATTTTTAGAATGTTCATTTTTTTTTTAGCCCCTGGAGTCTCTTTTATGACATTGTCACATTTTCTGTAGATTGTTCTGGGTATGTCTGTAGTTGTGTCCAACTTTTCATGATACCATTTGGGGTTTTCTTGGCAAAGATACTGGAGTAGTTTGCCATTTCCCTTCTCCAGTTCATTTTAGAGATGAGGAAACAGAGGCAGAGTTAAGTGACTTGTCCAGGGTCACACAGCTATTAAGTGTCTGAGACCATATTTGAATTCAAAAGATGAGTCTTCTGGGGTGGCTAGGTGGCATAGTAAATAGAGCACCGGCCCTGGAGTTATGAGGACCTGAGTTCAAATCCGACCTCAGACACAGAACACTAGCCATATGACCTTGGGCAAGTCACTTAACTCCAATTGTCCTGCCTTCTCCCCTCCAAAAAGCAAAAAGCAAAAAAAAAAAAAAAAAAAGAGCCTTCCTTATGAGTCCTCTATTCACTGTGCCACCTAGCCTCCCAACTAATGTACTACATTTCACATATATGGAACTCAGAACTCTGTTCTCTTAATTATAATGTAAGTTCTTTGAGGGCAATGACTCTTTTTGTTTTTCTTTGTATTATCAGCTTTAACACAATACCTAGTAAGTACTAGATAAATGCTAATTAATCGATTGATCCTCCTTTAGTGAGGGATAATATTTATTTCAAAAAGCTCATGATTTCTTCAGTGTGGGCACTAATGCAAATTGCAAGTTCTCCATGTCCTAATAGATACTTGTCATGAACTCATATGGCTGAAAACATCATTGTGTGGTGGGCATCCATTAAGACCTAGACCATCAGGGCCACATCCGGACAGGTTGGCTGGCCTTGTACTAAACTGGCCTGTTGTATCTCTATACAGTCCTCTAGAAAAACTTACTTACCTTGTAGAGCCTGGCTTCCTACTGTGTCAATGGTACAATTTCCTGCATCACTTGTTCCATCCCTATTTCTTCTCAGCCTTTGTTCCATTAAGTATTGACTCCACTTTTGTCTGAACCTTCATAATTATAAATTTGTTATATACTATCTTATTATCTAATTGTCCTGGCAAGGGGAAGGCTCCTGATGATGTTGGGTGGACCCATGTGGAGGAGATATGCTGTGAGGACATGGGCAATAATCACAGCAGAAGAAGGTATGTGTACATTGTGATTTGTGCCATTGGAGGGGGTACCCACATGAATGAGATCATGTAACTCTTCCAGGTGAATGTCAGAGTTGGGAGAGATCTTAAGAATCCTGTAATCTGGGAAACTTAGATCACACTTCAGATCACAAAGACCTGATGAATATTATGCAGTCCTATGCCAAAAAAAAAACCAACTCTGTTAAGTTTTTAGAAAGAGAAATAAGGATTTAGATAGCACTAGTGCAAAAAGATGTGCTATAAACTTAAAATTTGCAATTTAAGTTTGAGGCCAGTGATCTCATACCCTTATTGTATAATTGAGGACCCAAGGCCCAGAGATGTGTTTAAGGTTACATGCCTAATACATAACTGAGTCAGGACTAGACCCTACATCTTCTGTGGTTGATTCTAGTGTTCTTTCTAGGGCCTGTCATTGTCTGCTCAACTTGTCTAAACCCAGATTCATCATCTTCTCTCACACCATTAAATTGATTCCCTTTTCTGATTCACCTATCCTTATCCAAAGCATCACTATTCTTCCAGTCTCTCAAGCTTGAAACTTTTGAGGAATTTTGGTCACTTTCTTCTCTTTTACTTCTCACATTCAACCATTCACTATATTTTGTCCATTTTTCCTTTGAGAATAGATTTGTCCCTTCCTCTCCATTCCCAGTGCCAACACCTATGTCCAAGGAAGGAAGGTAGAAAAGAGGGAGGGAAGTAAGAAAAGAAATTTTTCATTAAATGCTTAGTATGTTCCAGGCACTATGTACTTTGCATATGTTGTTTCTTTTGATCCCCACAACAGTCTTAGAAAATTGGTTCTATTATTATCCTCATTCTCCAGTTGAGGAAACTGAGGCAGACAGAGGTTAAGTAATGATTTGGCCAAGGCTTCACAGCTAGTAAGTGTCTGAGGTCAGATCTGAACTCAGGTGTTCCTACTCTAGACCCAGTGCTTTATCCACTGTGTCATCTGACTGCCACGTCATTTCAACACCTGTTAGTGTAATGGCCTCCTCACTGGTTTCTCTGCCTCTGGTCTTTTCCCCTGCTTCTTCCTTCTTCCCTGCCCCCAATCCATCTCACATACTGTTGCCAGATTAATCCTCCAAAACACTATGAATCAAATTACTCCTCACAGAATCGGTGACAGGATCAAATGAAATAATATACTCCAAGCATTTGTAACCACCAAGCCCTGTATAAATGTGAGGGATAATGTCAGGATTATCAGTAACCTACAGTGTACCATGTCAAAGCTCCATTTCCCTGCCAAGTTTCCTAAGCTCTTCTAGGATCACAGCCCTTCCCTACTTCTTCTACTACAGCAATGCCCTCTTGTTACATCACAGCCAATTCATTTTTCATACTCTTTATGCTTCAGGATTTAAATAATATTTAGTTACTTTATGACAATTGTTGAATGATGTTCATCAGGGCATTGTCAGATGAGAATATGCAAATTAGAGGGGAAAAGTTAAATTGAAGCCATTTGGATAACAGGATCCAAATGAACTGACCCTGGCATCACTACAAAACTCATCTAAAAATATCCCTGAAACACACAGCTTCAGTGGTACCATATGCCAGGGTCGCTTAATATGCCCAGCTGGAATGTTGTCATTTTTGTTGCCTATTTTTCAAAATTCTCATCCCCACTTAATTTTCTTTCTTCATGCAGCATCTTTCTTTCCACTCTGAAAGGAAGAGTAAAGTCACCTTCACCGTTAAGTCACTATATCAGAGTTATGTGATTTTGTGGAAAATCAACAGTTCTATGTTTCTTAGAACAGGAGGAAATTTGGGGGAAGTAATATGGTGCAATAGAAAGTGACGGGACCTAAGTTTGAATGCTTTTTATAGTATTTCTTGTGTGACCTTGGATAAATTACTTAAACTCCTATGCCTTAAATATAAAATGAGGGGATTGGGAGAGAGAATGCCTAAGCTTCCTTCCATGGTCCTGTTAGGGAAGGCTTACAGAGCTGCATATCCTTAAATGACTTCTCTGTGGTCACGTCAAAGGCCACATATAAACTCACTTTTTTCCTAATTCATCTATACTAGGATTCCTCTCATTGCTACAGTCTCCTCCAAAAGATACAATTGATTTAATTTGACTTTGTTACAATAAAGTTAATTCTATTTTTCACAGTTTGCTGGGGGTAGGAAAAGTGGAATGAAGGGGGTAGACTAGATGGCTTCTCTGGTGCCTTCCCAGTTCAAATTCTGTGATCCTAAGAGCAGTGTTTGGGGAGAGGCAAATCATGGCATAGTGAAGAGCTAGCCTCAGAGTCAGGAAACTCTGGGTTCAAATCCTGATTTTGTCACACACACTGGTTCCATGACTGTAAATAACTTAACTTCTCAGTCTCCATGCAAATATAAGACTACAAGTTACAGAACATATGCCACTGTATACTGGTAGAAGGAGTTTCCTTACTAGGAGCTTCCTATACCCATGAAAGCAATGTTCTGGACCAAAAAAAAAATTTAATTTATTAGTCCCCCCCCCAAAAAATCATTCAGTTGTAGATAGGAAGAGGCCATTTTTCTGCTCAGTTAAAAACAAAGACTGTCAGTCTGTTTCCCAGACTATTTAGAAAATTTCTTGTTATGAAATTAGTATCATAGAAATGCCCTTTGATCTTAGCTATTTTATGACTGTAGTCTCCATAGTAACAAGGTATTCTAGTCACACTTACCTAGTGGAGCCAGGGGAAGACATGGCAACCTTACCATTCACTAAGCAAGGGGCCATCCAGAGTACAGGTGTCTTGGAAGTAGCCATTATTGGTCCTTTTGCTGGTGAATAGTCTTATACAACTGGTGGGCTTTATTTCCCAAATCAGTCAAAGACTAAGGAATTTCTGTTCCTTGGATGTCTTGTAAGGAACCTTAGTCAAAGCTTGGTGTAAACCAGCCTTCAAAATTACATTTTGTTGGTACAGCCAGTCAGTCAACTAACATTTATTAAGTGCCTACTACATTTCAGGCTCTGTGCTAAGCACTGCTTCAATAATAGGATTAAAAATAATAATAATAGGAATAAAAGGAAACATTCAATCCTGTGTACTAGTACCTTGTCAATCACTTCCAGACAATTTTTTAAATCTTTATCCAAATGGTTTTCCCTCAATACCCGTCACCATTTTCTGTTTTTCATGCCAGCCCTCCTTCCTTCTGTTAGCAAGAATCTTTGAGTGCTGACTATACCTTATATTTCTTTTTGGAGGGGGGAAGGCAGGGCAGTTGGGGTTAAGTGACTTGTCCAAGGTCACATGGCTAGTAAGTGTTAAGTTTCTGAGGTCAAATTTGAACTCAGGTCCTCCTGACTCCAAGGCTACTACTCTATTCACTGCACCACCTAGCCTCCCCATATACCTTGTATTTCTTTAGAGGCTTTCTTCCATGGAGTCCAAAGACATTTGTATCTGTTATTTCATTGGTTCTTACAACATCCATGTCATGAAGGTGAGAGGTTAATGTCATTCCATATTATTTCCAAAGTTAATGTATTTAACTTTATTAATATATATTGAATAAATATATAAATAATTTAATTATATATTACTAATTATACTTTAAGATAAATAATTATATATTAAGTACATATATATTAAATATATTATTAAAAGTATATTGCTCTGATTATTCAGTTGGATGGGATCATTTTTTTTTCCTGAATTCTTCATACTCCTCACTCCTTGTTATTGTTCAGTCATGTCTGATTCTTCATGACCCCATTTGCAATTTTCATGGCAAAGATACTGGAATGGTTTCCATTTTCTTCTCCAGTCCATTTTATAGATGAGGAAACAGGATTAAGTGACTTGCCCAGGATCATATAACTAGTAAGGGTCTGAGGTCAGATTTAAACTCAGGAAGATGAGTCCTCCTGACTCCAGGCCTAGCACTCTATCCACTGTGCCACGTAGCTTCACTGTTGTGAAGGTACGTAAATTAAGGCATTAAAAAAAAAATCAATAAGCATTCATTAAGAGCTTAATATCTGCTGAATATACAAAGAAAGGCTAAAATATTCTCTGCTGTCAAGTAGCACATAACCTAATGGAGGAAATAACAGGCAAATAATTGTGTACAAATAAATATAATAAAGTGTAGGTAACCTCAGAAGGAAGGCACTAGCAGTAAGGGAAACTGACAAAGGCTTCTTGCAGAAAGTGGAATTTTAGCTGAGACTTGAGGGAAGTGAGGGAAAGTAAGAGGCAGAGAAGAATTTGTGGGGGAGCAGCCAGGGAAAATGCATGGAGCTGGGAGGTGGAGTGTCTTGTTAAAAAAAAAAACACAGTAAGATGTCCATTGTCATTGAATTGTAGAACACACAGAGGAGGATAAGGAGACTAGACAGACAGGAAAAGGCCAGGTTCTGAAAAATGCTTTCTTTGTGGTCCATTCAATTTACTATTTCTTTAAAAAAAAAAAGTTTTTATTGATGTCTTTCCCCTCCACATCACCATGGTTTCCTCCAGTGTCCTTTTCCCTCTCCCAAAGATCCATCCTGTTTAACAGTATTTTTTGAAGGCAATAAAAATAATTTAAATCAACATAACAGATCAATACCTTGAAAAAGCCCCAAAACATATACAACATGAAATGCTCACGTACCTCTGTGGTCAAGATCAAAAACCATTTCTATTGCACTAAGGATTTGTATTAGGTGACTTCTGAGGGTCCCTTCTAGCTCTGGAACTATGAGCCTATGAGTTTCTCAAGACGTGGTACTGGCCCTCAAGTGACAGATATGTAGTAACAACTGGGGTTGTACTTATAGCTTTTCTAGTTGGAAGGGACCCTTAATGATGAGGTGCAGGCTCTGGGATCCCCCTCCCCCCTTGAGTTCTCCTTGAATCTTTGAGGCACAGGCTCTGGGAAACCCCTTGAGGTCTGATTGAATCTTCCCACTTGATGAGGCATTTGCAGAGGCCATAAGTATTTCATTGTGGCTGGGCCCAAATCTCTGTTACTAACCTGGCCCTCCATTGTCCATCTGCTTCCCACCCTTGAGCCTATCAAAATATCAATCCACTCTTGCTTTGACCTCATTAACTCCTCCTGAAGACCCTCCCCAAACTCCTCCTCTAGACCACCCCTAGATTCCTCTGTATGCAAGAATCTCCATCTCCATTCCATGTGGTGTGAGAGCGCCACAGAAGGCCCTAGCACAGACTTGCTTAGTGTGAGAGCTTCACAGAAGGCCCTAGCACAGACTTGCTCTGTGTCCAGTACAGGCAAACTTTTAATAAACTTTACTTTCTTTGGCTGAGAAGACTTGAGTGGAATTCTTTCCGCAGGACCCAGCATGTTGGTATTTTGGGGTCTCAGGCACCCCTAACCCTCTTTGGGAAACCTCTTCATTAGGAACCATCAACAACTCCCACCTTTTCATTTTACAAGTCTAGGGAGGTCAAGTGACTTATCCCAAATGCCACATCAACATTTAATGTCATATCCTTTGCTCTTTTCATTATACCTCCCTAGAACTCCTCTAACATAGTTTTCAAGAAGGAGAGGGCTTACTCCACACCACAGTGAAACATCCAAGAAGGCCCTAGTGCTGGTGATCACACTAACTCCTAAAATATCAGCTGAGAAGTGAAGTTTGCATTTCATCTTTCAACTTTTGATATTAAATGATCGAAAAATCTTCAAATGACAAAATTGAGGTTACAATACTGGACATCAAGGCGTCACTCTCTATTTTCCAGGTGAAAAACAAGTTTACTTTTGTTCAGCAAACTGTTGATAGAAAAGATTGTACTGGGACAGTCAGTCAATCAATAATCATTTATTAAGTGCTTATTATGTGCCAGGTACCATGTTAAGCCCTTCCTCCATTCCTTGTTCTCCTCCCTCCTTCTTTCCTTCCTTCCTTCCTTCCTCTCCTTTTGTCTACATAGGGAATCATACCCTTACTTGCAAGTGCTCTGCCCAAAGGAATATAAATTTTGATTGCTGAAACCCTGCAAGATAACTTTGGGATTTACAGGCTAGATTTCTTTTTTAAGCACCATACCATCAACCCAAATCACTCTGGCTCTCATAGACTGGCCAACATTAGGTTCTAGCCCAAGCCTCACATGGTCATTGTTTGGGATTTGGTGGCTCAGAGTGAGTGTAAATAGCAATTGTTTCTGTTCTGGCCAGAAACCCTGAGGGTCTTCTCCTCCCAGAATGATTTTGTTTTTGCTTTGGCTAGGTAAACATGGCCATTCGTTGCCTCATTTCTTATCTAGCTTTAGTCTATCTGTCTTGGTACTAGACTCCAGTGATTCTGAGGGAGACAGTGAGGCTGGTAACTTTGCACAGCCCTGCCTCACTTCAATCCAGTTCATTTGCAAGTCATGACATCACTTTTCTGATGTCCTGGTTGTCTTTCATTCTTAAAGACAACCAACGCACACACACACACACACACACACACACACACACACACACACTCTCTCTCTCTCTCTCTCTCTCTCTCTCTCTCTCTCTCTCTCAGAGAGAAGGTACCAGACGTTGAGGTCCTTACTTGAACTAAACTGCCAAGCATTCAAACTCTGCCTTAGAGAGCACAACTCTGATGGGCTGCCCACGTTGTTCAAAGGCAAAATGTACACTCACCAAAAAGACTTTTATGGAGAGCTCCCACAGGGCAAGTGTCTGAAGAAGCCCTACAAGGACACTCTCCAGGTTTCTCTCAAGAACTTTGGAATCAATTGTGTGACATGGGAGACACTGACACAAGATCACGCATCTTGGTGTGCCCACATCAGAGAAGGTGCTGTGATGTATGAGCAAAGCAGAATTGAAACATCTCAAAGGAAATATAGGATGTGCAAATTTAGAGAATCCACCCCAAATGTTCACACGGACTGTTTGTGCCTGACCTGTGGAGCATTCCAAGCTCAAATTGGTTCAGATCAGACACAGTTGGAGACATAGAAACTTGACTTTAGCATAGTGATGTCATTTTGGTCCTCTTAGAGAACAAAGGACAACAACCAACCAACTATATCTGTATAGAGAAAAATATAAAGAGAATGAATACAAAGTAATTTGATCTAAGGTAGTTAAAGAGGGAGGGGGTAGTGGTGCTACAGTCTGGAAAGATCAAGTAAAAGGTCTTCAGCAATGTCTTGAAGGAAGAGAGGGATTCTGTGATGTGGACATAAGTAGCTACTATATTCCAGGCATGAGGGATAACCAATGCAAATGCCTGGGAACAAGAAATGGAGTGCCATTGTGAGGAATAAAATGGCCTCAATTTTCTAGATAAAGTAGGAGACAAGGTCTTCTCCTGAGAGAGAGGGAGGGAGGCTTGAGAAAAGGAAAAGTTTGGAATCACTTCTCTGGATAGTGACTTGAGGACTCAGGGAGGAATGAAATCATAACAGTAGCCAGCATTTCTTAACACTTTAAGTTTTACAAAGCACCGTAGGTATTTATTCATTTTATCCTCACAAAAATCCCAGGAGGCATATGATATTATTGTTTCCATTTTACTAATGACAAAACAGGCAGACAAATTAAGTGACTTGTCCAGGGTCTCCGAGTTAGTGAGTCTCAGGATGGTTTTGAACTCATCTTTCTGACCCCAGGTCCAGTGCTCTTTGGGGCAGCTAAGTGATGCAATGGATGAAGCATTGCATCTGGAATCAGGAAGACTCATCCTCCTGATTTCAAATCTGACCTCAGACATTCACTAGCTGTGTGACCCTGGGCAAGTCACTTAACCCTGTTTGCCTCAGTTTCCTCATCTGTAAGTGATCTGGAGAAGGAAATGACAAACCACTCTATTATCTTTGCCAACAAAACTCCCAGTGGGGTCACGAAGAGTCATACCTGACTGAAAAACAATGTAACAACAACAAAACCAACACTCTTACCATCTGATTACCTTGCCCAGGATCACATGGCTAAGTGTCTGAGACAACATTGGAACTCGGGTCTTTGTAATTCCAAGTCTAACTCCCTATCTTCTGTACCACATAGCTGCCAGTGAGGGCCCAGTTGAAGCTGGATGACACAAATTCATGGTGAACCCACTTGGTCTCCCTTGCAGTATGAAAAGTCCTTCAGAAAATTAGGCAAGTCATTTGGAGTACACAAAGAGAGATGCAATTCTGCATTTAACCACAAGAGGGTAGCAGCTGCATCTTATTCGTAGGTAAGAAGGAAAAGCTGCCATAAAGTGAACCATAGTCAGGAACTGTACATTTGGAGGCCCTCTGGATCCCTGGGAAGCCTCAGGGTGTAATTGGTTTTTGTTTTTAGAGGACCAGAAGATTCACCCTATTTCCAGGTCCTCTCTGGTCCATTGAACCCTAAGATTCAATGGGGCTGGATCACAGGTTTTACGGTTGGCATGGAAATACAGTAGATATTGTGTGGTCCCTTAGGTCATCCTGGGTCCATTCTGTAGCTGTCCTTCCAATTAGTTCTCCATCCTTTCCTCTGGCACTGAGCTCAGAGACTTTTCCAGATTGCCTGGGTCACTCGGGACCACAGCAAACTGCTTCCTTAGAGCTAACCTAGGAATACAAGAATGAAATGCCTTCATCCTTCCTTCCCCAATGTTATGTATCAGCTCATGTGTATGATCTGGAGCTGTTTTCCTAGCATCATTTTTAAGTACATAACAGTGGTGACTTGCATTTTTCATCTGCATAACTATTCAACTTGATATCGTATAAGAAAACGAAATCTTGCTTCCAAAGCCTAGAAAATGTACTATTTTCAGGGCAGCTAGGTGGTGCAGTGAATAGAGCACTGACCCTGCAGTCAGGAGGACATGAGTTCAAATTTGGCCTCAGACACTTAACACTTACTAGCAGTGTAACCTTGGGCAAGTCACTTAACCACAATTGCCCTGCCTTCCCCCTCCAAAAAGCAAAAATTAAAAATTATTTAAAAAAAGAAAATGTACTATTTATTCTCCTTACATTATTATTAATTTTTTATTTAAGTCTTTTGTTGTTCAGTTGTGTCCAGCTCTCTATGACTCCATTTTGAGGTTTTTTGGTAAAAATACTGGAGTGATTTGCCATTTCCTTCTCCAGCTCATTTTGTAGATAAGAAACAGGGTTATGTGACTTACCTAGGATTACAAAGTGAGTGAATGTCTGAGACTATATTTGAACTCTTGAAGATGAATCTTCCGGATTCCAAGCCCACTGCTGTATTCACTGTGGCACCTAGCCACCCAATTTAAGCACGAACTTAGATTAAAATTAGGAGTTGTCCACAAATAATAGGCTGAAGAGAATTTTGTGAATGCATTTAGTCCTTCCTCAAATTTTGTTTTGTAATAGAAAAGAGAACTAAGCCTAAAAATTAACTGGAATGTATAACAACTGTGAATTGTCCCAATCTATCTTTCTAGTCTTATTTAACTTCTCTTACTTTGTCAGTCAAAATAGTCTTTTTTTTTTAACCTATTCTTACCCAGCCCTATGCATTCATGTACTCATTCCCTGTGCTAGGAATATACTCCTCCTTGTATCCAGCTATGAAAATTCCTCTCTTTCTTTTAGGCTCAGTTCAGCTGCCACTGCTTTTGTGAAGCCTGTCCTGATCCCCCTGGCTGAAAATGGTCTTTTCTTCCTCAGATTTTCCTACAGCAGTCTGCTTGGATTTCTCTTGGTCCCTATGCTGTCTTCCATATACCTTGTATCATATTTATTTGCATGTCTGTCTCCTTCCTTCTTTCCACCCAGTACTGGGGTTCTTAATCTTTTTTGTATCATGTACCTCTCTCCTTTGGCAGTTTGGCAAAACCTCTGGACCCATTCTCAGAATATAATAATGTTTTTAAAAAATATTCATGATTGAAACAAATCATTGAATTTTAGTTAGAGATTAGTGAAAATTAAAATGTGATTCCCCCCTTCTCAAGTTTGTGAACTTCCTGAAATCTGTCTATGAACCCCACTTTAAGGAATGCGGTCCTAGTAGGTTTCAAATTCCTTGAGGGCAAGAATTGTGTCATTTCCCCCCTCTTTAAGGGCACAGCACTATAATAATTCTGTAGTATAGTAGTGGTAGATTTGTAAATTATGGTTGAATGAATCAGTGTATAAATGAGTAAAATTTAGTATGATAGAAAATTGGATATGCAGTCAGAAGACCTGGGTTCATGGAATTCTGGTTCTGTCCTTTACTAGATGTGTAACATTGGCCAAAGTCCTTTCACTTTTCAGAGCTTCCATTTTCTCATCTGTAAAATGAAGGAACTGGACAAGACAACCTCTAAAGCAGTGGTTCTCAACCTTCCTAATGCCATGACCCTTTAATACAGTTCCTCATGTTGTGGTGACCCCCAACCGTAACGTTATTTTCGTTGCTACTTCATAACTGTAATTTTGCTACTGTTGTGAATCGTAATGTAAATATCTGATATGCAGGATGCATTTTCATTGTAACAAATTGAACATAACCCACAGGTTGAGAACTGCTGCTCTAAAGTCTCATGATTCTGGTCAGACCATGGGAAGGCTCATGTGAGTTGCTCATTTTATGCCTGAAGCCCAAGAACCACTGTACTTCTGAGCTCCCAGATATAATACCTGTTTGGATGAGAAAGAGAAAGTCTAGTTCTGGGAGTAACATAATTGTCACCAGGACCTGTATGTTTTAAGAAAAATGACTGATTCACCATGCTATCGTTCTTTTTCATGTTTGGCTTTCTTTTTTACATTGGTTACAACCTTTCTATACAACCAGACTATCGTACAATGTGAAAGTATTTGCAGATCCTATACCTGATTGCACGCCACCATGGAGGGGAGAGAGAGGAAGGGACGCGAGAAAATTTGATACTCAAGGGATTGTAGAACTGAATCTTGTAAACTGAAAGTAAATAAACAAGTCAATTAAAAAAAATAATAGTTAAAAAAAAAAAAAAGAAAGAAAAATGACTGATGTTAATGTGGAAGTGATAACCTTCCCTGCTGGCCATATCCTAAATGCCTGTGCTTGTTGGTTATACACCAATGTGAACAAGATTGATCCTGGCAAAATTATGAAGTAAGCAGAGTTGGTCTATTTTAGTGATTCCCTCTCATCTCTAGATTCTTGAAGACACTTACTTGACCCTTATCTTTTGGAGTAATTCACTGGCAAGCAGCAGTAATTCCCAAATAAATCAGTGGATTATATTTGTTCCTCCATTGCAGCATTAGCATGTGTGAGAAATGCTTCTGTGAAAAGGGTTTTGATCTGGATGATTTCTGGGAGAAAGTAGGTATAGAAGGCCCTTTAACTTGATTACTCCTTGACCTATGCTAAGTGAGGCAATCTTTCTGAACCTCAGTGATCCCTTAATGTAATTGGAATAATCATATACAACTTTTTGTATTGAAATGTTGTTTCCCAGACCATGTTCCCCAGAATCTTGGTATTCCAAATGATTCAGAAAAGAGTTCTGGGAAAAATGTCAATGTTAGCAATATTCCCCCCCAAAAAATTTAATATAAAGTTCTGCATGTATTTAAAACTTTTATGTGTATCATTTTTAAAATGTGAAAAGGGATTACATTTTTTCTTTTTTGCTTTAGAATTTCTAATACTTTATCTTTGGAGTATTGCATACATATACCATGTCCAGCATTTATTGGTCTGTCTATATATTTCAAGCCCCAAATCTTTGTGATATTATTAAGTGTGGAAATTACTGTCCTGGAGAAATAACTGTCAAATGGAAACATTTTGTATAAATACTGTTATTATTCATAATATTTTAATAGAATAGTAAGAATTATTTTAGTTACTTGGTTGCCAACAAACTCCTTTCTAAGGGGATATACCCCAATTGTCCAAATCAAAGAGAAAGTTAAATGTGAATAATATAAAACAACAGATACTCCCCAGTTCATTTTGGAATGCAGACACAAAGAAACTCAGACTCGGATCCTCTGTGCCCAACTCTTATTTCACTCCCAGCTCAGGGTTAGTTGGGCAATAGGACTGAGGCAGGAAGCCCATGTTTCCCCAGATAATCTCCAACAATAAATATAGGCGGATATAGGAGGACTCCAGCTTACAAATGGGTTGTGTTCCAAAAATCCATTTCTAAGTGGTTTGGAACTCAGAATGGATTTTTCCATAAAATCAGTGTACAGTATGTGTGTGGGGAGTGGGAATGGGATGTGAGGGTGGTAGTGTGGGAATAGGAAGGTAGCAACAAGTTGAGAAAGGACAAGGCTAAATGTTTTTCTAAATATCAGGGAAACCCAGCATCAGCAGTAGTAAGATCTCTATCTTCACTAAAGCAGAATGTCTTCATTCAAAACAATGAAGACAGTGACAGATACCTTTGGTGAGCATACAACTCCTTTTTACATCCTTCAAATGGTATTGCTATTCAAAGGATCACTGAACAAATTTATTTCTTTGCATCTCCCAAGGACTCTTTTATGATCTTAATACCTGGGACCTTATTAGAGGAGAGCCTTTGATGTTGCATTTTGATATAGAGTTTCAAGTGTTTTTTCATAATCAATAAATGGCAAACAGTGGGATCTTATTATGTTCCTTAGACAAATTTTGGTCCATTATGTTTCCTTATAGTCAGTCTAGGTTGAGTATTTTGAAAAAACTTGCCTGTTCCCATCTCATACTTTCAAGGATACTTTTGATAGTATGTAGACTATTCTCAAAAAGATTTTATAAAGATGAGAAATCAGGCATTTGGGTTGGCATTTATTAATGTCTTAATTGCTCTATAAAAATAATACCATTGTGATATCGCCTCCAGGTCATTTGGTATCTTCCGTGCTTTTTGATATCTTCAGAAATCATCCCTCAGTTCTTTCAAAATTATGTTGCCAACAACTTAAGTTCCCTTTGTGCGTACTTGCTTTGGTGAAACTTATATTCTTGTCTTCATCTTCTTTAGTGTCAATTTCATTTTCTTATAGAGCATATCAAGGACTGAGGTGTTGGAAGCCAAATGTTGTGTCTTCATGCTGAGTGCTGATGAATATAATTTGTTATAGAAATATTGACATATCTGTTCCATTTTTTTGTCTGTGTTTCTCCTTCCAGTTTCCTCTTGGGCATCATGCCAGACTTTCTGTGTACTCCTATTCATTGTTCTTCACTATTTTGTGAGGTGATACTGCTTAAAATTACCACCTGTGTAAGTCACAAATCTTTTTTTTCTTTCTTTTTAAATTTTTTTTATTTACTTATTTACTTTTAATTTACAAGATTCAGTTCCACAATCACTTGAGTTTCAGATTTTCTCCCCTCCCTTCCCCCCCCCCCATGGTGGCGTGCAATCATGTATAGGATCTGCAAATACTTTCACATTGTACAATAGTTTTGTCATATAGAAGGGTTGTAACCAATGAGTGATCACTGGGAAAAAAAAAAAAGCAAAACCAGACATGAAAGAGAATGATAACGTTTTTTGCTTCAGTCTCCATTTAAACTATAGTTTTTCTATATCTTTCTCTGAGTTTAGGTATCTCCTTCCATCTTGTAGAGTTGTCTTTTAGCTGTGCGTTGTTAAGGATAGTCCAGTTTATCAAGGTTGGTCATCATATGTACGATGTGTCTGTGATTGGGTCACAAATCTTTTGATGTATCAAAGAAGGATAACGGTGTAGTTTGTATCCCCTGGACCTGTTCAGTTTGACATGAGAGAGCCAGTTAGAGTCATGATAGGTGACAGTTTGACATACTGGATGAGACATTGGGCCTAGAGCAAGGAAGAACTGATTGCTTATCCTACCTCAGATGCTTACTAGTTGCATGATCCTGGACAACTCACTAAACTACTCAGCATCAGTTTTCCAATTTGTTAAACTGGGATAATAATACCATCTGCTACCTAGGCTTGAAATGAGGATCCAATTACATGATATGTAAAGTGCATTGCAAACCTTGAAATACTACAGAAATATTAACTGTTATTTTTATTAGTTAGAGCAAGTCAGTTTGGAATGAACTCCATTCCATATCTCCCCACACCCCTCACATAGTACAGATTCATCCAGTGTTCATTCATTTGACAGGCATCCGTCACGCTCCTGTTACATGTAAAACCCTCGGCTAGGTCCTGGGTATTCAATTTTAAATGGCATACTCTCTTTTTTCAGTGAGTTGCCAGTCTAATGGGGAGGGGTTAGCCTGGAGATTAATAAATACAATGCAAGGTGCATGTGCAAAGGAGATAACTATTTGAAGTATTTTGACAAGCCTTAAAGAAGATCATTTTCAATAGGGAGGAATCAAGAAAGGTGATACCTGTAGTGATTCTAGAATAAAAAAGAGAAAGGAAGGATCTAAACAGGTGGCAATGAGAAGGAAGTGTATATCCAAGCTGTCTGAATTTGTGTGCAGAATTTGAGAGTAAGGCAATGTGGATATTGGAGAGCTAACTGCTCTGGAACCCCAGCTCCCTTCCATCTACTTAGATTGATATAATTCTGCTGTATTTGGTTCAGTAACAATAGCAACCCTGGGACTACTGGAAAACCACATATAGATTTGTTTAAATGATGTTTTAGGGGGAGATTTGTTCATTAGGAAATCTGCTGACCAACTTCCTTCTTGGAGCAAATTAGTACAAATGCCTTGAGTTCCATAGTTCAAGAAGAAAGTTGAAAGATGACAAGCTTGGCCCCAGACTTATAAAATGATCCTTGCCCTTAAGCTGTAGTGTTCCTTGGAAATCTAGTTTGAGAAGGAGAGAATGCACAGGAGAGATATCAGTGGATGAACCAAGACACTAAATAGCATTGTGTAGTAATGTAAAGAACTCGGGAGTCAGGAGACTTCAGTTCAAGTGCTCACTTAACCATTAACTGGGTAGGTCATATTAGTCCAGTCACCTAATATCTCTGTATCTTTTTGCTAATGTGTAAAATGGGGATAATTCTTACGTATCTACATCATACTCTTGTCACAGGGTGTATAGGGTGTTCAGAGAGGACTGGCACCTCTGGTATGAGGGTTTGCCAAGCCCTTTTCAGGGCTGCTCATTCACTTTTGGTTTCCACCTCTCACTCAGCTCTCACATGTAGCTCCAAGAAGCTGCTACTCCATGGTAGAAGATGTCCTTAAGAGCAAGGAACTTCTGAGTATTGCCAAGATAGATTCTGTCATGGCCTTCCTATAGCTTAATTCTTGCTTTTATTCAATTCTGTAACCTCAGTACAATGCTTAAAAAAAAAAACATTTCTTATCACTAGCTGTGTGACCTTGAATATCATTCTCAGATCTTATAGCCTTAGGCTTCTTTATCTGTAAAATGGGGTTAGATAATGATAACTACACTCTCATCCTGCACACAAATTCAGATAGCTTTGGTATACACTTCCTCCCCATTTCCACCTGTTTAAATCCTCTTTTTCTCATTTTTCTTCTAGAATCAGTACAGGTATCAACCAATATGACAGGGATATTATAGAGGAAAAAGCTTTGTAAACCTTAAAGTGCTAAAAAGTATGTAATTAACTATTTTTTTTTTTATCAATCACGTAGATTAACTGAAGGCCTTTTACTGAGGCTGGGATTATACTGGCAGTATGTGACTGAGCAGGGAGTTTGGGACATGGACTGAGTTGGGACCGAGTCGGTTGGGACATGGAGCAGGAGTATCTTAGTGTCTGACTGAATATGTTTCTCTGATGTGATTTCAAAATTAATTATGAAGTATTTTTAGACTAGCTATGGTTTTGTATTATCTAGTATCTTCTTGACCCTGCCTGGTCTAGTGCTTGAGGTTTTACAAATGGAATGAAGCAGTCACTTGTAGAACACAGTTAGTTAATAAAGAAGGAGGTTTACTTAGCCAGAATATGGAAAGTATATTTAGCAAGTATACTGTATTGATTCAGTTGAGTGTAGCTTTTGTGACTCTGGAAGCTTTGACTTGGAAGCACTGGCCACACTGGTCTGAGAGTCAGAAGCCAGAGGGAGGTTCTTCTGAATCCTTGAGTACCATATTTTTGTTCTCTGACCTTGTTGCTTGATATGATACTTTACCGAATGGCAGGTGCTCAAGGCAGAGAGTCAAAGGTGTCATTCAATCAGTCAGACAGAAGGCATTTATTAAGTGCGTGCTATATAACAGGAACTGTTCTGGGGAATACAAAGCACAATTAAAAAGCAATTCCTGACCTAAAAAAGTTTACGTTCTTATGGGGGAGCTAAACATATACACAAATGGGTACCTTCAGGATACAGAGTATATGAAATTAATCATAGAGGGGGAGACACTAGCAGTTGGGGAGTTCAGGTAAGAAGGGTAGTTATTTGCTAGATGAACAAAGCCAATCATATGAACAGATTTGGCTCAGCCTAGATAAAGGAATAATGCTTACTATAAGGTTAAAATGATGTTAGAGTATTAGGACTTTCTGGTTCTAGTCATTAAGAAGTCTCACAGAGATGACATGACTTGCAGTTGACTTTGATTTGAGAGAGGGAGGACTGTGCAAGGTCACCAGCCTCACTTTCTCTTCCAGAACCATCTGAATCCAGTAACCAGATATTCATCAGGATGACTGGAGATGACCCAGGATGCAATGGGAGACCCTGGCCTTTTTAGGCTAAGGCATTTCATGTACTCACTTACAGTGAGGTAATACCCATTCAGTGAATAGGCCTCTTTAAGAAGTGAGTTAAGGGAAGGCCCCTTTAATTAGAAAAAAAGAAAAATAATCAATCTGGGAGGGGAAGACCCTCAGGGTTGCTCTTCCAAAGAGAAATAGTTAGTATTGACATTCACTCTAAGCCAGGAGGGCTCAAAAATATAGCCATTAAATGAAGCTTGGGCAGGGACCTATTGTGGTCCAAAACTATGAGTTGACAAGTGAATTGGGTTTAAGGTTTTGTTAAGTCTATCATTCCACTGGTAGTTTTCCTTTGGTACTCTGTTGACATCATCCTTGTCACGGGCTTTTTCATAGAGCTCATGGCTGATACAACTACCAGATTGCTAGACCTGTTGAAGCCTGTAAGTGACAATCTACCATCTTTCTGGTGATTTTTCATGATGACTTATCAACAAGCCTTATTTCTTGTCTCTTAAGGCAAGTGTCCAACATTTACTTCCCAAATATCAACATAGACAGGAGAACTGGGACAAATCTTTTGCTGAAAATGAGCAGAAGATATCTGCCTATTGAACCTAAATATTGGGTTTCTCTCTCCTCCCCTACCTCTTTCTGATTTCAATCCACAGTAGATAATGAGAAGGACCATTTGCTGAGGGCCATTCAAACTCTGAATAGTAGCTGGTCACTGAAGTGTGCAAAAATATGGCAGTGATAAAGGTGCTGTTGTCTTAAAATGTTTCTGAAAGAAGGGAAGAATAATACCAAGCAGTTGTCCTGACAGTAAATGATGTTTTATAATGATATTAGAAAGATTTCTGTCTGTGCGTGTGTTTAGTTGAGTGTTTGGCAGTTAGCTTCCGTTTAACCAGGTTTATATATAGCACACAGGAGCCTTTTAAGTGCCTTTGTTTTTTTTAATGGGACAAGCTTTGGTGCCTGGAGGTCTGGTCTAGGGACAAGCAGAGACTCCTTGCATTTAAGAGAGTGGTCAAGTGTAATGCCATGCACCAGCAGATTCCCAAAGGAATGCTACTGTGAACAGCTTTTAGAGTTCAGATTACAAAATACAGTGAACACTCTGTTTATTCCATTACAAATCAAGACAAACATTCAAAACATTATAATATTCACAA
>CM053589.1:34940570-34965584 GCA_028646515.1 Pseudochirops corinnae
CTATAACATTCCTAGGAGTTTTCTTTTGGGGATCTTTTTCAAGAGGTGATTGGTGATTTCTTTCAAGTTCTATTTTGCCCTCTGGTTCTAAAATATCTGGGCAATTTTCCTTAAGAATTTCTTGAAGGATGATTTCTAGGTTCTTTTTTTGCTCATGGCTTTCAGGTAGTCCCATAATTTTTAAATTGTCTCTCCTGGATCTACTTTCCAGGTCAGTGGTTTTTCCAGTGAGATATTTCACACTGCCTTTTATTTTTGCATTTGTTTGGATCTGTTTAATAGTATCTTGATTTCTCATAAAGTCATTTGCTTCCATTTGCTCCACTCTAATTATGAAGGAATTATTCTCTTCAGTGAGCTCTTGAGATTCTTTTTCCATTTGGCAAATTCGTATTTTTAAGGCATTCTTCTCCTCATTGACTTTTTTGGATCTCTTTTGCCATTTGAGTTAATCTATTTTTTAAGGTGTTATTTTCTTCAGTCAGGTTGTTGACTCTCTTTTCATAATTTTCTTGCATCATTTTCATTTCTCTTCCCAATTTTTCCACCACTTCTTATTTGGTTTTCAAAATCCTTCTTAAGTTCCTCTATGGCCTGTACCCAGTTTACATTTTTCTTGGAAGCTTTTGGTGCGGAAGTTCTGACTGTGTTGTCTTCCTCCTGTTCCATGCTTTGATACTTTTTGTCCCCAAAAAAGGAATCTAGAGTTGGATTGCTGTTCTTGCTTTGCTTCCTTTGCCTGCTCATGCTGCCAGTCAATTACTTGACTTTTGGGCTCAGTAGAACTCTGCTTTCAGAGGGGAGAGCCCTCTGAAATTGTCCCTAATCACTGGGGTTTTCACAGCTGCTGTCTCTGCAGCCCCCACCAGCTTTGGCTCACTGGTCACATACCTCAAGACTACCACCCAAGACCGCAATCCCAATCCAGGAGAGCACATAGCCTCTGAATGAATACTGGGCATCCCTGCAATCGGCAGGCCAGGAGCTCTGAAGCAGCCACGTGGAGGTGGCTGCAGGACCACCATTTCCGGCTCTCGGGGTAAACAGCTGGACCCACTCCTCTCCCTCAAATTTAGCCAAGTTCCACTGACCTTTCACTTTGTCTTTGTCATTTATGGGCTGATGATTCTGGAAACCCCCACAGCTGCCAGTGATCTACTCTCCTGAATGCTCCAGCTGTGGCTTGTCCTGGCCACCCTGGAGTTAAAACTGTGCTAAAACCTGGGGCTGGTCTCAGCTCCCAAACTTCGAGAAACCTTCCTGTCTGCCTGCCGGGCCGCCTTCAGTGGGAGATTTGTTTCTCTGTCACTTTGTGGGTTCTAGAGCTCTAAAATTTGTTTATTTTATTTTATAGGTATTTTGAGGTGGTTCTGGAGGGAGCTCCCGGAGTTCTCCTGCTTCTATGCTGCCATCTTGACTCCCAAGAATATTACTTTGAGTACATACTCATACTTCAAGTACATTTCATTTGCAAGAATGCGAGATCTGAAGTTTAATAAGTAATCCACTTGAGTTATGTTACATGCTTAGCAGTACTTAGTTATAAAGAGACAGAAAACTGTTTCAGCAGATTAAACTATGGACAAGATGCTTAATTTTCTAAACTTAGAACTTCTGAGGTTACCAATTACCAATATCACTAGCAGTTCTAAAACTCAGACATATGAGTCTCTATATGAGGGAATCCCCTATATGAGGAGGGGCTCTTAAACTGGAATCTATGGCCTCACAAGAAATTCCTGGATTTCAGGGATTCATGAACTTGGATAGGAAAAAAATTACATCTTTATTTCAATATTATTGGTTTTCTTTGTAATCCCATTTATTTTATTTTATATATTTAAAAATATTTCAAGGAGTATAATATATCTATATCTATGGATATAGATAGATTTCACCAGATTGCCAACAGGGTCCATGAAACAAAAAAGGTTAAAAACTCCTCTAGTATGTAGTATCCTCACTGAAAATTCTACTTTTATTTGGCATTATGTTGACAATTTTTCCTTATTGTTAAAAAGTCAAATTTTTACTAAACCCAAATAAATTTTGTCAGAGAGTAAAATCAAAGACATACTGCAAAAGCTTTCATCTAATATTATTATGTATTAATACTTACCAATTTTCTCTTGCTGAGGTGTAGTAGAGGGTGTTCTGTTAGATTTAAGCTTATTCAGTGCTCCACTAACAAAATCTGAAATGCAAGACACATAGAAGCAATCATGCCTTGCTCTATTAATAACATTTAATATTTATGATGTCTTAAAAAAAACCAACAAATTGCACAGAATATACATTTTAATTAGGTCATCATAAGAAAAACAGTCACATGTGGAATTGATGCCCAGTAATAATGAAATACAAAGAAATTTCACACCTTTCAAAAGATAATCTTTTAATTAAGCAGTTAGTACCTCTCAAGAGAGGATATTTCAATTCAAATACAGTCAACGCTATACTTCTGAGTGTTTCTCAGTAGAAAAAAAAACGTGAAGGTAGTCTTCTTAACTCTGGGAAAATGCTAATTGAAAAGCAAAAGGTTTTAATGAATAAATGAAATTGGTGACTAAGTTGTGAATTTTCTGAAACATAGTTTTGGAGTTTAAAGTGAAGCAATGTATTATAAGGCCAGATGTCAAAAGTTACTAATTCACATTTATATAGCATTTTGAAGTTTTCAAATATTTTCCTCACAACCCTGTTTGTGAGTTATGTAACATATTTTAAAATCTTTGTTTAAAATAATCAGTAAATATTAATACTGAAAAGTAATTATACATTTTTCATTTCAAAATAATTCATCCTTTCAACAGTTGTACAATGCAAAAGAAACCAGACCATTCTGGTGATACAGGAAAATTCCACCTTGCCAAGTTCAAGTAAAAAGAATGCTCATTCTGCTTAAACTAGGGAGTAGAGACAAGCTGATGTGACAGGCATCCATAAAACCTTTATGACTAGAAAATGTAATCGTTTTAGAGTATTAAAACATTTCTTACCATAAACTAACCTAAGGATATTATATTTTATTGCTAAACAATTGTAGAGCATGGTAAAAATCTAAAGTCAACTCCAAGGAAGATGTGGAACAATATTTTTACCAGATACAACTTATTTAAAATGAAACATACGAGACTATAGCCACCAAACATAAGACTCTCCCCCATTCATTTCTATCACTGAGTAACTTTATGCTACTATCATGCAAGAAATATGAGGTAAAGGGGGTGTTTGTTATTTATAACTCCCACTTGAGTTCAGTCTTTCTTTTTTATTTTGGAGGGGGGAAGGCAGGGTACTTGGGATTAAGTGACTTGCCCAAGGTCATATGGCTAGTAAGTGTTAAGTGTCTGAGACCGAATTTGAACTCAGGTCCTCTTGACTCCAGAGCCAGTTCTCTATTCACTGAGTCACCTTAGCCACCCCAAAGTTCAGTCTTCATTCATAATACTTTACTTCTGTGGCTCTAAAGAGCATAGTTTCAATTTAGACTTCAGGGGTATACCTGGTGGCCAGCAAGAAACTACTGAGTATGTCTTCCTCTTCAATATACCCACATATACAGCTGATGGTTTAAAGTACAAAAATTATTTTAATAGTGTATAGAGAGCTCAGATATAAATTGTATACAAGCAGGTGACTTGTAAAATAAAGCAATTTACATTCAGAAGACCTGGATTCAAGTCTTGGGCATACTATTTTTGCTATCTTTGTGACCCTGGGTCTCAGTTTCCTCACATTTTAAAAAGGGAGAGGCAAACCAAATGATCTCTGTATTTCTCCAAGATGTCTTCCAGCTCTAGAAATCCTATATTCAGTATCATCCACTTAAGCTTGGCCAAATTTAACACAATAATCAAACCTATACTGTAAAGCCATTTTGCATACTTCTATAACCTCCATCCCAAGGTTAAATCAGTTTTACCATATCCTCTGGACAAATATTATCTGCCAGGTACCCAGTTCCAGGCATCATTGTTTTTCTGGTACCAATATGGACATGTTAATTAAAGATAACCAAGCCAACATTTATATCTTATCTTACAACGCTGTCTAGAAAGAAACAATACAATCTACATAAACAATGAAGGAACAAGATTTGTGCCATATTGTTTGCCAATATTACCTCTGCGATTCAGGGTATTATTTAAAATGTGAACAATATTATGCAATTACTAAGTAGAGCAGGGACTTATACTAGATAACGTAGATATTACTACAAAAATTCAGTTCTGGATTGTTTGAACCAGTTAGGTAGGGATAGGAGGAAAAAGTATGTCAATCTCTTGAAAATGATTAATTTCAAAACTTCTGAGCTAATTAACAAGATGACTAAAAATACTCAACTGAAACAAAATATAAAAGGATAGCTTCTGCTGAAACAATAGATCTCAGAGTGGTTGCACCATTAGGTTAGGTGAACTATATGAACGGAAAACTTGGTCTTGATGACAGTTGATATGAACTACCCTATCCTTCAAAGGGCTTTCAACCCAAGATCACATTGTGTGAACAGAACTGGCAAGAAATGTAGAACAAAGAAGATTTAAGCTTCTTCCTTGAACCTTTAGAAGAAAATTCAGGGAAGATCTATGAAACTGACTGTTAAAGCTAAAGTTATGAACATTCGGGAAGTACTGGGATAGAAATTAACAGGAAAATGAGCTCGTACTGGCATGATGGCTGGGTGCAAATAGGTAGTATTTGATATACAGAGTACTATCTTTTGACACAGATGGAGGCCACAAAAAACTGAAAGAATATAGGGCACCCCTCCTTTTTCCTCCTAGTAACCCAAGCAGGATGTATCTGTCACTCTGCATTTCCTCAGCCCTAGGGGCAACTTTGAAAAAAAGAAAAACAATGGACATAAAAGATAACAAAAAAATAGGCAATAGGACCATAGGCCATTGTGGTGAAGTTAGTTAACAGGCAAAATAAATCTTCATAGAAACATATACTTCGTAGGTAAAAGGAATCTTAAGAGTTCACTTAAAAGCATCTTTATTGGTCCTGAAGACAAGGCAGAGCTCCTCTTGCTCCACCTAAGGAAGAAGGTATAAGGGAATCACATGGAAATGGAGGAAACACAAAATGATCCAGTGCACTTAATTATGCTATTTTTCTTCCTGTGTATCATCCCAGGGATTATATCTATGTGCTTATCTGCTCTTTCTTTATAGCAGTCAAAAAACATTTATTGAGCACTTACTATTTATTAAGTGTCAGGCATCGTGCATATAAATTATCTAGCTTTTAGGCTTGACCTCCAGCTTTGGTATTTTAGTATAGATAATCCTTCTGCTATCTTTAAAAATAGAAAGAAGCTTTTTTGGATTTATATGTCTGTGTTAAGCTAAAATTTCTCTAGAAGAATCTATATATGCTTTATTTTGGCCTTGCCTGATCAGTGTGATTTATTGGGGTTTAACCTATGAAAATGTAATCTACCAAATGCAAAAGAACAAAAGACTTTTTGTCATCATTTTCACTAAATTCTAAAAAACTGTTTGCTTGTAAAGAAAATTGGACTAAATGATCTTTAGAGTCCCTTCCAAATTTAAGTTATATGAGTCATAAAATATATTGGACTTTATTAAAAACTGTGTAACAATGGACTGCAGTCTTATTGACTCTCTATAACATATCTTTTATCTATTCCTCCCTTTTTTAATGCTACCAATCTTGGCCAGGCCTTTACTATTTCACAACTGGATTACTGCAAAAGCTTTCTTCAATTCCCTTCCAGTCTTTCTGGCCTAAAACCCCCGTGTACTGCTAGAGAATCGTCCAAAAATATTATTTCCACTGCATCAATATTCTGACCAGACCTTCAATTTGATGCCTATTACCTACATAATAAAATCTATTTACATGGGCTAGCATTCAAAGATTCTGTCCTCAGTCTTCATTTCTAATTTCATCCCTTATTACTCTTCCACTTAAATTTTCATTTAAAGAAAGTTAAGTCCACTCATTGTCTCCCACATATACCATGCCCTTCCACCACACCTGGATTTCCTCATCCAGGCCAAATATTAGTAATTTTTGAGAATCCAAATAAAATTCCAATAAGTCTTTCCTAACAGCTCATTCCTCTTCAAGCCTAAGGCACCTTTTAACTGTACCAGTCATTTAACACAATGTTATACTTTTTCATATTGATACTTTAAAGTTTTTGTAATGAGAACTCTGTAGACTTACATTCTGGTTCTATGTCATCAGCAAACAATACGGTAGCCCAAGACAACTTGGACAAGTCACTTAACCTCATATGAGCAGTCTCCCCATTAGTAAAACAAAGAGTCTGGAATAGGTCCTCTTTCCACCTCAAAAATCCTGTAATTCTAGGAGCCTATGTCATATCTTTCCAACCAGACTGTATACCAACAGGTAATAATGTCTTATACTTTATTACTCCCATAGTAACTAATATACCGAAGGTACTAAAAAATTTCTGTTGAATAAATACAGCTATCTTAGATAATAAAAGCTTATAAACCTCCATGCTTAGGTCAAATTGTAATAATACTCACCACCTACGCTCTGTCTTCTCTTTCTCTTATGTTCAATAGGAGATTCATATTCACCTTCTTCATAGCCATCTAGTGATGGAGTAGAACAGGGGCCATCAACACCCAACATGACTGGTATTTTTTCTATGATTAACTCTGGTATACGACCTAAAGGACAGCAGTGACAATATTGTTTTTTATTGTGTTGCTTTAAAAATAAAGGTATTCTACACTAAACTGTCAGAGAACAGGATCACAAATCATAGATTTGAGCTGGAAGGAACCATCAGAAGTCATTTGGTCTACCCACTTCATTTTATGGATGATAAAACTGAGATCCAGAGTGGTTAAATGACTGGCTCAAGGTCACATAAGGACCAAGCAAAAGAGCTGGGAGCTCTCCTTAAGTCTAAGTCCTTTAACTCAGATCAATGCTCTTTCACTATTATCATGCTGTATCAGAAGTTTTAATGGTCACTTGGGAGAAGCAGCAAGCCAAAAAAATTCTGCACTGAAGACATTTCACCTCTTCTTACCAATATCAGCTGCATGATCAATAAGGGTCTTTACCACTGCAGCTTGCAGTCGAAGTTTTTTTTCTGTGTTGGCTGACATTTTCTCATGTCCATCACTTGACTGTAAAAGGTTTGGAGCAAAGATTACTGCAAGATTACTGCTATCCATCTTATTCTCAGTGGCTCTTTAAAAAAAAAAAAAAGTACATACTATTAAATGTAGTCAAAATTTAAACTAAGAATAGCTACATTTGTAGGGACTCTTACTTCATTGGCTACATATAAGGCAAATACTAAACCTCACCAGGAATTTAACCAAGAAATAGGAAATTAAAAAGCTTCTAAACAATCAAATTAATTTATAAAGTGGATGTATCCAAAGGTAGTATTTTCTTCACAGCCAAGCCTCTCAAAATCCTCACTCAGTACTTATTCTAATTTAACACATAATATTAAGAAAGTTGGTTCCTGCATTTGGTTTCAAAGTTCATGACTGACTAGAAGCAACCAAACAGAAGGGATGAGAGGAGCCATTACAGGTAGGTACAGTAACAGCAGTAAGAAATGACAGGTGACTGCAAGCAAAGAAATAGAAAAATGATTAAAAAAAACAGAAACAAGAATTCAAATGGCACCATAGGCTAGACCTTCTAGGACAAACTGCTTTGCATCAACAGGCCCCTGGGTATCACCATATTATGCTAAGAAATAAATGACATTCAGAATGATGAAGAAAAAAGTGAAACTTTATTCAATATATTCCATTTTGGAAGATAAGGAAGTATGTAAATAAATTTTAAGAAACATTTCCATCCCAAATAGTTGAAATAAAAAGATACTGTTGCTTAAAATTATAAATGGCTAGCTATTTAGAATGAATGACTTCCTGAAGGTTCCCAGTAGCTAAAATTTTCTGTACTCGATCTTTACTTACCTAAGAGAAACATTCCTGAGAAAGTTAAAGAAGTATCGTAATATATAAATTATACTGTCAGTCATAAGACAAGAGAGCAACATGGTAGCAGTATTCTTCTCCTCTGTTTCCAACTGTTGAGCTTTGATAAGAGCTTCATGCAAATCAACTGGAAGGATTGGTTCTGGTAACTCCCTAAAAAATTGCTTAAGAAGTCCTGCGATATCACATGGCAGTGCAGAAGACAGACAGTTTTCACCATGATCCAATTTGCTCTGAAACAAATTTCAAGTCTTCAGTACCCTTTGGATTTAAAATCTCATTTTGATCAAAATCTCTGCTTACATCTCAGAATAAGTTTTTCTTAGTTAACTTTAATTCTTTTATTTATTTGCTTCTGGTCACATATTACAAAACATATCAGAAGGCCTGTCAAACAATCAAAAATATTTAATTTCTTTAGTCACTGGATACATGAAAGCTATAAACACTTTCCACAGATGGGATAGCTAGTCAACTATATCTCTGTCAATCATTCACACCAAAAAGATGAAATGCGGCAGAGTGGATATAGTGCTGAGCTTGGAAGTGAGAAGACCTGGGATCAAACCTCCTCCCAACAATAACTATCTATGTGCAAGGTGCTTCACAGACAACTCCATAGCAATTATTTAATAAGTGATAGGGCTGTGATGTTGGAGGGAGTCCGCATGCTATAAAATCATAGACTCTTTGCACATTGATGTCATATCTGAGAACTTTACAACAAAAACAGAATTAGACAACTGTAGAAAGAAAAATTATTCAAGGAATATGCTTACCTTCAGTGCTTTTAGACGGATTACTGATCCAGATTTCCTAAAAAGCCCCTCAATATGAACATGTTCTTCCAAAGACGTGCAAGCATCAACAAGAAAACTGAAAAAGGCAAGTCTTATCAATGTATTTGATCTTACAAAAACCATACTAAGTGAAAATGCTTATCAAGGTACATCAACAGGCAGTAAAGATCCTTGACACTTGACTTGTGAATTATAAATCATTTCCTCTTTCTATAATCTATTTCACTGTTCTTTATCGATGATATCGTTCCAGCACCTTCAAATCCTACTATACCGAGAGCCATACCATATAAGTGTGTGTACACACACACATACGTACACACTCTCTCTCTATTACACACACATATGTATACTCCAACAAATCTTTCTGTAATTACCATCCCCTAAAATGCAACAAACCTCTTTTAATTCAATTTAACATTTAAGTTCCCATGTGCAAGGTATCCTCAATACCACAGATACAAAAACAAAAAAATTCCTTCCCCTCAACATATACAGCATATACACATATAAGTATATATAAAGTAATGTTAAGAGGTAGGTAATAATAACTAGGGTAAGAGGAAAAATAGGCCAGAAAAGGACTTGTATAAAAATGAAGAAGCTAGGGATTGTAAGATATAAAGGTGAAGAGGGACTGTATTATACACGAGAGACAGTTTATGCAAAAGAATGGAGGCAGGAGACTGAGAATACCATAAAGAGGTATAATAGAAAATAGACTGGAAAGGTAGATGGGAGACAGACCATGAAAGGTTTTAATGCAAAGCTGAGGATTTTGTATTTTATCCCAGAGGCCATAGGAAGCTCCGAAGCTTCTTAAGTAGGAGAATGACATGGTCAGACCCCTGTTTTAGGAACATCAAACTGGCAGCAGCTTGGATTATGGATTTAAAACAGGGAGACTTGAATCAAAAAAAAAAGACCTGGCAACTAATTGGATTGAGATGTAGGAAGGGGAAATTTCAAAGAGAAGGTAGTAGAGGATGACTTCTAAACCTGGAAGATGGAAAGAATGGTTGTACATTTAATCAAAACAGGAAAAGTTGAAAATGGGATAGATTTGGGAAAACACAAGTCCCATTAAAAAAATTAGTTTATTTTTATTTATAGGTTATATTAATATCTCATTTAATTTACTTCCTTATTTACTTGTCTGTGAGACCCTTATTTCTCTGCCAGTATTATTTTGCCCGACTCTTGAGAAGACAAAGATAATTTTTAAAAAATAATTTAACATGTTGAACAAAATAATGCAGACAGAAAGGGACTCAACATAATAAGTCTGCAGATAATAAATGCAGTATCAATGTTAAAGGGACCAACTAGGTAGCCCAATGAATAGAGTGCTGGGTCTGGAGTTAGGAACTCATCTTCCTGAGTTCAAATCTGGCCTCAGACACTTCCTAGCTGTGTGACCCTGAGCAAGTCACTTAACTCTGCTTGCTTCAACTTCCTCATCTGTAAAATAATCTGGAGAAGGAAATGGCAAACCACTCCAGTATCTTTGCCAAGAAAACTCTAAAGAGGTCATGAAGACTGAAGACTGAAAATAACTAAATGACAAATCAATATTATCTCTACAGATTAGATAGCTGTCTTAGGTAAAGGAGTCATAGAATCTAAACAGGTTTATTTACCTGAGTTCTGTCATCATTTCCTCAACACATGGGCATTTAGAAATGCTTTTAATAGAATATTAAATATTCTCATAATAAATTTTAATAACATTTTGTGATTATTTACAAAAGCTTGGGCATCTCAACTTAAACATAATTAATATTATCCCACAATTCTTCCCAAATATACTCACTCATTCATTCAATTAACATTTATTGAATGTCTGTTATTTGTCAGGCACTGTGCTAAGGGCATCATCACAATATTACAAGAATTTTCATTAAAGATTTCAATTTGAAATATCTACTAATATCTGAACCTTGAAATTTACACAATTCATTATTTACATTCTATGCTTAATTTCATGCTTTGCTTACCTTGGAATATTTCCATATTCTGGTACAAATGACTGGGGTAGTGCAGAAAAAGGTACTCCAAATATTTTCCCCTAAAATGCAAAAGTCATTTGTTATAAGCGTCATGAAAAAAATTTACAGGTATAAGCACATAATGTGTGTTACTTAGGAAGACAAATTATGATTTCAGGGAAAGAGTAAAAAACCAGAAATAAAACTAGTTTATTAATATTCTGAGATAGTCATATTAGTTAAAAGGCAACAAACTTTGGTGACAGGACAACTAATCTCAAATACTAAATACCTTATGTAAAAAATATCTACTAATAATGCTAATGAAAGAGTTACAGAGCATTTGGATCA
Organism: Pseudochirops corinnae; assembly: GCA_028646515.1. Taxonomy (NCBI): domain Eukaryota; kingdom Metazoa; phylum Chordata; class Mammalia; order Diprotodontia; family Pseudocheiridae; genus Pseudochirops; species Pseudochirops corinnae. The sequence goes on from CM053589.1 coordinate 34,951,695, forward strand.
AATACTAACACACTTTAAAAGTATCATTGTTATACTATTTTTTAAAAAGGACGTCAAGTAGGTCTAATGCTTCTCAACTTATATTTATTAAAATAGACATTTTTTTCTTAAATCTTCTATAGCTCTGTAAATACTAACCTTGAGCAATTTCAAGTCATGTGATTAGCAAAAAAATTCGACATCAAATTATCTGTGTACTTTTTTGAGCAATAATAGAGTAAGATGAATTAATTTTTGTGGCTGATGAAGTGTCATTACCATAGAAGTTACAAATTTTCTAACAAAATGTTCCAAGAGACTAGGACTAAGAAATATTAAAAGTAAACCTTAAAAATTCCCATCAATGAACCTCTTCTTGTACAGTTGCTATTTCTATAACACAATCATCTTCTTTCTTATTATTTTTCTTAACTATTCGAATTACAACTTTTTTCCTAAGAGTATTTATAAGAACAACTTGTGAAAGGCACCCAAGATTCAGTAGTCCTGGATTTCCAGTCATGTCTCCTTCATTTATTAGTTATGTGGCTTTTGACAAGTCACCACCTCTTTCAAGGCCATAACCTCACCTGCAAAATGAGGATAATTTCACATAATTCATAGGGAGTTTTATAAATGATATGTTATAAAAATAAAACAAGCTATTAATAATCTGAAATCAAATTCTGAGATCCTGGAAAAATAATTGTGCGGGTGTAAGTAATGAAAGAATTAAGCATAAAAATTTTCTCTAAGTTTATTTGACATTTAGGGAAATTATTCAGAAGACATCCCTTTACTAGGATTGGAGAAAAGCATTTATAGTATTTTTCAAAAAATCAATCCATAAGCATTTATTAAGCTGTAACTATATGTCAAGCACTAGGGATAAAAATATAAATAAAATAAACCACACTCATAAGGAACTTACATTCTAATGAGGGAGATAAGTATGTAGAGAATATAAATAAATACAAAGTAGTCAAATAAGTATTTTTAGAGAGGAAAGAAAACAGGAAAGGTTGAAAGTGATATTTTAGCTGAGTCTTGAAGGAAAAGAGAAAAGAAAGAGGTGAGGATGGAGTGAATTACAGGCATATGGAGATGGCAACTGCAAAGGAAAAGACGGGAAATATCTAGTAAGAGGGGCAAAGAAAAGACTAGTCTGGACAGATTGGGGGGTGAGGGGGGCAGGGTTTTGTGAGTAACATACAATGAGGATGGAAAGACAGATTGTCAGAGGCTTTAAAAGCTAAGTAGAGGAGTTTCTATTTTATCCTAGGGAGGTAATAGGGAGTTTATTTTGTAGGTCACATTTGTGTTAAAGGAAAATCATTTTGGCAGCAATATGTAAGATAAGACTGGAATAGAAAATGGTTTGAGACAGGAAGTACAATTAGGAGACCAGTTTATTAATCTAAATGTGATAAGGACTTGAACTAAAAAGGGTCAGAAAGAAATAAGATGAATGGCCAACAGATTAGAAATAATGGGTGAAGCAGAGTGAGGAATTGAGGATATGGGAACCTGGGAGACTAGAAGAAAGGTAGTACCTTGGAGGCAGAAATAGGGGAAGTTTGGAGAGCAGTACAATGAAATGTTTTGGACCTGTTAAGTTTAAGATACCTCTGAAAGAAGTTTGTAATATCAAGAAACTGAGATAAGTCTTGGACATCAGGTTTGAAATATCTGATAGGGAAATAGTAATACAGGACAGAAGCTCAGAGGAGAACCTAGGGCTGGAAATAGAGACCTCTAAGTCATTGACATAGAATAAGGGTTTAGGAGTAGGACCTGTGATTTCATTGGTATAGAGAACTCCCAAATGAGGGCACTTACTCTACCAATGCAGATTGGCACCTTCTCTGCAAATAATAGTGCTTAAATATCTAGAGCACTGAATAGTTAAGTGACTTGCCGGGAAAGCACACAAGAAGTCAGAGGCAAGACTTGAATCCCAGGTCTTCCTGGCTTCTACACCAATTTTTTAACAATGGCTCTCAAATCATCTGAATGAAGATAATAATTAAAACCCTGGCAGCTGATGAGGTCACTGAGAGAAGTTCTTTCATGAAACAAACATCTATTAAACACTTCCTATGTGCTATATACTCCAGAGAAAGATACAGTGACAAAAATGAAACACCCTCTGCTCAAGGAAATTACATTTCAGGAGTGGAAAGACATAGATACATATAAGTAAATATATGCAAAATAACTGAGAGGAAGCACTAGGAACTGGAAAAGGGTAGGTTACACTTCAGCTAGACTTTCGAACAAACTAAGGGTTTCAAGAGGCTGAGATCCAAGGGGTAGCTAGGTGGCTCAGTGAATAGAGCACAGCCCCTGGAGGCAGGAGGACCTGCGTTCAAATCCGGTCTCAGACATTTAACACATACACAAAACTAGCCATGTGACCTTGGGCAATTCACTTAATCCCAATTACTCTATCTTCCCCCTTCAAAGAAAAAAAGCCTTTAAAAAAAAACATAATCATTTGGTAGCTGAGTGGAAGATGAATAGGAAAGGTTAAAAACTTGACCTACAGAGAACAATTAGGAAGCTACTATAATAATCCAGGTAAGAAGTTAAGAGGCTTATGGAGTGAAGGATTAGAAAGAAGTTTAGTAGGTGGAATCAACAAGTGATTGGATATAGGGGCTGAGAGAGAACAAAGCAGTAAAGCTGACTTCAAATTCACAAACCAGAATGATTAGGATACTAGGGCTCTCAAAAGAAACTTCACAGAGGGGTGGGTTTTTAGGGATAGACAACTGAGTACTATTTTGGAGATGTTGAATTTAAGGTGCCTAAGGGACACCTACCAAGAAATGTCTAAAAAGCAGCTTATGATTCAGAGCTGGAATTAAAAAAGACTAGGGTTAAGATGTAGATATGGGAGGTGCATAGCAATGATAGTTGAGCAAGTGTCCTGACTACCAGCCTAGTGCTCTTTACACTATATAGATTTAATCAATACCTTCCATAGAATATTTTAAAATTGAGGGGAAGACAGGGAAAAATCAGTATACTGACAAATAAGTTGACTATCTGTAGAACACAAATATTAGTTTTTATATATTGGTCTATGTATTTGCGTAAACTGCAACCCATAAGTTTTTGTATGAGAAACTATGAATGTGAACCAGTATAAAATGTTATGGCAAACATAAGTTAAAAAGCTATTTCACCTCACGTTCTATTTCGAACAAATTCCAGTGCCTACTTACCCTGATTTACACTATCCCTTAAAGACATTAATCCTTAATTTCTACAACACAGCTATCCATTTTCATATTATTCTGTATGGCTATCTGTCCAATACAGTGTACCCACTAGTCAGTTTCTCCTCTAGTGACAAGATCTTAAGTATTGTTCAGCACCTAAAACATAGTATAGAAGCTTGATACATGATTTAATTGTGAAATTAATTCCTTGATTTTGTGAGTGGAAAAAAATATCAAGGGCTATGTTGTGCAAAGACCTTCTTCATCTTTCAATCATTTTTAGTCTCCTTTATCCATTTTGAGAATGTAATGCTGTCTCAAAAAACATCACTTGACTCCCATCACATACTTATATCTTTTCCTTCAATTTCCTGAAGCCTTTGAAATTACTATCTCATAAGGTATAAAATCTTGAGTAAAGAGGCTGAAACAACTGAAGAGACTATCATATTGGTAAATAATCATCAGTAGAAACAAAAAAGTGTCAATTTAACTACCTAGTTAAAAAAATGTTTTATGACATAAAGCTGACACAGCAAAAATTAGGTTTGGCATAATTAGAAGATTTCAATTAACCATCATGCCCTCAAAATGTAATTGTAACAAATATACACAAAAGGACCATATAAAAGAAGCTGTGTTAATCTCAGTACACAAGGGTACACATACACACATACAGCTCTTAACCAAAACTCCTCCTACACCTTTAACAATTTTCATCGAACCATTCAGAAAACACCATTCTTTTTAAAAAAGTCTTCCTGACAGCCCATGAATCTCAAAAAATAATTACAAATAATACTTAACCTCTAGGAGCCTCAAGTTCTCACTTGAAAAACAGGTATAATAATACCATGTAGTACACATATACACCTCAAAGAGTTGTAAGGTTCAGATAAAATCAGGTATATGGAGTAATTTGTAAACTTTAAGGCACTATATAAATGTTAATTATAATCAAGAGTAAATCTTGGGATCTTCACCATGTGGCTTATATATTAGATCCATGTGCAAGATTGAGAAGCAGCATGGGCTAGTAAACAAGAGTCAGGAAGACCTAGGCTCAGAATCTACCTCGTAGATAGTTGTGAGATTCTGGGCAAATCACCTAATCTCTCTCTGGCCCTGTTTCCTCATCTGCAAACAGTGAATTAGACTAGATGGTTTTTAAGCTCCTTTCTAGCTTTTAAACAGGGAGCTAAATGGGTCAGCGAATAGAGAACTAGACCTGAATTTAAAGCCAGCCTCAAACACTGGCTAGCTGTGTGATCCCAGACAAGTCACTTAACCTCTTAACCACTTTGTCTCAGTTTCTTTCCCCATCTCTAAATAGGAATGATAATAGCACCTACCTTACAGGATTGTCGTGAGGATCAAATGATAACAATAATTGTAAGGAGCTCTATGCTAATAAAGTTAGCTATCATTCTGTCCTCTTTTCAGGACAAAACTAAAGTTCCACTTTCATCTGTTTGGTTTACAGCGACTCTTACTAGCCTTCAGATTTCCTCCCTCAGTCCTCTTCCCCTGGACTTACCCCAATAGCTACAGCCGTAGACTCCTGCCGGCCGAAATCCAATTGCCCCCGACCGCCCTTGATCTTTATACCATAGGCGGCTCGGAGATGGTGCAGCAGGGCCAACCTCACCAGCCTCCGGTCCCTCATTCCTGACCGCAGCCCGCACCCCTCACCCACCCTCCTCCTCCTAGTCCTCGTCCTCCTCCACTCCCCGACCTTCCTTAGCCACCAGCACTTCCACTTGCTACAAACCCTCAGTGTCACGGCCTTCAGCCCAACTCCCTTTCGTCCACTTCCACCACCCCCCTTGGGGCCCTGCCCTCCTCCAGCCACTTCCGTGTCTCCTTGCCCCAATTCCAAGCCCTTAGGTGTGCTTTTCCTCACCACGTTCCTTACGCTGACCCTTCCCCTCCTTCACTGATCTTCCTCTAAGTCACTCCACGGTCCTTTCCCGTCAACCCCCACAGGCCTGTCCACAACCCTGTAAGACACTTGGCACCAACCCTTCCACACTCCTTTTAAGACACTTCACAGCCACCTGTCCACACTCCTTTCCAGTCTCTCCCTACGTGCCTGTCCACACCCCTTTAAGACACTTCACACCAACTTTTCCACACTCCTTTTAAGACACTTCACACCCACCAGTCCAAGTTCCTTTTCAGTCACTGCCCATCAATCAACCTTTCCACGCTCCCTCAGGCCCTTCCACACCAGAAGACCTTCTCCCTAGACTCCCAAGTCCCTATTTCCGGTCACTCTTCGGTCCGCAGGCTCTCGTGATCTCCCCCACGCTGAACCCTCCTGTTCCGTGCTCTTTGGCAGCCAGACTCTAGGCTAAAGCTCCCCTAGACCCCGGAGACTCCGTGGCGCCCTCGTCCCTGTGCTTCGCCTGCCTCCCCCGACCCCCTCCCTGCGGCCCGGCCGCGGACTCCTCGAGCTCTTCCAGTCCCGGTCCCCGCCCGGGCTGGTCTCCGCTGTTAGCTCGTCTCGTACTCTAAGGCTACCTCCCTCCCGCCCTCCGTCAACCTGGCTGTTCCCCCGGCCAGCGCATCCCGGGCCGCTCACTCCGGCTGAGTGGCCGCCTACACAATCGAAATCCCGAAGCTGCAGTCTCCCGCCCCCACCCCACCTCCGCAGCCTCGCCAAGAGGTCGCCTCCGGTACAAACTCCAGTCGCTCAAACGGCAGCGCCAAAGTGCGATGCACTCTCTGATTGGTCCGCTCCCCATTCAAAATCAGGACCCCAAGGGAGGCCTAATAACGGCCTGACTGCGGTAACGCTGAAGAGGGACACAGTGAGCCAAATCGGGGGGACCAAAAAACAAACCAGGAATTTTATACATGGGCTAGCTCTTCTTTTTTAATTTTTAACTAATATTTTCTGGTCCTCAAGAACTATTGCAGGAAGTGTGTCAGAAATCACCAAACCTTCCCGCCCGAGCTACCTCTCACTGAAAATACTCAGGCAATTAGAAAAGACGTCTCATTGGGCTTCAACTTGGAGGTGGGGGTGGGCGGAGAAGGGTAGAACCAGGTGCTACGGCAAGTCGGAAGAGGTATTTGCTATTCGCTTCCTTGTAGCATTGCGAACCATTTTGTAACTCCCCAGTCGTTGTTGGGCGAGCCAAATCTGGAGAGGATCCAAACGCTCTCCCTTTCCTAACGGCAATTCCACTCTGACCACTTATTAAGAGCAAGGCGCAGGGCCAGGTGCCGGAGAGGACTCTACAGTTTATCAAAAAATACGCAGACATAATCTGCAGGGTTATTCCAGCAGCTCTGGAATCCATTCTCAGTAGCCGTGAAGTAAAAGCCCTATTAGTATGCTTGTCCAAAGTCCCGTCTTCCAGCTAAGGACAGCTTTTAATCGTTTTTCACTCCTTTGTGGGTTTTCTTGGCAAAGGGAGTGGTTTGCTCCTTCAGCTCATTTTACAGATGAGGAAACTGAGGTAAACAAGGTTGTGACTTGCCCAGAGTCACACAGCTAGTTAGCAATCGAAAGCTAGTTGCAATGTAAAGCCCTTTTCAAAGGAGAGGTTTTAATATCCCAAAGGAGGCCTGGAAGGAAAAATAATGACAGTGCCCTTTTCTCTTGGGGTCAGTCTTGTGCAAAGCAGCTTGGGGAAGAAAAGGAGCCGGAAGAAATTTGAGATTTAGAAACTTGTGACCAGAGAGATAGGACTTAATCTCTGAGAGGGGTCTGCTCCAGTTGAGGCCCAAATGATAAATCCCTGAAACTGGGGATTATGTACTCAAGCCTCTTAAACTAGCCAAACAGCTACTTATTTACCTTTTGCAACTCTACGCAGTATGGGAAGCTCTCCACCGGACACACCTTCTCTCTAAGCACCTCTAGGTAGAATTTTATCTAGGCTCCTATTATGTGGAGGTAGCCTACCTCTAACTCTGCCTGCCCCAAGAGTTGTTGATGTTGATTAATATCTGGTCCAGTATTGTAGGGAAACCACCAGATTTTGAAGTCAATGTGGAGGTTCAAACTGCAACTCTTATTTGTTACTTTGGCCATGGGCAATCCTTAACCTCTCTGAGTCTCAGATTCCATCTCTGTAAAATGAAACAATAGCACCAGATAATTCTGTGAGCTTTCTAAGGTCTCTTCTAGCAATAATAAAGTTGGAATTCAGCTTGACCACCTATCTTGCATAAGGAAGACATCATTAGTTTCAAAAGAGGAGATGGGATGAAAGCCAAATGAGGTTGGGGGGTCCTGGTGGAGAGAAAGTGTAGTTCTTAAAAGATCAGGGGGTGGGAAGCAGCACTTTATTAATCACTATTATTACTCATTGTTGTGATTTCTAAAACCACAGGTAAATTTCAGGCATTTTTCTCTGTCTCCCATCCTTGGAATGCTATCCCTCCCCACTTCTACCTATTGACTTCTCTGGCTTCCCAACTAAAATTCCTTGTTTTACAAAGAGCTTTTCTCAACTTCAATTCTTGTATAACTTGTTTGTATATATTTGTTTACATGTTGTCTCCCCAATTAGATTATGAACTTCTTAAGGGTGGAGGCTATCTTTTGCCTTTTTTGTATCCCCTCTGCTTAGCACAGTGCCTGATGATATGTTGTAGGTGCTTAGTAAATGTTGATTGATTGTAAATTGGGAATAATGAGGAAAAGATTTTTTTTTAATTTTTTAAAGTAGGCATTCTTAAGCCGAATTAAGTCTGAAATTTCGTGTCTGTTTTTGCTATTTTGAAAATCGTATTTCAAAATAACTAGTTTTATTTGTAGTTATATATTTTATTTTATGCATTTAAAAACATTATTCTGAGAAAGGGTCCAGAGGCTCCACTAGATTGCCAAAGCAGTCTATGATGAACACAAAAAGTTAAGAATGATGAGGTACAGGCTCTGGGGAAACCCCTTGAAGTTTGATTAAATCTTCCCACTTGATGAGGCACTTGCAGAGGCCATAAGTTTTCATTGTGGCTGGGCCCAAATCTCTGTTACTAACCTGGCCCTCCATTGTCGATCTGCTTCCCACCCTTCAGCCTATCAAAATATCAATCCACCCTTGCATTGACCTCATTAACTCCTCCTGAAGACCCTCCCCAAACTCCTCCTCTAGACCACCCCTAAATTCCTATGTACATAAGACCCCATCTTCCCTCCCTGTGATGTGAGAATACCATAAAATGACCTAGCATAGACTGGCTTCTTGAGAGTCTACCCCATATGGTGAACTATTAATAAACTTGAGAGAAGACTTGAGTCGAATTCATTCAGCAGGACCTCGCTTGTTGGTATTTTGGGGTCTCAAGCAACCCCAACCCTCTTTATTGGTAACCTCTTCAGAACCACTGCTTTATAAAGAAAAAACCTTGTTATAAGGAAGCATCCTGTTCCAGTTTTCTGATTATCTCAGTTTTTAAATCCTTGCTCTTGATTTTTTTGAGGGGACCATTTTTCTAAATTACAAAGGGGGAGGAAACCGTTTAGAATCATTAGAAGTGTTTTGCAGTTTCCCAGATGGAATCCTGTTTGATTTCTTCCTCCTCTCCCATCCAGTTCTGGTTTAGGTAGTTGTCTATCTCTGGTGCCCTCTTAAGAGCAAAAAAAAAAAAAAAAAAGATGGATTGATTCAATGTGCCACCTCTCAAATTAAGTTTCATGATCTGTACAATATGCATACTTCTTTGTTTGTGTGGACTACTAAGACAAGTCTTTCTAGAAGCTATGGAACATCTTGGTTCATTCATTCAACAAGAATTTATTAAATACTTATAAATTGCCAGGCACTACATTAGATGAGTCCCTTCCCTCACGGAACTTGCAGGCTGTTAGAGAGAAACAACATGACCTTTTCTCAGTCTTCATCCTTCTTGACCGCTATGCAAACTTTGACCCTGTGATTACCCTCTTCCCTCTTCTTTTTCGGGGATACCCTCTTCTGGTTCTCCTACCTATTTGACCATTCCTTTTTGTCTTCTTTGCTGGAGCTTCATCCAAATCATACCCACTAACCACAGATGTGCCATAGGGATCTGTCCTGGACCCTCTTCTATTTTACTTGGTGATTGTGTTAGTTGCCATGGATTCAATGATTATTTCTATGCTGATGATTCAAAAAAAATCTACTTATCTAACACTAACACTCTTCTGACCTCCAGTCTCAAATCTTCAACTGCCTATTGGACATTTCAAACTGGACATCTCATAACTATTGTCAACTCGACATGTCCAAAACTCATTATCTTTACCTCCAAAGGCTCTCCTCTTCCTAACTTCACTTTTGCTTTGTAGAGTGTCACCACTATTCTTCCAGTCACTCAGGAAGCAGGGTTAGCTCAAGCCTGGGGGGAATTTGCCTCTATTACAATCCTGAGGAGAGCAGTTGTACCATCTGGCAGCTTCTTATTCTAAATAATTGTTATTGTTATCCAGGTGCTAGGTTCAGCTGTTTCCATGCTGCCAAAAGAGTACAAGTGAGGTCAGTGTTCTTTACATTTCAGTGCCTGGGGCCAAACTTGATTTTCCACACCTTGGTTATAACACTGCCTTGTGCTGTTTTAACTCTTTTTTAAAATTAATGACTGGTAAAATAACAGACAGCATGTTTATCAAATTTTCAGGTGACAAAGTTAGGAAGGATAGCTAACATATTGGGTGACAGGTTTGAGAAAGATCTTTTTAGCATAAAACTGTTGCAGTTTCATGATGTGTTGTGGCAGAACATTCTTGGAAGAATTCAGTCAAGACCACCTCTAATCCAAGGTTAGGCATTTATTGAGATCGAAGCCTCTCATGAAACGGCTAAATTCCAAGAGGGACCAGCAACTCCATAGAAAGCAAAATGGATTTTTATAGGGTAAAGATGCAATTACATAACAGAAGTTATGAATATTAAAAAGGCAGGAAGGGTTTGTTAAGGGATTAAGTAATAGGGGAGGGGTCCCAGTTACAGTAGAACTCTGCATGTGATTACCCAAAATGCTGACCCATTGAGGGGGGTATATATGTATAATAATGATATTATAATAAGCCTCACTAAATCATACTTTCACCTAAAGGAGAGCTTTTGCAATACTTCATGGGGCTTATTTAGGGAAAGTCCCTTCTATTGTTTTGGGGTCCACATCCTGCTTGGGCATCCTGTTGGTGCTCTTTCTGATTGACTGAGTATTGTGGTCCTGCCTAAGACTACATGGATGTGGTTGTGTTTGAGTCCATGGACAGACCTGATGTTTCTGTGGGAAATGGAATGGGTCTGGGGCAGTGGCTGGCTAGAGGCAGTTGCTAGGATCCCATTGCAGGGACATGTCTGCTGTTCTGTGAGAAATATGAGTTCATGGACACACATGTTGTTCTAGTGAGCATATATGAAGAAATTAGGCTACTGAGTGAGGGGATAGGTGGCTAGGTAGGGGCAGTGGGCCTGCTGTTCAGTGGGGCCTAGAAGGAAGTTAGAATATTGAGACTGGGGGCAGCTTTATTAGGATTCCATCAAAACCAACTTAGCTAACTCCTCCACTCAGTTCTCTGGAAAAACAAGCAAGCAAACAAGCCTTTGAACCATCCTTGAGTTAGCAGCAATTTCTTTGTGCCTTGCAGCTTCTTTTATAGCAAGAATGTGATCACCTTTCTGATAGCTTGGAGAATGAAGGACAAACAACAATAACAATAAATTTTGATCCCTGAACCTTTTTTTTTCCTTAAGGACCTTACTTAAACCCTAATCACTCTCACTCTCATTGATTGGCCAATGATAGGTTCCAGGCCAAGCCCTACTTGGTCTTTGTTTGGGCACTGATTGGCTCAGGGTGAATGTAAATTGAAATTGTTTCTATTTTGGCCAGAAACCCTGAAGGTTTTTCCCTTCCAGATTGATTTTTTTTTTTTTGACTAGGTAAAGAAGCCTATCTCTGACTCATTTCTTACCTAGCCTTAATCAATGGGGCATTGTCTCAGTAAAACTGAGACCTGTTGAAAACCTTGGCTTAAAAAGGTCATCCTGGGCCACCTCCAGTTGTCCTGATCTATGTCTTGCCACTGGACCCAGATGGTTCTGGAGAAGAAAGTGAGGCTGTTGACCTTGCACAGCCTTCCCTCACTTAAATCCAATTCACTTTCACGTGGTAACATCACCTTCCTGATGTCATGACAATCAAGAATGTCAATAGGAATGCAAGTCAGTTGTTTCCATATATTGACTCATTAGACAAAGATCACACATTTAGAGAAGCAACAGATTAATGTTTGTAATGCTGATCTGAAAACTTTGTTGTTGTTGAGTCATTTGGTCCTGTCTGACTCTTCATGATCTCATGTACCATAGCATTCTCTATCTCCCACAGCTTGTCCAAGCTCTTTGCTTCCATGACATAGTCTATACGTCTTATCCTCTGCTGTTCCCTTCTCCATTTGCCTTCATTCTTTACTAACCTCAGGGTCTATTTCAATGAGTCCTGTCTTCTCTTTAGAGTGACGGAAGTATTTAAGCTTCAGTTTCAGTATTTGTCCTTCCAGTGAAAAGTGTGAATTAATTAAAGTATGACTAATTTGATCACTTTGCTTTCCAAAAGTCTTCTGTACCACAATTAAAAAGTGTTAATTCTGTGGTGCTGAGCTTTTCTTATACTCCAACTCTCACCACCATACGTTGAGATTGGATCATGGCTATAGTCACTGTCTGCACTGATCTTTGAGCCCAAGAATAAAAAATCTGACATTGCTTTAATTTCTTCTCTCCCTATTTGCCAGGAAGTAACAGAACCACTTGCCATGATCGTAGTTTTTTTGATGTTAAGCTTCAGACCAACTTTTATACTCTCCTCTTTTATCCTCATCCCTAATTCTTCTTCACTTTCTGCCATCAGAGTGGTATCATCTGTATAGCTAAGATTGTTGGTATTTCTCACAGCACCTTTAATTTCTGTTTTTGATTCATCCAGCCTGGCATTTCACATGATGTACTCTGTATATAAGTTAAATAAATAAAGTAACAATATACAGCCTTATTATACTTCTTTCCCTGTCTTAAAGCAATCAGTTGTTCCATGTTCAGTTCTAACTGTTGCTTCTTGACCTGTTTGCAGGTTCCTCAGGAAACAAGTAAGATGATCTGGTACTCCCATGTCTTTGAGGACTTGCCACACTTTGTTGTGATCCATACAGTCTAAGGTTTTTAGTATAATCAGTGAAGCAGAAGTAGATGTTTTTACCAGAATTCCCTTGCTTCCTCCATAATTCAGTGAATGTTGGCAATTTAGTCTCCAGTTCCTCTGCCTCTTTGAAAACAAATCTACACTTCTGGTAGTTCCTGGTTCACATATTGCTGAAGACTAGCTTGTAGAATCTTTATTATAGCCTTGCTGGCATGTGAAATGAGCACAACTGTTTGGCAATTTGAACATTCATTGATAATTGCCCTTCTTTAGTGCTGGGGTGAAAACTGATCTTTTCCAATCCAGTGGCCATTGTTGGGTTTTCCAAATTTGCTGACACATTGAGTGCAGCACTTTAATGGCATCATCTTTTAAGATTTTAAATAGCTCAACTGAAATTCCATCAGCTTTACTAATCTTATTTATTCCTTCCAAATTCCTTCCAAAGTCTCACTTGACTTCATTCTCCAGGATATCTGGCTTTAGATCAGTAACCATTGTGGTTATCAGTGATGTTAAGATCTTTCTTGAATAGTTCTTCTGTATATTCTTGCCGTCTCTTCTTAATCTCTTCTACTTCTCTTAAGTCTCCACCATTTTTGTTTTTTATCATGCCCATTTTTTGCATGAAATGTTCCCTTGACATCTCTAATTTTCTTGAAGAGGTCTCTTGTCTTTTACATTCTGTTGTTTTTTTCTATTGCATTGCTCATTTAAGAAAACCTTGTCTTTCTTTTCTATTCTCTAGAATTCTGCGTTCAGTTGGACATATCTTTCTTTTTCTCCTTTACCTTTCGCTTTCCTTCTTTCCTCAGCTATTTATAAAACCTTATTAGACAGACGTTTTGCTTTCTTGCATTTCTTTTTCTTTGGGATATTTTTTGTTCCTGCCTCCTGTACAATACTGTGAACCTCTGTTCAGAGTTCTTCAGGCACTCTTCCTACCAGATCTAATCCCTTAAATCTATTCATCACCTCCACTTCATATTTATAAAGGATATTACTTAGGTCACACCTATAGGGTTTGTTTTCCCTACTTTCTTCAATTTAAGTCTAAATTTTGCAGTAAGAAGCTCGTAATCTAAGCCACAGTCAGCTCCAAGTCTTGTTTTAACTGATTATAGAGTTTCTCCACCTTTGGCTGCAAAGTATGTAATCAGTCTTATTTCAATATTGACCATCTGTGTTGTCCACATGTAGAATAGCCTTTTGGATTGTTGAAAAAGAGTGTTTGCTCTAACCAGCAAGTTATCTTGACAAAATTCTGTTAGTCTCTGCCGTGCTTCATTTTGTACTCCAAGGCCAAATTTGCCTATTATTCCAGTTATCTTTTGATTATCTACCTTAGCATTCCAGTCTCCTATGATGAAGGTGACATCTTTGTTGTTGTTTTTGTTTCTAGAAGATGTTGTAGGTCTTCATAAAACTGAATGGCTTTGGCATCTTTGGTATCAATGGTTGGAGCATAGACTTGCAGATCTGAAAACTATGTGCTACTTAACCCACTTGACCCCTTTCTCAGGCTTCCATTACCATT
>CM053589.1:34966084-35082643 GCA_028646515.1 Pseudochirops corinnae
ACCCCTAGACAGTACATTCATTTAGTCAGTCAAAAGTGTCTTCTCAAATGGAGATTAGTATCCAATCATAAACAAAGTACATTCATTTGGTCAATCACAGAGCACAAAAAAAACTCAAGGGCTTCCCACCCCTGAATCTCAAAAGGGGCAGGAGAACACAAAAGGCCATCCACCCTTAAGTTACAACAAAGTTAAGTTCAGCATTGAATACCCAAGGAAAGGTCCTTCTTTCATCTTCACTTGAGGCAAGCCCTCAGCAATCTCAGGTCCTGGTGAGACAAGGCTCAACAAAGCCATAGCCAGTGTCCTCATCAAGTCACTCTCTGCCTGTAGAACGGTCCCAGAATCCCTGAAAACATCAACAAGGCCCTTTTCCAGGATTTCTGTGCAGATACCACAAGAAAATCCTCCTTCAGGGCTTCTGAACCAACAGCCAAGTTCCAGGACCTCTATAACAGCAGCACTGTCCTTCACCATCAGGTGAATGTGGCAAAATAGCATCAAAACAGACAGACAAAATACTGGCATAACAGCCATGCCTCCTCAGTTCTTGGCAGTTCTAAGTGGCAGTTCCCAAAAGTCCTGGACAGCTCCAATGGGCTCTCAGCAACTTAGGCTCCACGATAATGGATACTGCTCTCCCAAAGTCCTTCTGGCTTTCTCTAGGTTTGGGCCTCTCTCCCAATTCATGGCTCCTCCCAGTTCAGCCCTCTCTCTTCACATCAACAAGTCCATCCCACAAGTGGGATTCACAAGCTCTGGGTTTTAACACTCAACCCCAAAACTAAGCCAATATAGGGGCATCTCCAGATTCCATCACCAATACAGCAGGTAGGATACTGAATAATGCAGATTGACTAAACTGTGACCCAGAAACACTACTAATTAGGGCTTGTAATGGGAATGGGAATTTGAAGGTCTTCCCTGCCCTTTAATAGACCTAGGGGGGAATTTAAAGTCCTTCCCTGTTTTGAAAGTAAACTCTGCCCCCTAATAGGCTGAGTGTAATCACATGGAGCCTGTGATGAAGGGCATTTGCTGAAGGGGGGAGCAGAGCTCACAGGAAGCTTCCCTGTTGTGAAGATAAACTCTACCCCTGATAGGCTGAATGTAGTCACATGAAGCATGTGGTGGGAGGAGTTTTGCTGAAGGGAAGCAGAGCCCACAGGAAGCTGGTTCAGAGCTAGCCAGATGGTGGGGGACAGAGGAGCTCAGTCAAGGAGATAGAGAGTTTTGTGAGTAAATATTGATCTTGTATTGGTTTGAGGAAAGGCTAAAGGATGCTGTGGCTCTCAGCATTATTATGGCTTCTAAATATCTTTGGTACTATGATGGAATCAGCTTATTGGTTTGAGGATTCAGTTTTCTGGTGTCTAAATAAATCCTTCAGTTCTACCCTCTATCTGGAGAGTTTGGCATATTTTGTGATCAAAAGTCATGTGATACTTACAGTCACGGTCTTTATCTTGATCATGGGCTCTGTAAATATTGCATTGGCACTACAGACCTATATACTCTTAAGAAGATCAAAGAAAGAGAAGAAAACATATGTACAAAAATAATTATAGCAGCTCTTCTTGTTATGCAAAGAACTGAAATCTGAGATAGTACCCTTCAATAGGGGAATGACTAAACAAATTATGGCATATGCATGCCATGGGATATTGTTGTGTCATAAGAAATGATGGAGATGGTTTCAAAGAAACCTGAGAAGACTTGTATGAACTGATGAAGAATGAAGTGGGCAGAACCAAGAAGAAAAAAGATTATCTAATAACAGCATTGTCAATAAAACAACTTTGAAAGGTATAATATCTTTGAGCAACCCTATGACCAATCATGACTTATATTAGAAATTATTCTGTTTCTCTTGCTTGAGGGGATTTCTAGAATGTCTCCCTCAGAATTTTGAGGGTCTCCTATATTGAACTTAAATGCCTAACCCCTCACATAAAGGCAAAAAACAGAGAATCCATTTCTTTTCTACATTTCTTTGGGGATGGGAATTTCTCTTTTATAAATTTCCCCCAGTAGAGTTTAGTGTTTACATATTTATTCTGCATGCCTCCCAAGGAGGTCAATAAGGCTGTAAACAGAAGAGAGCACCAGATCAGTCAAACAAATTGCAGAATATTGAAAAGGTCACTGCAATAAAGTATGTCACTATAATCCACAGAATATATGAGGCATTAAAATCCTAATGCCTTTGACTTTTGATCAAGATTTATATGAGAGGAGAAGAATGCACAACTCCCAATGCATTTTTATGACCAAAATTAAAACAGGGATGGATTCACTTAACCCCTGCCAGTAGTCTTAAATTCATTGAACTACCTTCTCTGCCCAGGGTAAATTCTATCCTATGAAATCCTATGGGATCAGAAATAATTTTGATGCCTTCTCTGAGTGGTAGAGAAGACATGGGAGTACAGATTGTTGTCATAAAATAGCCAAGCAGGGCTGGTCAGACAGACATCATGAGATGGTGCTGATTTTCAGGATATTTTGTTTTTGTTCTGATTTCTTAGAGATCGGGGAACCATCTGGTCTGTGAGTCTTCAATTTTCTTTGGCCCCAAGCTTTATTCTCATTCTCCCTTCAGTAGAGCCAATTCTATCCACATAGAATGATTCCTCTTGAGCCATAAAAGCCCTCCTCCCAGACCCCACCAGCAGAACTAGCTGCTAATGAGATTATTGTTGCTGACTTTAGGATCCTTTTAGAAAGAAAGTGGAATTTGGCTAGCAGACATACTTAGCATATGGAATGGAGTGAACTCTTTGACACTGGAAAATACAAGGGTGAAAGCAACTCTCAGCCTAAATTATTACCAAAGAATTACCTTACTCATAGGTCTCAAAATTAATGCTATTAACAATGTTCATTTGTAATCTTTTGTAAAAATTATGGCATAGCCTCCCATCTGCTAAACTGCTCCAAATAAGTGAGACTTCTCCACGTTGGACAAAGGCTCACCTCCAATCCAGGAATTTCTGTGCCAACCACCATGCAGAGTACTGAACATACAAATACAAAAGAAAAGACAGTCTGTGCCCTCAAGGAGCTTATATTCTAATAGGAGAAACAACACACCTAGGAAAATGGTGGTCTCCTAAATCTGCCCATCCTAGTTTGATTGTTTGTTTGTTTTTATGGTTGATGGCACCACCTTCCTCCCAATCACACAGTTGCAAAATATCGTTTAAGTAGTCATTCAAGCACAAAACCTCTTATCTGCTTCTTTCTTTCACCTCCAATATCAGTTATCAATTCATGTCAATTTTACCTCTACATTATCTCTGGGGTCCTTCCATTGCCTCTTCGCTACTAATGTTGACACCACTTTGGATCAGGCCCTCGTCACTTCTGCCTAGAATATTATAATAGCTTCTTAACATATCCCTACCTCTCATCTATGCTTCTCCCAATCGATTCCTCAAACAGCTGCTAATACACAATCTGCCTCAGGAGTAGGTCTGACCTTCAGTGGCTCACTAGTGCCTCAAGAATAATATACAAATCCCTTAGCCTGGATTTTAAGGCCTTTCACAATATGACAACATATCCATGTACTATTTTTCAGTTTAATCAGACTACTAGCTGTTGTTGTTGTTCATTTGTTTCAGTCCTGTCTGACTCTTTGTGACTCTAGTTTTCTTGGCAAAGATACTGGAGTGGTTTGCCATTTCCTTCTGTAGTTCATATTACAGGTGAGGAACTGATTTGCCTCAGCAAATAGAGTTAAGTGACTTGTCCAAGGTCACATAGATAGTGTCTGAGGCCATATTTGAACTCAGGTCTTCCCGACTCCAGGTCTGGTACTCTGTCCACTGAACCACCTAGTTTCTCCCTGATCTAAATACAGTATCTACTGCCTCTGTCCATTTGCACAGGCTACTTGCTCTTTCTTCACTACTCCCTACTCCCCATGCCTGGAATAAATATATTCCCTTCTCAACTCTACCTTTCAGAATCCTTACCTTCCTTCAAGGCTTGGTTCTGTTGCCACTTCCTCTGGGTAACCTTTATTGACCTGGTAACTTGGACTCCACTCCTGGAACCATCTGCACTCTGATTGGCAAACTTCTGTCTTCTCTTGCCCTGATCCAGGCCATCATCTCACTTCCTGGCAACTTCTGTTATTCCAAGTGTTTACGTCATCCACCTAGCCATCAGCTCGACCTTTCTCCCACTAGCACTTTGAAATTTCATCCCCTGCTACCCTGTCCCAGACCCTTCCACAGTCACCGTGAGATCTGATTAGATCTATTAGCATTAGAGAGTGGGAGAGATGGCATAAGCCCTTGGTAACCAAGGTCCAGTCCTCCACTTCACTTTCGAGCCATCTCTCTACAATGTCATTCTCCCTTCCAGCTCCCCTTTACATATCATCTGCCATTAGAATATAATTTCCTTGGGCGCCCCAAATGTTTGCATCTGTATCTGGTTCATTGTAAGTGCTTAAAAAATACTTTATTCTATTCTGGAGCTAAAAGTGCCCTGTTCCCCTTCATTTGTTCCCAGAATACTTTGATCTCTCCTTTCTTCCTCTACTCCTTATATATCCCATCTGTACCATAAATCTAACTGTTGGTACTCTAAATGTGAGATCCTTGTCCAGTGACCAGTGGACCCAACCTGTAATTCCATTGGTTTAGAGAAGTCCTGATGAAGATATACGTTCTTCTAGTAAAGAATCAGCACCTACACTGCAACTTGTAGACTTTAAGGATTGCCCAAGTCACTGAGAGGTTAAGTGACTTACCTAGAGTCACACAGTCAGTATGTGTTTGCAGTTTTTAACTCCCAGGCTGGCTCTTCATCCCCTGTCACACCACCTCCTAGAGTTGACATTACACCCTCTATAAGATCAGGAACACTAGAGGAAGGATCCTAAAACCTTGAGTGGGACCTCTGTGGAGGATTTCAGTGAGGACATAGACAAGAGTTCTATAGAATGAGAAGGCCCAGACTGATAGCAATCTACACCGTTTAAAAATTTCTTCATTGCTGATATCACAGATCCACTGAAGAATTGAAATACCAAAGACACCTATATGTCATATCCACTACCACTCCCAGTAGAATGCAAACTCCCTCAGGGCAGAGATGGTGTCATTTTCTCTTTTGCATCCTCAGCACCTAGCTCAGTTGCCTTATAATCAATCAAATGGCATTGATTAAGGGCTTGCTAAATGCTTGCACATAGCAGGTACTTAATAAATGTCTTTTATGTGAATCCAGTGCCTTCTCTTAACAAGAGAAACTACGGCAATATAAAATCACTTATGGGGTTTCAGGAGGAAGGTAGAAGCTTCAGTAAAGAAGAGATTAGGTTAAAAAAAGGGGGTGGGGAAGAAGGGTGGGCATGAAGGGAGGTTCATTTCAAGGCCCAAGCTAAGTTTTCCTCCTTCACTACTTTGCCTAGGGCCAGGCCTGGTTAGCCTGTGCCGGCTGAGGAGATTCTAGATTTGGAGTGTGTGAAAACATTTCAATCTTTATAAGAAGTTCATTTCAGTGGCCAAATGCACATATCATGCTCCAACTAGTGCCATTTTCTTAACCATGAATCAAGTATACATGAAAGCAAAGATGCCCCCAGCACTACAATTTCCCTGAAGCAAGTTATAGAGGATAATTGATTGCAAACATTTGGTCTGCTCTGGTAGTTTTCATATTTCAAACTGACAGAAAATATCCGTTAAGAGAAAAGTGGATATGCTTCTTAGGGAACTGACAGCATTTTTCCTCCTATGGTTTTAACAATATAGCTACTGTTTTCTGTCGATTGGGCTTGTTTTCTAATTTAACAGCAGTACAGGGATTTAGCTATAGAGGGCAGTAAAGGTGCATGCAAACATCATTTAGCATAGCTTGTGCATAAACAGGACAGTGATGTCTGTAAATAAATGTTTATTCGTTAGCCAGTGGAGCCATGTGGACCTATTAAAATTTATTAAAGAATCTGTCAGTAATAGAGGTCAAATATACAGTCTGAAAGGTTATAAGGGCCTTGGCATTTTCCAAGATCCTGTCAGGAATGGTCAGTAAAACCTTCTTTTTGATATCATTTCATGCCTTTTCTGTGCAGTGATGTTTGGAAAAAAGGACACTTGATACAAGTCCATCTTGGAAAAGTTGTGGGAACTTAGATATAGATAACTCAGAAATCAGGTATAGATTCACTCTGGTTGACACCTCAAAAGCGTCTTTCTCTGTGTGCCCTCAGTAGATGGCTTTATGGATTGGATTTATAAGAGTTCAACTCTAGATGGATGAGTCTAGGTGCTGTGACCTCTGAAGTGTAAAGACTAGGAAAGGGACAAAAAGGTATTGTCAAGGAATCACCTCTTTGGCCTTGTAACATAAAGCTGGCATTTATGGGCTCATCATTCTTTGCCCAAGAACCTAGGTGGTTTGCAGTACTGTCTAATACACAAAAACACTAACACATCAACTTCCCAGGGAACATAAAGAGTAAGATATCCTGGAGAGATAGAAGATGGCTTTTGCCATGCAAATGCAACCATCCCTTCTCACCCTCCAATCTAGATACCCCAGGATGCTGTACCAAAGGGCCTCCCACAGCACCAGTCTTGTTTCCAGCCTGGTCCCCATAGCCATGCACTGAGGGGAGCAACCCAGTGGAGAAAAGACCTGACTTCTTCCCCACCACTCACACCAACTGCCATGACATATAAGTCCAGAAGCCCTGGGAATAGTGGGCTGCCTAGACCATAGATCCTGCGTCCAGCCCATCTCCCAAAATCATCATTCAATAAAACAATTTCCATAAATAATGGGAAAGCTACCACCATAATCTGCCAACCAATTGGACAGGCATACTAGACTAGCTGAAGGATCAAGGCACCCTGAGGGAGAGCAAGAGGCAGCATGTGCCAGGCAAGTGAAACTACCACCACCACCTGAGCACCACTTCCCTTCAGACCCTGATGGAACTAGGTCAGGATCCTGAACCCAAGAGCCTTGGGAATAGCAATGCTTCCAACCCAGTGCCCTTAGCCATCATCTCAGGAAGCAACTCCTATGGAGATGTGGCCTGGCCCTTGCTTCTGTAGTCCTGTAGTCACAGCTTAGAAGACCCGGAAAAGAAAGTTCTTAGCACCAAACATTTTGGCACTGTCAAATGGTTCAACATCAGAAACTGATATTTTATCAGTGGAGATGATATCAAATACAAGTTAAGAATAGAGAAGAGTTAAGAAGGTATTATCAAGGAAGTAGCTGTCTTTGACCCTGTGACACAAAACTTTACCCTTTACCCTAATGACCTTGGGCTCTTTCCATCTTACTTGCAGCTAAAACCTTCCTTATATATTGCTTCTCCATTAGAATGTGAGTTCCTTGAGATCAGGGATTCTCTTATTTTCCTATTTGTATCTACAATGCTTAGCACAGTGTTTAGTACGTAGAAAAAGCTTAATAAATGCCTTTTCATTCATTCAAACTGAAAACACACCGTGAATGACCAAACACCTCTCCCCCATCCCCTCTAAGTGAGATAAAGAAGATAAGCATTTATTTAGCACCTACTATGTAGAACATATTGATAAAACATCAACAACTGTTTGCAAACTTAAAAGTCTTTGAGAATTGCTTTGGGGCTCTGAGAACTTAAGTAATTTTACTATGGTTAAACAAGCTAATATGTGTCAGAGGCAGGACTCAATTCAGGACTCCTAAGATCCACTCTTTAGCCACTACTCTAAGTGTTCTTTAAAAATTTCTGCAAGGGACCATGCTACCCACTGGGGCTGAAAAGAGGTATGAGGCATGGTTTATAGGATATGGTCCCTATACTCGAAAAGCTTATAATTTAAATATGGAAATAGATTACTTAGATAACATAATATAAGATCATATAAGTGCCAGGATGAGTGGAATAGACAATAAGGGTCACAAGAAATTCTGAAGAGGTGGCAATCACTAAGGGAAATTGAGAAAGGCTTCATGGAAGAGATGGGAAGGATATAAAGGAAAGGTTTTATTTAAATGAATCAACATTTAATAATGTTAAAAACATTTAATAACAACATATAATAAATGAACTCCTGCTTGGCAGAGGAAATATCTTGAACAAAGTTGTGAAAGTTGGAATATACAGTCACTAGGACAGTCTGAGTGACCCCCATGTTTTAACCTGGCTCAACCTTTGGACAACTAGGTGGTTCAGTGGATAGAGTGCCAGGGCTAGAGACAGGAAGACTCATCTTGCATAGTTCAAATATGGCCTCAGACACTTCCTAGCTATGTGACCCTGGGCAAGTCACTTACCCTGTTTGCTTCAATTTTCTTATTTGTAAAATGACCTGAAGAAAGAAATAGCAAATCATTCCAGTATCTTTGCAAATTGAAATGACTGAACAACAAAAATAACCTTTAGGTATGGTGCTGAGCCAGCCAGTAAGAGAGGGCTAGGTCCCCTTAGGACTAATCTCATCTCTTAGAGACTACTCCCATCACCTAAAGGCGAACCTTATCTCCCTGTGAAGCGGTAATGGGGAAGAGCTAGAGACACTAATCCCACCTCCTCATTCAAAGGCCTACCAATCAGTGATGTCTTATCCTCATGTGTACATTGTTTTTCAGCCCTGTCTGACTCACTTCATTTGGGATTTTCTAGGCAAAGACTTTGCTGTGGTTTGCCATTTCTTTCTCCAGCTCCTTTTACAGATGAGGAACTGAGACAAATGGAGTTAAGTTGATTTGCCCAGGTCACATAGCCAGGAAGTGTCTGAGGCTGGATTTGAACTCAGGAAGAGGAGTCTTCCTGACTCCAGGGCCAGTACTCTATCCACTGTGCCACCTAGCTGCCCAGAATTGTTTCACTCTTGTCTAATCAAAGTAGAGACATCACCTTGTCAACAAAGGTCCAAGGTTTTTCCAGTAGCAATGTATGACTGTGAGATTTGGATTGTAAGGAAAGCTGAGCACTGCAGAATCAAGAATTTCAAATTGTGGCATTGAAGAAGACTTATGAGAGTCCCTTCAACAGCAAGGAGATCAAATCAGGCAATGCTTAAAGAAATTAATTCAGGCTGTTCGCTGGAAAGTCAAATGCTAAAGCTGAAGCAAATATGATGGTCCCATAATGAGAAGACAGGATTCATTGGAAAAGATCCTGATGCTGGGAAAGATTGAAGACAAAAGGAAAGGGGGACAGCAAAGGATGAGATGTCTAGATAGTGTCACAGAAGCAATGAACACGAACTGGGACAGATTTGGAGAGATAGTGGAGGATAGAAAGGTCTGGCATGCTATGGTCCATGGGGTCATGAAGAGCCAGACATGACTGAACAATAAAGCAGTTAGGTGCTTCAGTGGATAGGGGGCCAACACTGGAGTCATGAAGATTCAACTCCCCGAGTTCAAATCCAGACTCAGACACTTACTAGCTGTGTGACCCTGGGCAAGTCACTTAAGCCTGTTTGCCTCAGTTTCCTCATCTGTAAAATGAGCTGGAGAAGGAAATGGCAAATCGCTCCAGTATCTTTGCCAAGAAAATTCTAAATGAGGTCGATGAAGAGACTAAAAAGACTGAACAACCACGATAAAAGCAATTTGGTTGGTGGCCAGTCTACTCCAACTGCTTGATACCTTGGGTTACCAATAAACTCTTTTTGTCTTGTTTTCCTGAGTTTTCAAGCTTTTCTTTTAACACATAATGTCTTTGGGAAATAATTAACAGACCAGTCTGACTACTTGGAAGATTCTAGCAATGTGATTTATCTAGGGATGAGGGGAAACTTAATAGTGAACATCTTAGCAGAGAAAGGATAGCTCTGGTCCTGACCCATTCTTCTGGGAGTAATCCTAATTGTTCTAGAAGGGGTTTAAGAATCATAAAGCGAGCCTGAAGACTCCTATTTCTGAAATCCTTGGCTTGGTTGGAAGCCAACGGCATATAGCCAGTACTATAATTTTGTAGTTAGACTCTTCAGCCTATGGCAAACTCTTGCCTACCAACTCAACAATCTTATGTAACCCTACTTAATGAATAACTTTGAAGTTGGCCTCAATCTATGCTGTTTTTCAGAAACATAAATCTTTGTGTGCAACATGAATCTTGAATATTGCATACAGGGCCTCCAAATTTATTTTCCTCCAACAACAATCCAATTCAGAGGTGTGGAATTATGAATGTGGCTATCCCAGTAAAGATTAGATCAGGTTAAATGATTTTATACCTCAAGATTTATGGCCACATTTTCATAGGGTGGCCTCCCTGTCATTGTTCAATATTTCAGGCTGAACTTTTATGTACAATGTGCCCACAAATAATTACAAGTACGGATTTCAAGGGGAATGGGGAAGTTTGGTATTAGCTCCTTTCCTAAAGAAAGAATTTATCTTACATGTCATCAACCTAGATAATTTGGATATTATTTTTGAGCCCCAACCTTCAGATTTGGGGGTTTGGGTTTTTTTGGTTTGGTTTGGTTTGTGCCTGGGGTAGATACTTGGGCATGAGTCTCAGAATAAAAGGTTTCAAATTTGTTCTATTGTAAATAACTTGCTTGGGGTCATGATTGCCTCATTGCATGTTAGAGGTAAGATTAGGGATTAGTTGAAAGCCATGGGATGGGAGGTACTCAGAACATATTGATTGATTATGGTCAGTCGACAAGAATTTATTGTATTTTTACTATATGCTAAGCATTGAGATGGGGGATACAAAGAATGACAAAAACACAATCTCAGCCCTCAAAAAACTCACCTTTCTAAGGGGGAAGAAAACACACCAACAATTACATACAACATAGAAGATAATTTGGTTTTGTTCAGACTCTTCATGACTACATTTGTTGTTTTCTTGGCAGAGATAGTGGAGTAGTTGACCATTTCCTTCTTGAGCTGGTTTTATAGGTAAGAGAACTGAGGCAAACAGGGTTAAGTGACTTGCCCAGGGTCACACAGCTAGTGAGAGTTTGAGGCCACATTTGAACTCAGGAAGAAGAGTGTTTCTGACTCCAAGCCCAGCACTCTATAACTAGCTGTCCATAGAAGATATGTGCTATGTAAATACAAGATAATCTCTGAGGGAAAACAGGAAAGGATTGTTGTAGAAGTGGAATTTGAGTTGGATCTTGAAGAATGTCAGGAAAATCAGGAGGCTGAGATGAGGAGGGAGAGCATATCCTGTAACCATTAAATCTCAGGCTAAGAAGAGACATTAGGGATCTTCCAGTCTAACTCTCTTATTTTAGAGCAGTGGTTAGTCAGTCTCAATGCCAAAGAAGGTCTGGGTTCTAGATCTACATCTGATATATACTATCTGTGTAACATTAGGTATATCACTTAACCTCTCGGTGCTCTAGGCACAATTCTCCAAGATTCTAAGTTACAGAGAAGGTACTGAATTTCATTGACAGGCCGTTCCCTCATCTGAAAATTCCCTATATCAATAAAATCACATTCTAGTCCCTATTCAGATTCCTTATCTCCCATTTAGGAAGAACATTTAGTTTAAACTGAAAACCACCATGTGTCCTGCTTCTTCTCCCTAGTGGTGATACCCCAAGTAAGCATTTTCCTGCCTGGGTCCTGTCCTACAGCAGTCTCTACAGCAGAAGCTTTATGATGTCTAAGATGTCTGCCTATAGGGAAGGTCCCTCTCTCAACTGAATCTGTCTTAAATGACTGACTTAATATCCATTTCATGATACATCAGGCACATTTCATGCTGCTTCCTCTGTATGGTAAGAGGAACATGATAACTTCTCCCTTCATTCAAGTTGGGTTAATTTTTCCTTGAATGAATGAATGGCTGTATAAAGCATTTATTAAGCACTTAGCATTTGCAAAGCACTGTGCTAAGGGTCAGAGAAACAAATAGAAAAGTAAGACAGTATAGGAAATTTACTGTTTAAATACCTTCTCCCCAGTGCAAATCAGTAATTTCTTCATGACTTAAAGTGTTAGATAATTTCCTAGTGCACTTTGGACAACAGAGGGTCAAAGTTTGGGTAATCAGACATGACTTAGATATTGAATAAATACTTCAAAATATTATCAGTAATTCCAATGTTGACAATGTTGTCCTGAGATGTGTCAGTAATTCATGCCTAGAGAAGGTCAAATACTATCCTAGTATTCAAAACAAGAGGAGATACAGGAGTCTGCAAATTATAAACCAGTGGGTTTAACAAGTTTCTGACACAATTCTAGAATAAATTACTGTTACATATTTAAAAAAAAAAAAAGAAAAGAAAAGTAAGATAGTCCCTGTTCTCAATGGAGGAGATACATATCGATGCTTTTAGCTGCAAGTCAGATGGAAAAATCCCATGGTACAATGGCAAAGCGATGTTCTTAAATGTCATTTTCACAGATAAAATCCTATCAGTTTCTGATGTTGAACCATCTGATAGTACCTTGCAAGGACTTCGGTGGCAAGAACTTTCTTTCCTGGGTCTCCAGTAGCTGTGATTGTAGGACCTGCTGAAACAGTGGCCAGGTTGCATCTCCACTGGGAGATCCTACTTCCCAGATATTAGCCTTGGCCCCTGGGCTGGAAGCATTGTTCTTCCCAAGGCTCTTGGCTTCAGGGTTCTAGGCTATCTCTATCAGGACCTGAGGGGAAATGCTGGTCGAAGGCTATCAGATAGAATTTGAGTATTTCTTTGTACAATGTGCCAAAGTCAATTCTGTGAAAGAGAATGTGGAAAATTTGCATGTTAAAAATATATGAACCAATAAAATCTTTGTTATTTAAGTGAATCTGTGTTGTTTCTCCTCCTGTAACTTGTCAATCTGCATAAATCTTGTCCATGTGGAATACTCAACATGATGGGGACCTTCCTTGAGATTTCTTGACATTGTGTGAATAGCAATGGAACACATAGACTGTCTGTCACCTTGTCCCTTCCTCTTAATACATAACCAGTTTGCCTTTTCTAATCACATGTCTTTCTGATGACATACTTTATTCCAACTTTACTGTATAACTCTTTGTTGATTATGTATTACAGCCTGCTTATATTGTCTACATGTTTTGACATAGTCTTTTATGTTACTGTAAACTAATCATGTGAACACTATGGTATTTCATGTCTTGAAGCCATCTAGCATCCCTGAAAGAATGTTAAGAATCACACAATAAAAACATTCCCTATACAAAGCCCCATTGAATGCTTGCATTTCAATGTTGATTCTGAGGAGTAAAATGAGAAGAATTTTGTAGTAGTCCATGTAGTAGACCATTGATATCAATGGTCCAGAGGCTGATTTCATTTGTATCTTGAATCTTGTAGGCTTGTGCAGACTTTGGTGGTGAATTTAACCTTATATTATATTAAATGACATGATATGACATTATGTTACATTATATTATATTAATTACATTACATATTTATTATATTATATTATACCATATCATATCATATGTCATATCCTATCATATATTATATTATATCATATTATATTATTCCTATGTTCATAAAGGTTCTCATGGTATAATGTTAATGGGATAATAACATCTTCCCCACCCATTAATAAGCCTCATGTGGAGTCCATTGAGGGAGGGACTAGCCTGAGGAGGAGCTTGCATAGAGGGAGGCTTGCTTGTAAGAAGGTTTTCACACCTTTTGGTACTAAATTGATTAAGCACTGAGTTATGAGGGTTGTGATGCTTTCTGGCTCTGAAAAGTGTATATTTACTCTGAGTAGGTATTTTGCTTTGGGAGTTTGCTCATGAGAAGGATCTTTTGGTTTCCTGTTTGAGACTCTAAGTAGACGTGTGTTCGGAGTCCCCCAACTGCTTAGATGTCTGTGCTCCCTCAATCTAGTGATGTATGTAAAGTGTATAGCAATGTCGCTATATTCAGACAGCTATAGCCCTGTCGGTCTTTGTGCTAATTTCTCTGCTTATATTTTCTCTGCTTATATTTTTTCCAAGTTCAGGATACTGACCTTTCCCCTGAACTAGTAAATGTAATTAAAAGTAGGATTGTTAACCCCTTTTTTGAGCAGTCTTCCCTTTAAAAGCAGATCAAAGAACCTGTGCTAGTGGGCCTTCCTGGGTGTGCTAGGGTACTTGCTAAGAATACACATGGTCAGGCAGCTAGGTGGCTCAGTGAATAGAGCACTGGCCCTGGAGTCAGGAGGACCTGAGTTCGAATCCAGCCTCAGACACTTAATACTTACTAGCTGTGTGACCTTGGGCAAAGTCACATAAGCCCAATTGCCCTGCCTTCCCCTCTCCAAAAAGCAAAAAAAAAAAAAAAAAAAAAAGAATACACATGGTCAAATTTCCTTTTGTTGCAGCTAAGGCAGCCATAGAAAAGACTGGCACTTTGTAATCTCTTAATGGTTGATGCTTGATTATCTTGTATTATTTGTTATAACAATAAACACAAGCAAGAATAACTATAACATATTTCCATAGTACTTTCCTGTTGTACATATCTGGGGACTCTGTGGCTTTCATCTCTGTATCACCTGTGCCTAGAACAGTGCTTGGCACATAGTAAAACTTAATAAATAAATAAGTGAATGATTGAATGAAAAGATCCAAACTTTATACTTAGAAAAATGTCCTCTTTATGTTTAGTGGAAATGCTCATACTCTAGTTCAAGGTGGCATCTTGTTTGTTTAAACCCCCTCTGATTATTTCCTGCTGGGTGTAAGACCTGTATCTGCACAGATTATGGGAACATTATTTTCAAATGAAACCACCCTTGTCTTTTTTTTTTTCCCAGTTTTTCCATTTGGAAACAACCACAGGAACTAGCTTGCCAAATACAATAAATTTTCTATCAAATGTCAGCATTGGAGTGAAGCCAAGTTGGCAGAGAAAAGGCAGCTACTTGTCTCTCCCCCAAACCCCTCCAAACACTTTTAAATAGTGCCATAAAACAATTCCTGTAGTGGCAGAACCCACAAAAGGACAAGGTGAGATAATTTTCCAGTCAAAGACAACTTAGAAGGTCAGCAGGAAAGGTCTGTTGAATTGGGGTGATAGTAGAGCACAATCCAGTGTATGCTGTACTGGAGCAGACCAGGTCCCAGCAAACCAGAAAGTCTTGAGAGTGACTGAATCAGCAGTGGCAGCAGCAGCAGATGCTTCCAGAGCTCTCAGCCCACAGATGGTAAACGGGTCAAACAACTATTCAGAAGGAGATTACAGGGGCCTCTTTGCTAGCGCTGGGGGCAGGATTCTGTTGCTTTGCCCATATTCAGATCTAGGTTGTGGTCCTTGATGGCAATCCCAGGATGAGGAGGACACCAGAGCTTGCTGGCTATAGTGGGGCAGGGGCCCTCTTCACAGTTCCAGAGCAGAAGAAAGTGCTTGTGGTCACTCACAGAACAGAGCACAGGCCAGGACAGTAGTAAACACACCTCTCCTTAGATCAGTGGTTCTCAACCTTCCTAATGCCGTGACCCTTTAATACTCATATGTGGGTGTATCTGCATGTGGGCGGACCTGCATGACCCCCAAGGGGTCGTGACCCACGGGTTGAAAACTGCTGCCTTGGATCATACAACCTTAGAAAAACTGAAAACTTACAGATCCCTATAAATATCTCTGAAAACAGCTGCACAAAACCATTGAATCTTGTAACAGTGCTCCCTCCACCATGGAAGCAGACTTTAACAAAGAGTTAAAAGTCAAGTAATAGGCTGGGAAGATGAGCAAGCAATGGAAAAGTATTCTGAACGCAGAAAGTTACTATGGTGACAAGGAAGATCAAGTGTCAGCATTAGTGACATTTCGGCATGTATAATTTATGGCAACATTTTATTTCTTTCTTTTTTTTTTTTAACAGAAACTTGAAATAATGAGGAAGGTGAAAGTGAGGTGAAGAGTCACCTTAGCATTAAGAATCAGGCCAATTACTACCACTAAGTTTTCCTGCTTAAAAGGCTGTGATGAGTTGCTTAGCAACCCTATCAGTGAAGAACTCAGAATTCCTATTCTGAAGCTGGAGTCTTAAGGAGTGTCTCAGAGGGGTTTACCAGTGGGTATTGATCATTTAGCTGAAAGGATGATTTTTACTAAGAATTTAAGTTATGATGAGTTCAAAACTACTGCCAGTAAGGAAGTATATGGGGGGAACAGTGGGGAATAAGATTTACTTGTTGTTTTTAATGGAGGAAGATGATTAACCAAATATTCTCCATCTCTGTTGGCTCAAAAGGGACCAAGTATAAATTTTAGCATAAGGGATATGGGTAGAGGCACAACTAGGAATTTTGATACTGGGGACAGTTGCTGCCTGGGACAAGTAAGACCAATTGGATTAAGCAGTATAAAATATGTCCTCAAATTAACTTTGTAATTCATGAGGTGAAAATAGTACACGAGGTAATTAAGGCAGTTTATGAGAGGGAGAATTAATTGCCTTATGGAGTAGAATTTCAGAGTTGGAGGGGGCCTAGCAGGTCATCCAATCCCCAAATTTTTGTGTTTTTCTGTCTTTTCACCTTCAAGGTTGGGTCTAATATTAAAATGATTTCACACATAGAGAAATATTGAGGTAGAGAAGGAATATACAGTGTGATGATTCTATGCCTCATTCCTTATCCTCAATCCCTTACTGACAATGCCCCATACTTTACAATTCGGGACCCAATATTCTTTCTGTTCCACAGAAACATCTAGGCAAGGCTGATTCTTTGTAAATTGTATAGGTGATCACTCCCAAAACTGGTTAGTATTTGAGGTTCTAGAAGGAGAAAGCCAAAATAGCATTCCAAAGTATTGCTGCCGTTTTCCATTTCTTTAAAACCTGACTTAAAAATCCAGAAAGAAGACAGTATGTGGGGTATCTAGGTAATGCAGTGGATAGAGAACTGGTTTTGAAGTCAGGAGGACCTGGGTTCAAATCTGGTTTCAGATACTTAGTAGTTGTGTGACCCTGGGCAAGTCCCTTAACCCTGATTGCCTACTCCAAAATAAAATAAATAAAAATAAGACAGTATGAAATAGCAGCTACAGGACTGGACCTGGAGTCAGAGAGACCTGGTTCAAGTCCTACCTCTGACACATACTAGCTGTATGACCATGAGCAAGTCACTTATCCTTTCAATATCCAAGGCATTTCTCCTAGACTGTCAATGAAACATGAATTACTGATGTAAATAGTTTAGAAAGAAGATCCCTATACCGATAAAATTACTATATAAATAAAATTTCCATAATAAGAACCAGAATAACAACCACTAGTCCTATGGAAAATGGGAGCCAATTTTGAGTCTATCCTTTGACCTCTTGAATATCAATATGAGGCATTTCAAATGTACCCTGCAAGGTTTCTGAAATTTTCATTCTCCAAGTCTGTATGCCCTAAACTTTGCTGGGAAGAATATAAAAACTGGCTAGTAGAATGGAATTCTGAATTCTTGAATGATGCTTTCACTACTCTAAAATGACTCATTTTCTTCAATTGAACCTGTAGGGTTCCTTTTATATAAGAGTACTCTTAACTACTGAAATTAAGCAGATGATTCAGCCAAGCTGGTGGCCCTGGCAGAGATACAGTCTTTACAATTAGCCAAGAGTTTAGGAAGGGAACCCCCTCCTGGCTGGGGAAGGGGTGGGATGGTGGTCCGGAGGGGAGAATCTGGGATAGGATGGTGGGCCAGATGATCACTTAGGTCCCTTTCAGCTCTAAAATCAATGACTCTGTGACTCAGTGTATGATTAATTAGTTGTTATTCCCCTGTGTCTTTACAATTCAAGGGGAATAAATAAGAATCCCAGGCCTGGTCTCAGACGTCTCACTGAGCTTTAGAGATGAGATCTCCACTAGCCCCTTCCCTTCCATCCCTGAGCTGCCTCCAGGCTCTATGGGAAGTATATTGTCCATTATCCTATGTTACCCTGAAACATTGAAAATAAAACTGATATGCATAAGCCTGACTCTTATTCCTGATGTTCTAAGGATTTATTTTTGAATGATTCCTGCTTGCCGATCATGTGCTTCATGACACCCTCCTCTTTATCCATCACATTGTAAACTAATTCTCTGACCCATCATTTTGAAGATGATGTTTCAATGTCTACCCTCTGTGTGTCTGACAGGTGGAGAATAGAAGAAGCCATGTGCCATTCTAGGAAGGTCATTGCCTGGTAGTGGGTTGGGAGGTAAAGGATGGGACATTTGAACTATGTACTCCTTCCTTTCATCCTTCATATTTCTCTACAGGTGAAGTTAGTTCAAAATGAATATTAAGATCAGATGTGAAGGGGAAAAGAGAGAGAAAGAGAGACAGAGAGAGAGAGAGAGACAGAGACAGAGACAGACAGAGAGAGAGACAGACAGAGACAGACAGAGAGACAGAGAGACAGAGAGAGAGAGACAGAAAGACAGAGACAGAGAGACAGAGAGAGAGGGAGAGACAGAGAGAGAGAGAGAGAGAGAGACAGAGACAGAGACAGACAGAGAGAGAGACAGACAGAGACAGAGAGAGAGAGGGAGAGGGAGAGTGTGACAAGGTGTACATTTGTAAGAATGGGCAGGAGTGTTTCTTCCTGGGCAGTGTTCTACTAGGCTTATTGCATATCTATATGATGCATTGTCCAGGCCTCTTTTTCCTTCCTTCAACCGCCTCTCTGAGAAACTGACTGTCCTGCTGCCTGTTTTGAACAACAAAGGACAATTGCCATAGAATCATGTAGATTCTATGCAGTATACATGCAATATCTATGCATATAGAAGCAGTAGAATCATACATTTATAGATTTAGAACTAGAAGAGACCTTGGAAGCCATTCAGTTGAACCTCCTCATTTGTTATTTCTGTTGTTGTTGCCATTGCTTTTAACAGGTTGTTGTTATGGTTAAACCTTTATTCTTGAAGAGGACATCAGGGAGATGATGCCATGGCATGCGAGTGAATTGGATTTGAGTGAGGCAGGGCTGTGCAAAGTCACCAGCCTCACTTTCTCCTCCAGAGCCATCTGGTTCCAGTGGCCAGATATAAATCGGGATGACTGGAGGTGGTCACAAATCATGTATGTAAAATTTCTGTGCCTATGAAAGATACATATGCCTATGTAGGTTGTCAATGTGATTTGAAGGAAGCATAGATGGATGTCTCTGAAATCTTGCCCTGTTCTTATTGACGGATGTCTAACTCTTCCTGACCCCATTTGGGGTTTTCTTGGCAAAGATAGTAGAGTAGTTTGGCATTTCCTTTTCCAGATCATTTTACAGATGAGGAAACTGAGGTAAACAGGGGTAAGTGACTTACCCAGGGTCACACAGCTAGTGTTTCTGAGGTTGGATTTGAACTCCTAACTCCAGAGCCAGTGCTTTCTCCACTGTGCCCCCTAGCTGCCCACCCCTCTCCAAAGCTCACTGCAGTTCCTGCCTTCAGAGGAGAAAGAGAATAGGCATGAGATTGACTACTTTTTTCCATGTCTGAGAGATGTAATGGTCTAGAATTATATGTGCACCTCCACTAAATAGCTGATAGCTCTTAAGGGGAAAGAGCTACCTCAAGCTCACACTCCTAGCTTGGCCCCTTCCCACCAAAAATAAGTAATGCAAAAAATCTTAACAAATAATGAATTGTAAGTAAATCCCTTTATTCAAGCATATAATAAAGAGAAATGGAAAAAATTCTATAGATTAGAAGATATCAGAAAATTCATAAAAATTGAATAGAACTCTTTGCTAGGATAAAGACAAGACCTTTACTTAAATCAAGAGAGGCCCCAATCTCACCCAAGGGAAATTCCCCAAAATCTCTAGGGAAAAAAGCTGGAAATCAGGGACATGTTGAAGAGTTGGCTTCTCCTACATATCTGGAGCTTCCAACCTCTCTCTCTCTCTCTTTCTCTCTCTCTCTCTCTCTCTCTCTCTCTCTCTCTCTCTCTCTCTCTCTCTCTCCTCTCTCCTCCTTCTCTCCTCACCCCCCACTCTTCTCTCTTTCATATGTACACCTTTGGGGCCAGTTCTAAAGAGCTTGGCATCCTGTATGTCTTCTTGAAGAAAGACTATCTCTCTTTCCCAAAGCTTTCATACCAACTCTCCTCAGGTGCACAGACTTGCATCAGTTTTCTCTTCCCCTCATTCTGGAATCATACCTAAGCAGCAGCATGCAAAATGTCCCAGATATGGCTTGAAAACCAGATTATATATTAACTAAGAGAGAAGTGACTTGCTAAGGCCAGAAATGATGGAGTAAAGGATTTAAAGTTAGGTCTCAGTGCTCTTTCCAATTCATCACATTATGGTCATCATTGGGTATAGCTGTGATGGTATTTCACCATCCTTCAAGGCTAAAGGTTGCATAGGAGTAGTCTTGGGAAATAGAATGCTAGTCTCTAAGGCCCAGTCAGTATCATTTTTACACGGAACTGTTGAAGCAGGAAGTATGTGTAGATACTATTACCCATAGATTGGTATTTCAGTCCCAGAGCAGGCTTGGCTCTAGGCATGTCTCTCAAAGTAAATCATGGGAACAACTTCCCTCCTTATACTCCCTGAACTCTCGGGACAAGCAGACTTATTAGAATGCTCCACTTAGGCTTCTCATTATGTCATAAGTAGGGGCCTTTCATTAAGTTCTCCCAAATTGCAACAGCATATTGCAATCATCTATTATAACCTCATCTCATTATAACTTCCACTTAAGCATCTCATTACATCATTGCCATTTTAAATCTCATTAAACTTTCTCCCTTTCCGTCCTCTAGTCTCAGGGGATCTGGAAGGGATCTCAGTGATTATCCAGTCCAGTCTGTTTATGGATGAAGAAACTGAGGCCCAGAGAAATGAAAAAATGACACATTACAGCAGAACGTGGATTAATACCTATGTACACTTTCTAGAATTATACCTATCAATCAAACAAGTACTTACCGATGGTGGCTAGGAGGTACAGCAAATAGAACTGGATAGAGCACTGGTCTTGGAGTCAGAAAGACCTAAGTTTAAATCCTGCTTCAGATGCTTG
Source organism: Pseudochirops corinnae (assembly GCA_028646515.1). NCBI lineage: Eukaryota > Metazoa > Chordata > Mammalia > Diprotodontia > Pseudocheiridae > Pseudochirops > Pseudochirops corinnae. Next base: position 34,987,013 of record CM053589.1, read on the forward strand.
TTGTTCAGCCATTTCAGTCACGTCTGACTCTTCATCGCCCCATTTGAGGTTTTCTTGGCAAAGATATTAGAGTGGTTTGCCATTTTCTTTTCCAGCTCATCTTACAGATGAAGAAACTGAGGCAAACAGGGTTAAATGATTTACCCAGGGTATGTTTCTAAGGCCAGATTTGAACTCAGGTCTTCCTGACTTCAGGTCCAGTGCCCTAGCCACTGTGCCATCTCATTGCCCTACTTCAGACACTTACTAGCTATGTAACCTTTGGCAAGTCACTTAATCTTTCTGGGACCTACTTTCCTCATCTATAAAATGGGCATAATAATAGTACCTACTTCATGGGGTTGTTGTTAGGAACAAATGTTATAACATATGTCAAGGCTTGGCAAACTATAAAGTTCCATATAAATATTAACTATTATTAATAGAAGCCTACCCCTATGCTAAGTGCTATGCAGAATAGCACTAGAAATTACTGGACATGAAATTTCATTGGTATAAGGAATTCCCATGTGAGGAAACTCCCTCTACCAATTCAGGTTGGCACCTTCTCTGCAATCTATAGCCTTAGAGAATCATTTAGAGCACATAAGTTATGTGACTTGCCCAGTGGCCATATACTGTGACTACTATGTGTCAGAGGCAAGCTATGAACCCAGGTCTTTCTACCAGGTCACTTTTCTCTATTCCCTAAGCTATCCTGACTGTGAAGTACGCAAAGGGAATTTAAGATAAGGCCCATACCTTCATGAGGTTTGTAGTTCAGCTAATAGAGGCAAGATACATATTCATTAAACAATTCAAAAATTATAAAATACCAACTTGATAGAAAGATCTAAGTCCAGGTCTTGCCTTTGAAATATAGTGGCTGTATAACCATGGGCAAGTCCCTTAGCCTCTTAATACCCGTGGTAATTCTTGCAGTCACAATGTTCTCTGCAGATTAAAACCAAAACATTGCATAGCCTAACTGGTTTGGAATATAAGTGCAATGCTAGTTTGAAGAAAGGACAGGTCAGTATGGATTGGGATAGCCAGAGGCTTCATGGAGAAGAAAAGAGTTGAAATAGGTTTTGATGAATCAGTAGGATTTAGGGAAACAGGAGAGTGATGGTGGTCAGAGGGAGGAGGGGGAGGAAGGAGTAGATAGCAGGTTTACTTATAGGGAACATAGGATTTTGAACTGATAGGGGCTTGAGAGATCATCTCTTTTAACTCCCTAATTTTATTGATGAAGAGAAAAAAAAATCAAGGCCTGGAAAGGTAAGGAGTTTTGGGTGGGTGGGGCTATGTAGAAAGTTGCAAAAATGGGATCCAAATGCAGGTCTTTCAATTCCAAATCCAGCACTCATTCCAGACTAGGGAAATAGCACAAGCAAAGAAACAGATATAAGAATAAACATGTCATGTGCAAGGGATGATGAGTAAGTCTGTCGAACTGGAGTGGAAAATGAGCATTGATTGCTGAGGAGTGAGGAATAAGATTGGATAGATAAAGTGGGAGCCAGATTATAAAGGATCTTGAAAGAAGACAGGGAAGCTTGATTGGATTTGATATGACAGGGCAATGGGTAGTTATTGAAGATTCTTGAGTAAAGGTGATGGACATGATGAAAGTGGTATTTTAGGGAAATGATTTTGGCATTGAAATAGAGGATAAAACTGAGAGGGTGAAGGCAGGGAGACTGGCTCAGAAACTATTCATGGTAATCCTGTTGTAATGACACATTTGTACTTCATTTCTTTTGGTAACAATGTGATTTTCCCTTCCCCCTTCCACTTACATGGATGCCATTTAAAAAATTTATCTCCTTAAGCATCTCATTACATCCTTTAAGTGTGCACATATCTTGTTCTTACTGCTCTCATAACACTCCCTCAAGCTCTGTGCATTCTTAAAGCCTTCCACATCTCATTAGAATCTCTTGTATCTCAGATATCTCATGGTTCTCCTTAGCCTCATGCTTTCTTAAGTCTTCCAGTGAGTGCTTCTCATTTGACTTGTACCTTTCCTCTGCCTGCTTTCTATCTTTCCTCTTTATTTCATACTTTATAGATGGGCATATAACAGGTCCATCCGTTTGGATTCATAAAATCAAAGGGAAAAAAAAAACCTGCATCTGGTTGTATTTATTTTTAGAACAATCTAAAAGATGACTTAGGGTCCCCCCCCCCCCGCCCCATTTACGAAAATGGAACTGACCTTATTTAACAAAGACCCATATAAAAGCTCTTCCATTGTATTAACCTTGAAAACTTCGTGGACTCAATTACATATGTCTTCTGGAATGATTTAAGACCTAAGCAAAAGACATGTAACTGACAAATAGGTTGAGTTATTTTTTTAAAGCTAAGATTTGTTTTAAAATATAATCTTACAAATTGTTCAGAATCAAAATAACAGAGAGATACACATTAAAACAATCTTGAAGTATCACATCATAGCCAACAAATTAGCAAAAAAAGATGGGGGAAACTTGTTGAAAAGGATGTGGCAGAATAGACTTACTAATTCACTGTTAATGGAGCTGTGAATTGGTTCAACCTTTCTGGTGTTTGGAATTATGCAAGTAAAATTACTCAATTGTTCATATCTCTTGAGCCAGAGATTCTGTTATTGGGACCATAGTCTAAGGAAGTTAAAGATAGGAAGCTAGACCTCTATGTACCAAAATATTCACAGCAGAATTATTTGTGTCATCATAAAGCTAGAAATAATGTATGTACCCAACAATTGAGCAGGAGCTGACAAAACTATGACATCTAAATTTAATGGAATTAAATTAATTGCACTATAATGGAAGATGAAGAATTTACAACAAAGAAGCAGAATAAATATAGTTAAAGTAGAATTTGAAATGTATTATATTACCTATAGCTTTGATAGTAGAAATAGGGGAATATTTGTTATGAGATCATTCAGAGCAAAGAATGCAGAACCAAAAGACTGATAATGGTAATAAAACCAACCCTAAGGGACAACAAAAAACGTGGGTCAAATGCAACAATATCGTCAGAATTAAAGCATATGTTCTTCCTTTTTGTTAACAATCATAAGCTACAAAGTGGGATCTGACGTATATTATTAATCATGATCATATTGTTGGATGGTTTTGCTTAACAATTTGGGGGGATGTACTTTGTAGGAGAATGTGTTTGGGTATTTTCTAGGAAATATTTACTGTTTCAAACAAAATATACCAATGAATTTTTAAAAGATATTGTATATACTATATTATAACAGAAAAAAGGAATGATTCCAAAGAGATGGAAACTATTCTATGTGTCTCTAGAACAAATAAGGCTAACAGGGACCAGTCACTGCCAATTATCCCTTAGGAAATGAGTTAGTCCAGGTAATCTAATATTAGTGCTCAGTGATTTAGGTGAGATTATAAGCCAGGTCTGTAAGAGGATGGAGGAAGTGTGGAAGAGTGAATAGGGAAAGAAGGGGACGGAAAGAAAGAAGCATTTAAAAAGCTCTAGGCACTCTACAAGTATTATCTTAGTTGATGCTCACAACAACCTTGTGACGCAGGTGCTGTTATTCCCTAAATTTTACAGTTAAGGAAGCTAAGGTAAACAGAAGTTAAATGAATTACCCAGAAACACATAGCTAGTAAGTGTCTGAGGCCATATTTGAACTCAGATCTTCCTGACTCTGCCACCTTGTTGTTTCAATAATCACTCACATGGTTATGAGTCTGAGAGAATACTAATTATTGTGAGTCCTTATCAGTATAGTATAATCCAGTACATATTGTGTGCGTAGTGTTGTTTGAGTGGAGATCCTGGGCACTTTGAGCTATGTTTTTGTCCTCTGAATACAGATCCCAAGAGGGTTTGCTTCGACCCTGTAGATGATCTTCTAATGAGGCTATTAACTACTCATGGAGACAAGTGCCCCAGCCTAAATTCAGTCTGTGAAATTGAGGTTGGGTCCTAATGCCACTGTCTAGGTAGTGATATTATCAGTTGGGGACATTAAAGAGAGAGTCCTGTCAAATGAGGACATTTACCTGGCACAATTTTGATGGTTCTGCACAAGAAAAGAGAGAGCCCAGGAAGAATGAGATGAACACAGAATCTAAATGTGAAAGATAGTATATAGGGGTCCAGATAAGAGAGAGTTATAGTATACCATAATATATTATAATTACATGTAATATGATATGATGCTGTAATATAATACAATATAATGTAATGTAATATAAATCCAAAAGCATTTACTTATGAAACTGAATTTGGACCAGGAAAAATTATGAAACAAAATATAACCCAAATCAATTTCTAAATGATCATCTCAACAAAGTCCCTGAGGCTAAGTATATATGCTTTAACTATCTAAGAAGCCATGTGGCATACACATTGTGTGAACACAGTCACTATGTGCAAGTCAGTTCATCTCTCAGAAGTCCTTCTAACTTCTAAGAGTTGTATATCTGCATTGATGGAGAGAGTTTTTATACCTAGAGTTCTTGATAAAATGAAATCACAGATCTGGGGGTGGAGGAGAGAGAAAGATGGAAAAAGGGAGGGAGGAAAAGAAAGAGAAAAAGAGAAAGAAAATGAGAGAAAGAGAAAGGAGAGAAAGAGAGAGACAGAGAGAAAGAAGAGAGGGAAAAGGAGGGAGAGCAAGAGAGTATAAGATAAATAATTAGGAAAAAGGGCCCCGAATTCTCCAATTAAAAAACCAGCATTCATTCTACATACTACCATTGTTCCTGGAAAGGTGAAGTCACAATTGACTATCTATGAATCAACTTACTATAAATGAAAGAATGAAAAGCATTTGTTAAAGCATTCATTATGTGCCAAGCACTATATTAAATGCTGAGGATATACAAACAAAAAGACAAATCTCTGCCCTCATGGAGTTTAATGTAACTCCCTATATATTCTCATCCCTAGATGCCATGCCCATATATGTTTTGTTTCCCCACATCAGAATGTATACTCCTTAAGAATAGGGATAACCTAATTTAAAAATTTTTATCCTCAGAGCCTAGCATAGTGTCTGACATATAGTAAGAATTTAATAAATACTTTTTCATTCATTCATTCACATTAATTATCCATAGCTTCCTAAGTGCCAGAGAAAGGATAAGTTCCCTGCCCTTAATGAATTTAGGTTATAATTAATGTACCTTGGAGGGGGAAAGGAGGTCACTACTTATGATTTCTTTTGTATGGGGAACTCACAGAGTAGATCAACATGTTATCCATAATTTATATTTTTATTTATAGTTCTAGGAAGTTACCTGAGGCACAGGGAAGTTAAAATGACCAGCCCATGGTTACACAACCAATATATGATAGAGGCAAGCCCCAGGTCTTCCTGACTATGAGACCAGCATCCTATCTCCTACTATGTTGCCTCTAAAGCTTATATGACTTAAAATAATTGGATATTATTGTTGAGAATTATGACCTTCAAAAAGAAACTCTGTCAAATTTATAAGATTATAAGTGTAAACAACTCTGAGGTTGCACACTGCACCTATCAGATTGACTAATATGATAGAAAAGGAAAAAGACAAATATTTGAGGGGATGTGGGAAAATTGAGACACTAATGTACTGTTGGTAGAGTTGGGAACTGATTTAACCATTCTGGAGAACAATTTGGAATTATGTCCAAAGGATTATAAAACTAGACATACTGTTTGACCCAGCAATAATGCTACTAGATCTGTATTCCAAAGAGATTTTTTAAAAAGGAAGAGGACATATATGTACAAAAATAAACAGCTCTTTTTGTGGTGACAAAGAATTAGAAATTGAGGGAATGCCCATCAAATGGCGAAAGGCTGAACAAGTTGTGGTATATGATTGTGATGGAATACTATTGTGCTATAAGAAATGACAAGTGGGATGATCTCAGAAAAATCTGGAAAGACTTAAATGAACTGATACAAAATGAAATGAGCTGAACCAGGAGAACATTGTACAAAGTATATGATGATCAATTGTGAATGACTCACCTATTCTCAGCAATACAGTGATTCAAGACAATTCTGAAGGACTTATGTTGAAAAAATGCTCTCCATCCCTAGCAAAAGAACTAATAGAATCTGAAAGCAGATTGAAGCATACTTTTTAAAATTTTGGTTTTCTTGGTTTTCTTTTATTGGCTTGTGTTATCTTTCATGATATAACTAATATGGAAATATGTTTTGCATAACTGTACATGTATAACTTATATAAAATTATTTGCCTTCTCAATAAAGGGGCAGTTGAGGCAGGAGGGAGAGAATTGGGAACTCAAATTTTAAAAAATGAATGTAAAAATTGTCTTTATATGTAATTGGGAAAAATAAAATATTAAATATCTTTTTAAAAGATTGTAAACTTTATTACATAGGTCTCACAAATCTCAACTTGACTAAATAGTCAAATTCATTGTCAGGGTAATGTGGAGGAGGTAGACTGTGAATTTGTGGAAAACATCTCCTCAGCAAAAGTGACCTTAGAAGTCAAGGAAACAGAGCTACAGAGTTGCGTAAATAGAGACCTTCAGGCTGACAAGGACAGGATGAGCTTGACTTATTTCTATTTTTAAGGAGGCCTCCATTATATTAGAGCTCTCTGGCCCTACCAGGATATTCTGATGAGATTAACAACAGACTAAACATCCACGCTGGAACAAACCTGATCTTTGGCAACACCTGACACTCCAAGGTTAACACATTCTTCCTCAAATCACCTAATATCCTGTCCCTTTAGCTCAGCCTTGTCCACATAAGCAAAGTACATGAGTAGCCTCACCTGATAGGCTCCTTTTGTCACTGGTAATATCATACTAAAACTGTGTAAACCCTGTGTGTGTGTGTGTGTGTGTGTGTGTGTGTGTTTCCTCCTTTGGTGCTATCTGTGGGACCACTGCTCATCAGCTCATAAGACTAAATTTTTTTCTCATCTGGCATTTTTTTGTTCAGTTGTTTCAGACTCTTTGTGACTCCATTTAGGGTTTTCTTGGAAAAGATACTGGAGTGGTTTTCCATTTCCTTCTCCAACTCCTTTTACATATGAGGAAACTGAGGCAAACGGGGTTGAGTAATTTTCCCAGGGTCACACAGCTAGGAATTATCTGAGACTACATTTGAATTCATGAAAATGAGACTTCCTGACTCTAGGTCTGGCTGCCATCCACTGAGCCACCTAGCTTCCCTACCTTACCTCCAGCCTTAGCTCCTGACTTATTGATCTCCTGTCAAATGAACCAAAGTGGGAGATATCACTCTGTTTGAGAGGATCTTGGGACTTTTGGGTTGAGGAATCCCCCAACCACTGTATGCCAGACACTCAGTGTATTTTAAGCCTAAAAGCTGATAGGAAGACTGTCATCAAAATTGAGCCAAGGTGCTGAAAAACATGAGATGTGACCTGAGGGAAAAAGTCACCATGCAATAAAATAGTCTTGGTTCGTGAATGTTCAGTGCCAAGTGAAATCAGAAATTACGTCTGTTTTCATTCCATCACAGACTAAAGGAAGCCTGTAAGTAGGAGTGTGGCCTTGGTGGTGCTTCCATGTGTATGTCACTGGATCAGCAGCCTCTATCCTCAGGGTGCTGTTTGAAGGAAGCTTACAGTGACATTTCAGTCTTTTGGTTTGAGAGGCTGTCTTATACTCAAAAAATGATCCACAGAGAGGAAGAATTTAAAAAGAAGCCTTTGAGACAGTGGCTTTATACTAACTGCTCTCATGAAATACAAATAGTTAGGCCAGAGAATAGAATATAATGAGGCCATGGGGATTGAAGAGACTTTGCGATGTCATCTAATTCACCTTGTTTTCTTCCTTCCTTCTTTCCTTCCATCCTTCCTTCCTTCCTTCCTTCCTTCCCTCCCTCTTTCCTTCTTTCTTTTTCTTTCTTTCTTTCTCTCTTTCTCCCTTCCTTCCTTTCTTTTTGGTTTTTTGGAGGGGGAGAAGGCAGGGAAATTGGGCTTAAGTGACTTGCCCAAGGTCACACAGCTAGTAAACATTAAGTGTCTGAGGCTGGATTTGAACTTAGGTCCTTCTGACTCCAGGGCTGATGCTCTATTCACTGTGCCGCCTAGCCATCCCTCACTTCATTTTCTGAGAGTCAACAGAACAACTCTGGCCCCTGACACAACTGCTGGCATAGCAGATAGAGCACTGGGCCTGGAATCAGGAAGACCTGAGTTCAAATACGGCCTCAGACACTGACTAGAGGTGTGACCCTGGGCAAGTCACTTAACCCGTTTGCCTCAGTTTCCTCAACTGTAAGATGAGGATAATAACAGCCATAATAATAACAACAATAATAATAACTTCCCAGGGTTGTTGTGAGGATCAAATGAGATATTTATAAAGTGCTTACCACTGTTTGTGGGACATAGTAGATGTGATATAAATGCTTATTTCCTTTCCTTCTGGCCAAGGAAGCGGTCACGTTTTCTATGTGGTTTCTACCACATCTTCTCTCATAGACATTTTAAAAAACTTTGATCTTTAGAACAGCCCTGTAAAGTTGGGAAGACAAAAATTGTTATCTCCATTTTACACCACAAGGAAACTAAAACTTAGAGAGGGCAAGTGATTTTTGTTCAGGATCACTCAGGACTGAAGACGGGTAGGGCTTGTTGTAGTCTGAGGGGTTCAGGGACCCCTCAAGGACAGAAGTGCAGGGCAGGGTTGTCTGGAAAGAATTCACGGACTCAAGCATTCTTTAAGTCAAGTTGGCAAAGGTTTATTGTTACACTATCCAGCAGGCAAAAGTTCTTAAGGAAGCTTTGACTTGAGAGGGGTACAGTTAAACTATAGTAAAGTATGTGCCAAATATGCTAATTAGGTGATTCGGGATGGGATTAGGTAGTGTTTAAAGAGTGGCCAGTTCTTAAAGAAACATGAACCATTTGTATCTACTGCTGGGGTAGGCTTTTTTACCCAGAGTTCACCAGGAAAAGCTGGGGTTGGACACAAAGTGGTGTGAGTTTTAGGTCTGCTGCATCACTAAGTTAACTAGCGGTCAGGGCTGACTAAAGCTTGTCCAGTCTGCCACTAATCAATGTCTTGTTTGACAAGATAGATGTAGGGAGTGTACATGTATCTTAAGTCTAGGATACACATAATGAGGAGTCCAGAATGCATATAATGAGGTAAGGAGTTGGTATAGATAGTCTGGTTGGTACTGAATATCTTTATGAGCCAGTACAAAGCCAGCTCAAACCAGTAATTCCTACTAGCATGGTTTGTCACTGTACCAGAGAGAGAGAGAGATGAGTGTTTCACTGGGGCTCACTCATGAGTTATTGTTAGGCATAGTGTTCTTGCGCTGGGATCGTATTTTTGAGGCTAGAGAGAAATATGGTCTTGGAATTGGGGTCTGAGCACAAGCACCCAAGTACTCCATCAGGCTGAGACTCAGATTCAGTGTTCTTGCCCCTATATCATAGTTGTCTTACTAAAATTCCAAAAGATAGGCAATGGAGTTAATATATCAATGTCCCTTATGCTGACTCTTTTCCCGATGTATATAGTCCCATCATGTTTCTGGGTGTACCTACCCCCAAACTTACTCCCACATCAACCTTGCCTTTCCCCCTCCACCCTCCAGATCGGCTGTCTATCCCTTGTTTCCTAAGATGTTCTTTTGTATTTTGGAACACTTTAAGTCAATTAGACTAGCGATTCTTAACGCTTTTTGTATCATAGGCTACTTTGGCAGTCTAGTGAATCCAATGGACTCCTTCTCAGAATAATGTTTGTTACCTACATTTATAATTGAAGGAAATGTTAACTTTCAGGTAGAAGCTAATAAAAATAGAGATGTCATTTTTTTTTCCCCCATTCAAGTTCATGAACCATCTGAAATCTATGCATAGAACTCCTGGCAAGGGTGGGGACAAGGGAAGGAAGGGGGTTGGCGGACTTGAGGTTTACAACTCTTAGAGCTGGAAGTTTCCAAGATGGCAAAGATCACTTTATAAAGGTCATACAGAAAAGATCATACATATAAAGGTCATAATACATATTTTAGAAGATTAGGTACAATCAAGTGAGATTTAAAGAAATAAAAGTGTGTAGGTGTCATTAGATACTTTAAAAAACCAATCCTTTAGTATTTATAAATCATTATTTAATTTTATGGATTTTTCCTTGGGTTTACATAGTCTGCACCTTTTAAATTTTGCCTTCAAATATTATAAAATCACAGAGATGGAAAGAATACCAAAGGTCAAATAGTTAGACCAGTACCTGAGCAAGAACCACCTCTCCAAAATCTCCAACAAGTGGTCAGTCATCTAGCCTTAGTGGCAACTGGTGACACAGTAGATAGAGTGTTGAGCCTGAAATCAGGAAGACCTGAGTTCAAATCCAGCCTCAGATATGTAGTTGCTGCATGATCCTAGACAAGTCACTTAACCCATTTACCTCTGTTTCCTCAACTGTAAAATGGGAATAGTAACAGCATCTACCTCTCAGAGTGAAGACCAAGTGAGATAACATCTGTAAAAAGTGCTTAGCACCACGTCTGACACATAGTAGACTCTACTCCAGTGGATCTTGGAAGGCATCCCATTATACCAACAAACAGCAACCTAATTATTAGGAAGCATTTCTGTATTTGGAGCCTAAATTTGCCTCTCTACAACTTCCAATCATTGTTCCTAGTTCTGCCTAGTTGGGGCCAAAAAGAAAGACTCTAATCCCTCTTTCATGAGGCAGCTCTTCAAGTCCTTGAAGACAGCTATCAAGTCACAGCTCAGTTTACTTTTCTCTAGGCTGAACATCCCCGGTTCCTTCAATGAATGCTCCAATAGCCTCATTTCAGACAGTAAAACTCCTTTGACTGCCTTCTCCAATTTAAAATGGAATATCATAGCCACTTGATCACCATGATTATCCTTAACACTTTGTATTTGGAAGCATTAAAAAGTCCTTTTAAGGATGCTAAAAGCATGCTAGAGTTTAATTTAGATTTGCATTTTAGTTCCTATTCTTCCAGTTACTAATGGTGTGATCTTGGGCAAGTCAGTTCCAAACTTCTTTGTGCCTTGATTTCTTCATCTGTAAAAATGGGGATAGTAAGAGTTACACTAGTGTCTTTTTTTTTATTTTAAATTTTAATTTTTTTTTTTTTTTGCTTTTTAGAGGGCAATAGGGGTTAAGTGACTTGCCCTAGGTCACATGGCTAGGTTTTGTGTTAAGTGTCTGGGCTGGATTTGAACTCAGGTCCTCCTGACTCCAGGGCCAGTGCTCTATTCACTGCACCACCTAGCTACCCCTGCATTAATGTCTTAATATAGTTTGAGTGAAGTGCAGGATTCCTAGGTACAAAAAAGGGGGCAGAACATAAAAAAACAGAACACATCAGAAGTAGGGAGCTAGTGCAGAAAAAGTAAAGCAGGCAAGCTTTATTGAGAGAAAATAAAATTCAAAGGGATAAGTCAGAGAGGTTGGAAACAGGCCAGGTCTGCAGGGTTCCTTGGTAGAATAGGGTACCCAAACCCAGTAAAACTTGGGTGGGTTGTTACAAGGTTCTTATCTGGCTTGAGGAGGATGGGACATTGGTGAGAGGGAAGGACTCAAAGTTTGGGGACTGATACTGATTCATGCAGGAGGTAGCTAGGTGACTCAGTGGACAGAATGCTGGACCTGGAGTCAAAAAGACTTTAGTTCAAATCTGGCCTCAGAAACCGACTAGCTATGTGACCCTGGGCAAACTGCTTAACCTCTTTTGCCTTAATTCACTGGAGAAGGAAATCGAAAACCACTCCAATATCTTTGCCAAGATAAGTTCAAAGACTTAATGGTGCAACAACTGATTCATGCTGTGAAGGAACACCTGGGGAAATTGGGTCCTGGTTGATATTCTGTTTCCTTCAAGCATCTCATAGGGGTATTGGGAGGAAAGTGCTTTTTGTTTGCAAAGTGCTATGTGAATGTGAGCTTTTATTACCATAACCTCAAATAAGATAAAATATTTCAAATATAGACTATTTCCTTTTTTTCTAAGGGTACAGTCTGCTTTCTAGTTTTAAATCCAAGCTAACCAGAAAATAACTTATTAAAACATGCATATGCAGTATGTAACTAAATTTTTATATATAGATATAAAATGGCTTCATATTTTCCAGGCTTCCCTCGAATCTGATTACATAGGTTGTGAATTTAGTAGCAATGGAGGCCTTATCATCATATCCCTCACACAGGATAGGTGCTCAACAAACACATAGTCCTTGAATGAATAAATGCCTGGGTGGAGGCATGGAAGATGTATAGGATGGAGAAGGGAATGATTCAATTCATTAAGATCTTCTTGTGAGCCATTTAAATGTTCAAAACGCAAAGAAATGGGTAAGGAAGAGGGAGGAAAAGCAGAGGTGAGAGGCTGGAGTAATTAGCCCCTTGGGTAATGGAGGAAGTTAACTCCTACAATAAAAGTAGTTTTCAATGTTTCCACTTGAAAAAAACTTCAGAAGCAGACTATGGACACTTATTCCATTTATAACCACATGGGACACAGATATAAACTATGGGTCTGATGTGAAAGAACCGAGCATGATTTTTACACTGGGGGTGGAACAACCTGAGGGTGTTCCATCTCTCAATTCATTACCAAGCATTTGTCTATGGGTTTTAGGTAATTGAGCAAATGATGCCCTTGACAACCATTCCCCACTCAGACTCTGAGACGAGGTAATTAATTAGAAGCCAGAAGGGGGTTGTTAACAGCTGCTAATGAACCACTATTGAGGGAATTACTTACTAGGGAACTGTAAGATGCTGTAAATGTGCATGAAGAAGTAGTTTAGGTTCAGCAATGTCTCTTGATCATATCTCATCTGTTGAAGGGAAGGTCTAAGTTGTGAAGAAGGGCATGGAGTTTTCCACCATGTGGTCTGTATGAATTTGGCTTGTTAATCATGAACCTTTTGGAAAATCACTAAAGAGTTATCAGCTTTGACTTTCAATTCTATTCAAAAAGCTTTTATCAATCACCTACTGTACCCCATTTTGCAGAAAGGAGAAGTCAGTTTGAGCATGAAACTATGAAAAAATTCCACAGAGGATGAAGAATCGGATGTAGGTTTTGAAGGACAGGTAGTGTGGATGGGAACAAAAGAAGGAAATGTGTGAATACTGTTGAAGAAGGTAAATGGTGCTGATTAACCCATCCCTATGCGGGGTTGAAGGTAGAGACTCATTGATGTACTGGGTGCTAAAGATATAAAGTCCAGAGGAAAATAATCCCATCTCTCAGAGACAGAAGGCAACAAGTACAAGGCAAATTAAACCACCATCACCACCTTGACCATCCCTTCCTCTCAGACTCTGATGAGGACAGTCCAGGATCCTGAATCCAGCCTTGGAGGTAGTGTCCCCCACACCACCAGACCTGCTTCCAGCTCAGTCCCTATGGGCATTATTGTGGAGAATGGGCTTACCTTCCTTATCTTGACCCTGTAATAACTACTGACCAACTGCTACCAACAAGAAGATAAGCTCTGAGCATGGCAACATCCCTTAGTCACCAAACCTGTTTCCAGCTCAGCCTTTGTAGCCATCACCAAGGGAGGCGTTTCCTACAGAGAGGGCACCAGCCATCCCCACCAATCAAGTTTCATCCACAGAGTAAGCAAACTAGCCTAGATGAAACAGGGAGGTACCCTGAGGGAGAGACAGGAGACAACAAATGCCAGGCAAGTCAAGCCACTACCCTCACCATGACTACCATCTCTCCTTGGACTGTAATGGGGACAGCCCAGGTCCTTGAAACCTAGAGCCTTGAGAATAGCAATGCTTCAGTCCAATGACCTTAGACATCATCCTGAGAAGCAAATCCTATGTAGATGTGGCCCCTGCTCCTTCAGGTCCTGCAGCTACGGATCTTGAAGATCCAGAAAAGAAATATTTTGCCACCAAAGTCCTTGGGACTGTCAAACTGTTCAACATCAGAAACTGATATGATTTTATCAGGGGAAATGACAGTGAAGAAGACATATTACTTCCTTTTTTGCCACTCTATTTTAAGGACCATGGGACCTTTCCATCTGACTTGCAGCCAAAATTATCCATATGAATATGTATGTGTGCATATAAATGTATGCATATATGTATATGTGTGTGTGTGTGTGTGTGTGTGTGTGTGTGTATATATATATATATATATATATATATATATATATATATATATATATACACACATAAATACATCTGAAATCTCTCCCATTAGAGTATGAGCTCCTTGAGGTCAGCGACTCTCTTACATGTATCATTTTTGCATGTATTTTTTGTATTCCCAGGGCTTAGTATAATGCTTTACACATTGTAAGCACTTAATAAATACTGCATTCATTCATTCATTCATTCATTCAATGGACTCTATAGGATTAAGGGTTGGAGAACAGCTTTTACATAGATAAGTAAGTATAAGGTATATGAAAAGTATGTTTTGGTGGGGGGAATACTTATAACCCAGAGATCATGAAAGGCAGAAACTAGATCATAGCACTTTATCTAAGCCTTGAAGGGAGGATTCCAAGGTCTGTTATTAAAGGATTCCAAGAGGTGAAGACAAGGAGAGAGATACCTAACCTGGCAGAGAGCCTAAGCAAAGGCCCAGAAGTAGGAAGTAAGATGTTTTAAATGAGAGTGTATCTCTCTCCCTTCTATAAAACTGAGGGAGAGGATCAGTGTGGATTTGTAGCAAGTTAAAGAGAAGATACACACCAGAAATAGGAATGGTCAATCCATCCTGGGGAAGGAATCATTATCAGGAAGATGCTACATCAACACCATCTTCTGAAGAATTAGAAGCGTCATACTGCAGTAGGAAAAGTGCTGGGTTAGAGTTAGAAGACATTGGTGTGAATCCTGTGTCTGCCACTTGCTGTCTGTGTGATTTTGAATAAAGTAACTTAATCTCTCTGAGCCTCAAGTACCTCATCTATAAAATGAAGGGTACTTGATGATCCCCTAAGGTCCATTCCAGATGGAAATCTGGTCTTCAAGAGTCTTTCATTTCTATATTTCTAAGAGGCACCTAGGAACTGCTAGGTGGAGGACTAGGTGTGGAGTCAAGAAGATGTGAGTTCAAATCTGTCCTCAGTTACTAACTAGCTATTGACCCAGGCAAGGTCACCTAACCTCTGCCTGCCTCAGGTTCCTCAACTGTAAAATGGGATAATAATAGCAATTACTTCACAGGGCTGTTGTGAGGATCAAATGAAATAATATTTGCAAAATGATTAGTACTATACCTGGAACATAGTAGACACTTAATAAATGCTTATTCCCTTCCCTTCTAAGACATAACCTTTGTTGTTCACTTGTTTCTGATCCCATAGACCATAGCTTGCCAGGCCCGTCCATCCTCCACTTCTCTCAAAGTCTGTTCAGTTCATGTTCATTGTTTCCATGACACTGTCTATCCATCTCATCCTCTGCTGTCCCCTTTTCCTTCTGCCTTCAATCTTTCTTAACATCAGGGTCTTTTCCAATGAATCCTGTCTTCTCATATGTGGCCAAAGTATTTAAGCTTTAGCTTTGGTCATTGACCTTCCAGTGAATAGCCTAAATTAAATTATTAGTAAAAAAAAAAAAATTAATTTCAAATTAACTTAATTAATAAACTTTACTGGCAGTAAATGATACATTCCTGGGCTTGGGTCCAGATATCAATAAAATTTGTACTAATTGAGGGCTTGATTCATTCTATCACTGCTCTGGGTAAAAAAAATAAAAGTACTACTCTTCTGTGTCTCCCGAACAGGAAGAAAAAGCTAAGAAACCTCTAGTGAGCTACACTCAATGATATCAATGAAGTGTGAAATTTCACGTTGTGCACTATTTTTCCAGTAGTTGTGGAAGCACACAGAAATATCAGTGTGGGCAAGAGACTGGAGGAGGTAGACAATAAGTTTGGGAAAGCATCTCCCAAGGAGGAAAAGAAAAAAGTAATGTTAGAAGTCAAAGAAATGGAGATACAGGGTTCTGTAAAAAGATACAGACTCTCATTCTAAATTTTATTCACCAACAGGTTGAACCCACTGATTCTATCCTGAAGGAGGCTTCCAATATCTTAGAGATCTCCTGCCCCCTAATTCTAAGATTAACTATGGACAGAATATCTCCAGAGTAACAAGCTTATTTTTGGCAATTCCTGAGACCCGTTGGTTAACATGTTCCAACCCCAAGCATAACAGTGTGTCCCAAATCATCTGACATCCTGTTCCTTTTACTCAACCTTTCAAATAAGAAAAATGACTGAACAGCCTCACCTGGTTGATAGGGCTCCTTTAGCCACTAACAATGTCACCCTAACACTCTAAAACCCTATATACGTTTGCGTGTGTATCTACCCTTTTTGGTCTGTTTCTATCCAACTGGCAACTGACCATCAGCTGATGTTAATTAACATTTTTATCTTCTAGTCTTGTCTCCTAATTTACTGATCTCCAGTCAAATAGACTAAGATGGGAGGAATCACTCTCCAGAAGGATCTCAGGACCTCTGGGTTAAAGAATTCCCCAATAAAACTATGTTTCATGGAGGAGGTAGGCAGAATTTGAGGTAGCTTTTGAAGGATGGGTAGGTTGGATAGGAATTAAAAGGAAGAGAAAACGTTTGAATGGTACTGACTCATCATAGCTCTATATCAGGTTAAGAATTGAAAATCATTTGTACTTGAAGTTTAGGGTCTGTGGGACCTATGTGTGCAAAATCAAATTTCAAAAAAAAATGAAGGTGCTCTGGTCTGGAGATGTGTTTTTGAACTGTAGACATTTGTCAAATTATCATTTTAGTGGTTCTTAAAAAAATTTTTTTTTTATCTTAGGGCCCCATTACACTCAATAATTATTGAGGAACCCAAAGAGTTTTTTTTTTTTAATGTGGGTCATATCTATCAATATTTATCTTATTTTAAACTAAAGCTATAAAATTGGGATAATAATCATACCTATGTTCCAGAGTTGTGAGGATAAGATGCAATAATATTTGTGAAGCACTTTACAAACTTTAAGGCACTATATAAATATTATTGTTGTTATGAAAGTCACTTTTTTTTCCTTTAATTGGAAAACAAATTCCTTTATATTTTGAATCATGTGATCCTGAGTGATGATATGGAAAATCAATGGTTATTCCTTAGGTGAATGTGAGATATTGACATTTCCAGGTTGGGGACAATAAACCAAAGAAGTGAGAGGTCCTTAAAGTATACCCAGGTCATTCATGTTAGGATGGAGTCTCCATAAGCAAAACAAAGTTTTTGAGCCCAAACTTTATGACTTGACATGCTTACATAAGCAACAAAAATAGTAAGAGCATAGGTGTAAAGTTGAGAAAGAGTACGATAGGGCATAATGAGAGATTTTCTACACTAGAGGCTAGATTTCATAGTGGAGTATAGAATTGTAGAGCTTAGATTACTTTTTTTGTGGTGTACTGAGAAGGGAGCTAAATAAGGGAGTCAGTAGATCTTGTTTCTACTCATCATACTGCTGCTAATTGATTGCTTGAATTTAACCTCTCCTTATATCAGTTCTGTCATCTGTAAAATGGGTTATCCCAGTAGGGAAAATCCTTCCCTGGGTAACTTGTTCTGCTTCTTTTTGTCTTCCCATCACTGAACCATCAGGCAGCACCTATCCACCTTTGACACAATACAATCACCTTGGCCAGCAAATGACCAGATTCTTGCCAAGGATACTAACAATGGAAAAGAAGCTTTGGATTTCTTCTCAAGTCAAAGAAACATCAGGTCAAGGGGTTGTATGATTATATTTATTCTGATTAGGCTTTTTACGAATCTCACAAGTGGAGAATGAGAGATATGAGAAAACCTTCAAGACAGATATGATCAAGAAGAGAACAAGACAGCCCTTAGGCAAGTCTGAAGGCTGGCAACAATGGTGCCATTTTTATTTTCACTATGAAAGTCATGAATACCCTCATAAGTGGTTGACTAAATTGGATCCAATTGTAGATTTGACAAAGACTCATTAGCAAGCAGAAGAGAGTTCCACTCTATTTTTAGCTACAGGATGCCTGGTGCAATGCCTATTCATATAGCATTTTTGTTTCTCATTGCCTTCAGTGCTGACATGAAAGTTAATGTTAATCTGCCAACTCGTTCTGATTGGATTGCTTTGGAAGTCACTCCAAAGTCACAATGGCTAAATGGGATGAGGCTGTTAAGACAGAAATGCATTTCAGTTAATACCGTGGGCAGCACTGAAGCTAAGCCAGTGCCAGCCCTAATTCCTGAAAGAAAACAAATCCACAATAATCCACCTTCTAATTCTGCACAGACTGGCACGACACCAAATAATATCAAGCTTGCACCCTCTTCACCCCTACATGCTCAAGCTATTCCATCCTGGGCTGAGTCACCCTCTCATTCACTCACTTTTGAGGTCAGTAAGCATCATACATGGAAAGCTGTGATCTGTGTCAACACAAACCCTCTTCCTGTGCTTATCTAAAATAAGAAAATTTTGTGTTAATGTGTATTGGGCTCAGAACACTTTTTCTATGTGTATCTTTTTTCCCCCCACTGAAAATAATTAGCAGCTAAAGCAATCTGTATTTGGAGAGGAAACATACATGCTTGTCCCGAAGCAAAGATTTTAAGTTAAAAATGTCTCCGCTTTATCATCATCTCTTTGAGTATCTCCTTTTCTACATCAAGAACAACCATTGAGTGTAGCTAATATGGAGAATTAGAAGCAATTCAGATGACCTCTCTCAACATTACCCTCCAAACAACTTTAAATTAATGCCTCAAATAAAATTTGTAGTGGCAGAGCCAACAAAAGTCAGGGTGAGACATTTTTTAAGCCTAAGAAAATTTAAGAGGTCAGCAGGAGACGTTTATGAGACTGAGGAGGCCAGTCTAGAGTCCACACAAACCTGGTGGCCACAGCAGCCATAGCAACAGCAGCAGCTTCCTGAGCTTTCAGTCCAGAGACAGTAAGGGCATCAGAAAACTGGCCAGAAAGAGATTATAGAGGACCTTTTGTTGGCATTGGGTATAATTGGCACTGACTGGCAATTATATTGTCCATATGCAGCTCTGGGTTACAGTCCCAGGGTGGAAAAGAGCAGTGGAGGTTGGTCAAAAGGGAACAGGGGCCCTGATCACAGTTCCAAGGCAAAGAGAATACTAGTATTTGTGGCTGCAGAGGAACAGGGGTCCTTCTTGCAGAATGGGGGAGCAGTGAGCATTCTTTCCCAGGATCACACCACCTTGGAAGCACTGAAAACTTGCAGACCCCCAGAACTAGATCTGAAAACAGCAGTATGAAAAACCCTGAAACTTCAAATGATGCCTCCCCAGCCCCAGATGAGCAGAGACCAACCTTAACATAAAGTGCAAAGTCAAGAAATAGACTGAAAAATGAGTAAACAACAGAAAATTAACTTGACCATAAAAAGCTACTATAGTGGTAAGGCAGATCAAGACACAAACCCAAAAGAAGAATGTCAAAGCAGTCACAAAACCTCAAAGAAAACTGCTAATTGGATTCAAGTCTAGAAAGACTTCTTGGGAGCATTAAAGAAACTGTTAAGAGTGGTAGAGGAAAAATTGGGAAAAGAAATGAGAATAGCACAAGAAAATTATGTCAAGGGAATTAACATCTTAGTAAAAGAAACACAAAAATATAATGAAGATAATAATATCTTAAAAAACAGAATTGGCCTAATGGTAAAAGAGGTATAAAATCTCACTGGAGAAAATAATTCCATAAAAATTAGAAAAGAATGTTAAAAAATAATTAATTTTTTTGGGGGGGGTAAGCAACCCTGTCCTATTCTTATATGGTTAATACCTTTCTACTTCATTCCTTAATTTATTCACAGAAAGTTTATGAAGTCCCTTTTATACACAACATACTGAAGGAGAAAAGAAGACTTGGCCCTTGCCCTTAAGCATCTTACATTTCAGTAGATTATGACATCTCCTCTTAAAATATGCTTTTAAGATTGGATAAATTCACTTGCACTAAAATGTAAGTGACCAATAAGGATTAGCATGTTACTTTTTCCAGAGGTATTCTAGTTGGCACACTTACTAGTGGTGCAACCTTGGGAATTGTCTTAGTTTGCATTTCTGGGTTCAAAGGATTCCCATGGCTTGCATAGGCTTTATTTATACATACAAATAAAGAGAAATTAGCAGTAGTGAACGATGCTAAGTGTCAGTTCCTACTCAATGGTGTCAGTCAGACTCTTTGAGAAAGTCATATTTAGTGCCTTCACCTTCTCACCTCTCTTAATAATATTCTGCAATCTGTCTTCTGACCTCATTATTCAACTGAAAATACCTTCTCCATTGTTAGCATTAATGTCTTATTTGCCAAATCTGATAGTCTTTTCTCAGTTGTCATTCTTTTTGATCTCTTTTTTGTTATTTTACACTATTGACCACCATCTCCTCCTAATGCTCTTTCGTTTCTGGGTTTTTGTGATTGTGCATGAGACTGCAAATCTATTATGTACAACTTGCTATTCCTTTTAAATATGTAATAAAATTGTCATGTAATTTTCTCTTTTTTTTTCTTCCTTCCCTTCACTGCCCTAGAGGTGGCTACCATTAGACTACACTTATCCTTAGTTTTCTCCTCTACAAAATAATGGGATTGGATGAGATGGCATCTTAGATCCCTTCTGGCTCTACATCTAAAATTTTCTGATCTTATGAACTCAACCCTCCCTGCTTCTGTCGAGGGCACAGAGGTTACGCAATTACTCAGGTTAAAAATCTCAGTATGATTCTCAACTCCTAACTCTCATTCACTACATGTATCTCATCACTAGGACGATTACATGAGTGGAGAGAATAGGCAGTCTACTGGCACTCATAAATGTGCCAAACACTACATTGGGAGATGAGTGCTTTATGGGAGGAATAGCAAGGAAGCCAATTTTACTGGATCGCAGCATATGTGGAGGAGACTAAGGTGTAAGAAGATGAGTAGGAAGGGGTCAGGATTCAAGGGTGTCCTGTAGCCAACTCGCACTAGCTCTAAGAGTTTATTGTTAAATTTTTAACCAAAGTAATTATTCCTTTGAAATCAGCAAACACTACAAATCAAGGCTTGATTTTTTGTTTTGTTGACTGCCTGAACTTAATAAAGTATTGGAGGAAACATAAATAATTCAGATTATACTTAAAATTTCATCCAGTGTACAATCTTTTGCAAGTCATATATTTAGCATTTACCACTACACCCTTAGAGAGAGCACAGATTTTAACACGCATCTCTTGATTCCCAGTGAAATAGCCTTTTCATTTTTCTATGTTATCTCCCATGTTGAGACCATGGGCAGCTAGGTGTCACAGTGGGTAGAGCACTGGGCCTGGAGTTGGGAACTGGCTCATCTTCCTGGCCTTAGACACTTATTAGCTATGTGACTCTGGGCAAGTCACTTAACTCTGTTTGTCTTACTTCCTCATCTGTAAAATGAGCTAGAGAAGGAAATGGCAAACAGTTCCAGTATCTTTGCCAAAAACCCTCAAATGGGGTCACAAAGAGTCAGACATAACTGAAAAAATTGAACAACAACTCCTATGGTAAAGTTCTATTTATCCAAAATGCATGTTGGGCAGATTAATAATCTGTATCATTAATTTTTGAAGAACAAGAATATTATCAATTACAATTATTATTTTTTCAATTACAATTATTATTAAAACTTCTACTGAAAGGGCAGCTAGGTGGTGCAGTGAATAGAGCACCGGCCCTGAAGTCAGGAGGACCTGAGTTCAAATGTGACCTCAGACACTTGACACCCTTTTGTGACTTTGGGCAAGTCACTTAACCCCAACTGCCTTCCAAAAAAACCAAAAAAACAACAAAAAAAAATCTACTGAAATAATCTTTTCTTACCAATTCAGAAGGTATTTCAGGATCATGTAGAATGCCAATGTAATTGTTTTGAGCAGCAATTATTAGGGTATAGGAATATAGTGATATAAAGTAAAATTAGGTTGATTTTGCATTGACCCCAATTACATGGTCCAGAATTTATTCTTTTAAATAAATTCCAAATAGCTTGTTTACTTATCATTTCCTGCAAAAGGGCTTAGAACGTTGGGGTAGGGAAAGCAGTTTGGATCCTGGATAAGCAAGAGTTTGCTATGTAACTCACATTGACTACTCATATATGCAATTTATTTTCTAGAAGAGCCCAAGGCAATGGGTCATTTTTAAATATGGAATCCTTAACCTGTGTCATGTTCCTTATTACTAATGCAGGGATGACATTTTCTTTGAATTCACAAAGTTTCAACTTCAGTAATAAGACATATTTATGCCTATATGGTGCTGGTTCATGTTTATAGATCCAATCTAATCTAATCCAACAGATATTTATTAAGTATCTGCAACATACAAGACATTGTGCTTTGTGATGAGAATACAAGGGCAAAGTTGAAAAACAGTTCCTGCCCTGTGCTTCCATTCCACTAAAACCTATAAGCCTGTGCTTGCATCTGTACTGAATTCTGCTTCTGCATAATAAAATGAAAATAACTGGGAAGATGATCTGGCTAAACCAAGCCAAAGGAAAACTCATTTTGCTTCATTTATCTGTAGAAGTCATTACTCAGCAAACTTCTGCCATCTCCTTGCAATCCATCTGTTGTAGAGTTTCCAGGAACATCAAATTGTTGTGTTAATTTATTCTCTTTTGTATATCCTGATAATTTCCCAGGTAACAAGTACAAAGATTGTGAGGCAACATGTGAGGCTGATGGGTTCAGGACTCAGCACTGGGGAGCCTTTTGTCACTTTTAGGAGTTGCTACCAAACTCACTTTGGAGCATTGTGCTGGTGACGGGTGAGTCATTCCCTTGCTCCACTAGGCTGGCCCCTCACCTTGGTGAGTGTCTCAGATAACAGGTCAATCCACTGCTGAGCTGGGTCAAACAGGTCAACCAACTGTTAGGCTACCTCCTTATCAGGTTTGGCTGCTTCAGCTACCAGAAGATTTCATTAGTAACTACAGTTGTTGGTAGGAGGCTTCTCTGATGACTTCAATGGATCTCCTGTTCTCACTGGTCACCTGAATGTCCCCATCATAGTATACTTAATCATTCAAGATAAGAACATATCCTTAGAAACAGAGGCTCTTTCTCCCAAATGGGAAGAAGCAGCCACTTGCCTCTACATGCTCCCCTCCCAAACCTGGCAGCTCAAATTAGAAGGCTTTTCATCATCACATAGTATTCCTTGAATCATCATGGACAAAACAGGCTTCTGGGGTTTCATATATTAGCTTGGAAGCAAAGAATATTTTACATACTCTGTAGAACCCACCAGGAAGGGGAAACTTAGGCAATGTCCAAAAGGCTGAGCCCTCATTGGCCCCATTACAAGTAGATTAACTTCCCTCAGAAATTGAAGCATTTCTGCTACAGAAAAAAAAGTCCCTGCCCTCAAGGAGCTTATATTAAGCCAGTTTATTATATTCATCTTTACATGTGAGAGCCCTAAAATGCCTTTATTTTCATTTTTTAGCAGACATGTCAAACTGTAAGAATCCCTATTGGCTGCATATTGATTTAGAAAACAACATATCAACATTATCTATGTTCTATCATATTTTTATTTCTTTTGTCAAATATTTCCAAATAATATTTTAGTTTGATCCCAGCTACAAGTTGGGCTACAATAGGCCCTGGGGAAGCATGTTGGACAACTCTCTTCCGAAAGACCTAATTCAGTCAGTGAGATCAAATATAGGAACTTCATGAGTCAAAATTGAGAACGTTTTGTTTATTCTATCAAATATCAGGTATAATATAACATCAGCTATGAGAGGGGTATGTGATTAGAAAAGTTATGATCAGATTTTGGTGTCATCTTTAAGGTCAACCAGCAGTCTCCACGATGCTTTTTATAAGGGCCGTATCCTAAAATAAATGGAGATATGAGGGATACCTTGTATTTGCATGTATTTGCATAGCATTTAAATATGTTTTACATAAGTATACAGCAAGAGTCTGCAAGTTACAGTCAATAGGTAACTGACATGAACCCCTCCCTTCATTTCGATTTGCAGGTATTTCCGGCAGAGAAATGAGTGTGGCTAAAGGTTTCAGTGAGGATTGTTTACTGCCATGTCAAAGAATGACTATTCAACCCCACTTCACCATCATTTTAAATTCTACACCCCACAACTTTGCCCCAGACTTACCTGGAGTGATCTTTTTACTTTGGAAAAAATGGAAAGTAGTTCCTGTATGGAAAACATTTTGCTTTTGTGGAACAACGTCTGCCGGGTTGCTTTCTGAAGACTTTCCTGATTCCCCCAAATCCTGATGCCCTCCCTCTCCCACCACCTTCTATTAGACTACTTAGTATATACACGTATGTATTAACTTTACATTTATGTGTATAAATATATGTCTATGTACTTGTTTCTCCAGTTAAAATGTAAACTCACTACAAATAGAAATGATTTCATTCTTTGTATTTGTACTTAAAATACTTGTTAATTGATTGATTAAATGACATATTTCTTAATGGTTTCTAATCTCTGTACTGTCCACCTGGTTTATGGAGACTTTTGGTTATAGCTTCAGAGTTGAAAAAAATACAGCCATATGAGATACCATTTGTTTATTAAGGTGGAGGGTACATGACTAGTTAGAGTTCAGCAAGTACCCTTCTTCTAGCCAAGTCCACATCTGTCAGCCTCCTGGGCATAGCACCCAAACCATCTGTTTATTCAGCTTTTGCTTGAGGTAGGAGGATAGAGGTGGGGGGATGGATAAAGTTAGAAAACCTTCCCCTGTCCCCTCAGGTCCCTTAGATGTACTCAAGATCATCTGGTGCATGAAATCCAACCATCATGTGCAAGTACATTCATGGATACATGTGTCTGCCAATTTTTAACTAAGTAAATGAGGGAGATGGTCCGAGCCAAAGGAAAAAAATCCATTGGATTATGGGAATCTATGAGGGCACAACCAAGAAAGAAGTTTATTCTCATGTTACACTTGAATTTTTGTAACAAGGGTCCCCCAAACTCTGAATGCAAGAGTCTGAGAGCTTCTGACATAGATGTACCTGAGAGAATTAGGGGAGGGCTCAGGAATTACTAAGGATGCAGTGGTCACTGATATTATGGCATAGTGTCATCAGTGTTCAGAGTTTTAGTATGTATTATGTCTAAGTTCTCCAGTAGCTTAAATCATATCCAAGGGAATAGACTTTCTTCAAAGAAACATGCAAAAAAATGGAATCACATATAAAGACATAAAGGGAAAACCACTCAGGGAATCATCCTCCCTAGAACTATATTGCTTTGTCACAAAGTGGTCTCACGTGACTCTCTTATTCTTCCATCAACCCACTCAGTCTTTATAGGACCAGTTTAGGAAAGACCTTCTCAGAAGCCTAGGTTATAAGTTGCCTATATGCCACTTCAGTGGGAAAGAGAAGTTGATGTTCTAATGTCCTTATTGTGAGCACCAGTTTTTACTTTCTTGACCCATAGAACAATTATTTACTTCTCTCCATGATAATTGTAACAACTTGTGCCTTGATGTGTATATCAAATATTAGCTACACAGGAGCATCCTTGATATTCTACAAATAAAATACTCCTTCTCAGCTCGGGCATTTTCTCTGACTGTCCCTTATGCCTGGAATGCTTTTCCTCTTCATCTCTGCTTACTGACTTCTCTGTCTTCCCTTAAATCCCAACTATAATCTTGGAAGTCTTTCCCATTCCTTCTCAATTCTAGTACCTTTCTTCTCTTAATTATTTCCCATTTATCTGTATAAAACTTGTTTGTATACATTTGTTCACCTGTTGGCTCCTTCATTAGACTGTGATATTCTTGAGGACAGGGACAATTTTTTGCCTCTTTCTGTATTTCCATCACACACAGTGCTTGGCACAAAGTAGGCTCTTAATAAAGGTTGTATAACTTAATTGAAAGGGCTGAGCTTATTCTTAAGAAAACAAAACTATTTATAAACAGCAAAATCAAAATTCTTCAACCAGCCTCACAGATCCAAAAATTATAGAATTGTAGCTAGAATGAACATAAAAGGTCTTCCATTCCAACCCATATCCACATCTTGAATAAACATCCTTGACGTGTGGTCATCCAGCCTGTGTTTAAATACCTCTAATGATATGGACTTACTAACTGTGAGAAAGCCCAATAGCTTTTTGGATAGCACAAAAAGAGAGTTTTTCTTCATGGTCAAGTGAAATTAGTCTCTCTGGAATTTCCACCCATTGTACCTAGTTCTGCCTCCCTTCCCCCATCAAGCAAAATGAGCCTAATCCCTATTCCACACAGCAAATCTTCAGATACTTAAAAACTGCTATCATGCCCGATCTAAATCTTCTCTTTCTTAAGCTAAACATCCCCCACTTCCTTCAAGCACTTGTCATGGCATGGTTTCAAGTCTCCTAGCCATTCTGGTTGCCATTCTCTGGACACATTCCAGCTTTTTAATGTCCCTTCTAAAGCGTGGCATCTAAATCCAGAACAGAATGTAATGTTCTTGAAGTGGTCTGAATAGGGCAAAATATATCTAGTGATTGCATCCCTTGTTCTGGTTGCTCCATTTTATTATATGTATCCTAAGATTGAGTTAACAGAGGAAAACACATTTTTTAGACTCAGCAGGTGTGGGAATTTATTTTCCTTGACTATGCATATTTGTTAGAAGAGTTTTGTCTTTTTTTTTCCAATGTGAAAAGGAGGAGGGAAGGAGAGGAAAATAAACACTTGCTAACCAAAGAATATATAATATGTCATTTAAAAAACAAAGCAACAACCAACTCTTAATACTGCAAAGAACTAGGAAGACAAAGATGAAAATAACATAGTTCCTTCTCTCTAGGTACTTACAATAAAGAAGGTGACATGGCTGTACACAAATAAATATGGTGCCATCCAGAGTGGATAGAGGTTAAACAGAGACCTAGTCAGTCAATAAATATTTTTAATCACCTACTATGTGCCAGATACTGTGCTAAGCTCTGAGGATACAAAGAAAGGCAAAAGACAGTCCTTGCTCCCAAGAAGTTCACAGTCTAATGGAGGAGAGTTCATGCAGACAACCACATACAAACATGAAATATACAGGACATATTGGTACTAATCAACAGAGGGAGGACTCTATAATTAAGGTTGATCAAGAAAAGCTTCATGTTGAAGGCAAGATTGGTTGGTTGGTTGTTGTCCTTCATTCTTGAAGACAAACAAAATGACAACACTATGTTGGAGTCAAGGCACAGTGTTCAGGATGCATTGGCTAGGAAAGAGACTGGAGTCAAAGAAACTAGTTAGGAATAATTCATATTAATGATGAGGAGCTAAAATAGAATAATGTCAACCTGAATGAAAAGGAGAAATATGGATGCAAGTGATATTGTCAGGTGTAAAATCAAAAGATGACAATTAATGGCCATGCTTAGCACAGTGACTGGTACTTAGCAGATGTGAAATAAATGTTTGTTGACTCAACTGGATCGGATTTGAGGGATGAGAGAGAAGGAAGTGTCAAGGATGATCTCAAGGGTGCTTGGGAGCATGGTGGTGTCACCAATAGAAAGAAGAAAGTTAGATATAGTGGAGTGGTGGGGATGGAAGTCAGATCAGGAATTAAAGAGTGAGTAGACTTCTTTTTCAAAATAACCTGATTGTTTGTAGGGCATGTTCCATATGGAAATAACAGTTCCTTCTACAATCTTCTGATACCAGCATTAAATTGAGGCACAAATATTTCTAGTTCTTCCATCAGTTTTCATTCTAGAGTTCAGTTAGCTGATCCCTTCAGCAGAGCTGAAAATCAATCATAGTCTGCATCATTGAACCTTTCTCAGGTGACATTTATGAACTTCTGACAAGTTGAGATATACTGATGTATGCTTTGAGGAATTTAGGTATTTGAGAATAAAAGAGACTGAGATAAGTTTGAATAGCTCATGTGGTCTTATTGTTGATGCATTTAATTACAATCCCTTAGAAACTTTAAAGAATTGAGTGTGCTAGTGCTTTGTACTTTGCATAGTGATGGTCGGTGGATATCAATGAAGTACTAATGGATTGACCTGGAATGGGTGATCCAAAATAATTTGTCAGGTGAGCTCAGCAGAGAAACTACAAGGATTGGAGGAAGAACATATAAAGGCAAAGGACAGAAATAAAGTTTCTGGAAGTGAACACTGGAAGTGATAAAGGGTGTTGCAAGACAGAAGAGTGGATAGAAGATTAGTAGAGAACAATCACCTTTCAAATTAGCCACATTTCCCGGGCTTTGGCAGAGCATAGTCTGAAAATGCAGAAGGACTGCCTCTTACTCTTCATATTTCCCATGTCCCATTGCTCTAATCTAGACTAAATTGTTGTTGTTGGTTCTTCCTTTTGGAAGAGGACCAATTGTACCACAGGGTGATGTCTTAATTGCGCATGAATTGGATTTAGGTGAAGCCTTCTCTACCAGGGTCAGCAAAGCCTTTTTGTCTTGTCCAAACCAAATAATGAAATAGATGTGATTTGTTTTTAGTGCATCATCACCATTCTTTTTGGTGCCTCTCCAGTTTTGTTCCCCTCTTTGGCCTCCTGCCTGCTTCAATGTGCCCATGTTGATTTCCTGTTCTTTTGTTCTATTCATTCAAGGACATGTTATCCATTAGGCTACAGTTATATAAGCTAATAAACTAATCCAGGGGTGGGGAATCTGCAGCCTTGAGGCCACATGTGGCCCTTTAGGTCATCAAGTTTGGCCGTTTGACTGAATTCAAACTTCACAGAACGAATCCTCTTAATAAAAAGATTTGTGCTGTAAAACTTGGACTCAGTCAAAAGGCTGCACCTAAGCACCACATGTGATCTCAAGACTGCAGGATCCCCATATCATAAGTTAAGAGTGCCAAAATGTTAATGTGTGATGATTGCTAGATAACAGGTATAAGTTTTAAGTACAGGGCTTCTGGAACCATAAAAAATCCTAAGGTCAAAGTGTAAGGGTGGAAATTTTTGGAACTCCATACCAGTGGAGCCATTTGGGGGCAAGTAGGACCTTATCGTTCCCTTAAATCACATACTGTTGGTGGCCCCAAGTCCTATGGAAAATTGTTTTTGCTGTAATATTTATTCAACAGAAATAACAAATCAAGTCAGCAAGCATTTATTGAGCACCTATTATATGATACATATATATATGTATATACATATATATGTATTATATGTCAGCCACTGTGCTAAACTCTGAGGATAAAAGTAAAGCAAAAGCCAGTCCCTGCTCTCAAGAAACCCACAGTCTATCTGTGGTAGTTGTTTTACTCAATAGATGAGATTCCATGTAAAATTTAGCAAGGTCATTTCCCTGTAGGTTCACAGCACTTACAGGATTAAGTTGTGATTTAAGTGATCTCTGTTTAAAGATGGGCCAGTCATCATTATTTAGTGTGTTAGAATACTAATGAGCACTTAATAAAGTTGAGAATTGTCAACTGTCAAGGGTCAAAGGTTAATTATCAAAGTTATCTTTCTCTACCTTCTCTATGTCAAATTCTACTTCAGGTCCTAGTTAATCCTAGAAATGGCATTTGGAAAGGGAATGGTTGCTTTTTGTTTGTTTGTTTGTTTTTTAAGTTAGGGATCATCCCTGGATTGAAGGACCACAAAGAGACCTTTTGGTGCCCAGGAGGATACTGGGGTAAAGGCAGTGGTGTGTGTTGGTAAATATTTAACAATCAGCTCACTCCCACCCCCCAAAAGTGTATACATGAAACATTTTAAATGCATTATTGACATTTTTTCTACCACTTTCTTAGGTTCTAACTGTCAACAAAATAATAAATCAAGCCTTGACTTATGGCATTCACTGATTTCCAAGGTATAGATACTCACACTGAAAATTTAACAATTGACTCTCATGAGCTGGTACAAGTTGGCCCAGCTGGAATTCAGGGCCATATGACAATATGCCCTGTTTGCTCTTGAGTCCCTTAGGCCACCCCATATTCTCTAGAATCGATATGGACTTATTATATGCTATTAGCTCTTCCCAAGATCATTATTTTCCAAACACCCTCCTGAGGACAGGCAAGAACCAAACGGCTCTAAGGTCTGAAGAAATGTAGAAGAGTCACATTCACCTTGTGTTCACTTCTTCTTTCTGATCCCACATATATATGTAGCCAGGAAAATTGCTGCCATAATAAACCAGACCTCTCAAAGTCAAACTGTGTGGGTTATCGCAGCAATGCTACCACAGCTGTCTGCAACAGCCGCAGCTCTAACTACATATGTTTGCCTTTAAGGGTACAATATGGCTTTGTCTGATAAATTGGGAGGAGGTAGAGGGGAGGAGCATTTCCTTGCTGGGACTAGGATTTACTGTAATAGGAATGAATGCTTCCGCAAGGGTGGCCATCGTTCTTATCCAAGTGGGCTTACTTTGAGATGACTAGAGATCTTTGCATTTCCTTCTGAAGCCCAATGTGTATCTGAAAGTGTGTTTGAAAGAAACAACATTCATGGTCTTACCAAAAATAAGAGATAGGGAGAGGGACTAGACCTTGGGAGGTAACTGATATCCAGAGACTAGCCTGCCTAGTTCAAGTTCTAATGATTGTCCTGAAAGCAACTTTGGAAGAAGCAATTGCTGTGGGCAGAGGGTAGAGTGAAGAAGGTGGAATAGGAGGAAGCAATACAGCTGAACTCCCATCCACGATTCCTCCAAACAGATCCATAATATGCATCAGACTGAATCCCGGTGGGGAAATTCAGAAAAAAATCACACTGAGTCCTTTGTCCAGCTCAGGTTGGCATGAAGAGACAAACAGAGAAATCTGTAGACACTGGAGACAGAGTCAGGGCAGAAGGACTCGGCTTACACCCTGGGACAAACTGTGTATCAGCATAAAAAGAAGTCTCAGACCTATATCAGGGACCTGTAGTAGAGACAAACATGAACTGGCAGCTTTGCCACCCACTACTCAGAACCAGTTCTAGGGAAGGATGAGAAGGGAACCTTCTCATTGTGGTGACAGTGCTCTTTGGATAGTGTGCTGAGAAAGGAGGAAGCTCAGAAGCCAGCAGCAGCAGCAGCAGCAGCAGCAGAGGTGTGGCTCAAACTTCAGGCCTGGACCTGCAGACCTCTGCCTGCAGAGGAATAACCAAAGCAGAAGACCCAGAAAAAAACGAAGTCTACAATTCTGCCACTTTGAACCAACAGAGCTTTCCAGCTAGCTGATGGAGATGGAATCTAGTAGCATTTCTACTTTTGCACAGACCTAAATCCAGATCAGGAGCTTGGAGAGCTAGGACTAGGGGGCAGCATTAAGACTTTTTCCTGGATAAGACTATTTTGCAAACACTAAAAGTTTGCAAGTCCTCAGCCTGTACTTGAGATCTTGGAATAATATCACTCAATGCTCCAAAAAAAGGGGCAACAGGACCTTCCCTCCAGATCTGTGGCAGAATCTAGGCCTACCATCAAGTCTAAAGTCAGGAAGTAAGCAAGAATAATGGGTTAAAAAACCCCAAGCAAAAAACCCCTCCACTATAATGAAACTAATATGGTGGTAGGGATGTTCAAGACACAAATGTAGAAAAGAATGAATCCAAAACAACTATAAGCAAAGACTCATCGAAAAACATAACCTTGGCAAAAATTCAAGCAGAATTCCTGGAAGAAATGAAGCAGGAGTTTTAAAAAGAGAAAAAAAGTTTTTATAAATGAGAGAGCTTGAGGGGAAAAAATGGAAAAGAAATGGAATGCATAGAAAAAATCATTGGAAAGAGAATGAATAACTTGGCCCAAGAATTATAAAACCTTACCCAAGCAATAAACTTCCTGAAAATTTGACTGGACCAAATAGAAGCCAATGATTTCTTCATGAGGCAATAATAAATATTAAAACAAAGTCAAAAGGCAGAAAAAATGAAAGAAAATATAGGGTATCTCATATCAAAAACAATAGACCTGGAAAACAGATCAAGGAAAAAAAATATTTATTGGATTATCTGAATCATAAAAAGGGCCTTAGATGTACTATTTCAAGAAATCTTTTTTTTTTTTTTTTTTTTTGCTTTTTGGAGAGGGAAGGCAGGGCAATGGGGGTTAAGTGACTTGCCCAAGGTCACATGGCTAGTTAAATGTTAAGTATCTGAGGCCAAATTTGAACTTAGGTCCTCCTGACTCCGGGGCTGGTGCTCTATTCACTGAGCCACCTAGCCACTTTTTAAAGAAATCTTAAAAGAAAACTGCCTACATCTCTTAGAACAAGAGAGCACAGTGGAATTAGAAAGAATTTACCAGTTACCCCTTGAAAGAAATCCCAAAATGAAAATTTGCAGGAATATCATAACCAAAATCCAGAGCTTTTAGATCAAAATTAAAATGCTGCAAGCAGCTGTATAGGAAGAATTTCAGTACCGAGGAGCCACAGTCAGGATCACATACAATTTAGCAGCCACCATTATAAAAGCAGCAGAGAACTTTTAAAGAGTATTCTAGAAGGCAAAGGAAATAGATTTTTAGGAAAAAATAACTTACAAAACTGAGTATAATACTACAGAGGAGGAAATGGATTTTTAATGAAAT
Organism: Pseudochirops corinnae; assembly: GCA_028646515.1. Taxonomy (NCBI): domain Eukaryota; kingdom Metazoa; phylum Chordata; class Mammalia; order Diprotodontia; family Pseudocheiridae; genus Pseudochirops; species Pseudochirops corinnae. The sequence continues at coordinate 35,019,577 of CM053589.1, forward strand.
AGAAGATTTCTTAAGCATTCCTGATAAAGACCAAAGGAACAGAGAAACTTTGAAGTTCAAACACAGGAGTGAAAAAGAATAAAAAAGGTAAAATGAACAACGGTAAAGGACTAAAAAAGAATAAACTGCTTACATACAAATATGGGGAAATGATATCTAAGTCCCTTCTGAAATCTATCATCATCAGAGTTCATAGAAGGAGTCCAATTAGACAAAACCTGGGAGTAGTTTTATTATGTCTTGATGGTGTTAAGAAAAGAATGGAAAGGCACCAGTAGGGGCTGCAGTGGTTAGAGCACTGGTCCTGGAGTCAGGAGGACCTGAGTATAAATCTGGCCTCAGATACTTACTAGCTGTGTGACCCTGGGCAAGTCACTTAACCCCTATTACTTCCTCCCTCGCCTCCCTTCCCCACCAAAAAAGGATGGAAAGAGAAAGGAATACACTTGGGCAGGGAGAGGGAAAAAAAGGTTAGGGAAAATTATCTCATATAAGCAGGGCAGATGGCAATATTAACAAAAAGGAAGAGGTGGTAAGGAAGAGCGGCTGACGTTTGAATCTGGCTCTCATCTGAATTGGTTAAAAGAAAGAAGAATATTACACACATACACACAGAGTTGGGTATGAAAACACATGTTACATAAGAGGGAGGAGAGAGAAGTGGGGAGGGAGACTTAGAAGGAGGACAGATTAGGGAAGGGATTAGTTTAACAAGGATGTATAAAAGTCTTTATGACACTTTTTGAGGTGGCAAAGGATGGGAATCTGAGGGGGTACCTATAAATTGGGGAATGGATAAACAAATTATTATATGTGATGGAATACTACTGTTCTGGACTCTTAGCAGTGTAATTACCCACCAGGAATCCAGAGGGCAAGTGAAGATGTAAAAGCATTCAGAATGCGGAATGAGACAAATTTTTTTCTGAACATGGTGAATGTGGAAATTTGTTTTGATTGACTATGCATATTATTAATGGGTTTTATTTTTCATATATTCTCAGTTGGAAATGTGTGGAGGGGAGAGGTTGGGATAGGAGTGTAAGAAGGTAGAGTTTGACTGATTAAGACAAATAAATTATATATATATATATTTTTTTTTTGCGCCTTTTTTTGAGGAGGGAAAGCAGGACAATTGGGGTTAAGTGACTTGCCCAAGGTCATATGGCTAGTAAGTGTTAAGTGTCTGATGCTGGATTTCAACTCAAGTCCTCCTGACTCCAGGGCCGGTGCTCTATTCACTGCACCATCTAATCGCCCTCTAAATTATAGTTTTTAAAATAAGCAATTGCTATCTTAAAGGATACGTGTGTATCTGCTTGTGTGTGCTTGTATGTGAGTATGTGTGAGGGGACTGCACTGGGGAGGGTGATGCAGGCTTCTTGCAAAAGATAAAAAGGGAAAAACCTTGTCAAACTTATAGCTTGCAAACTATGAGGCTGGGAATGACTATTATTAAAAAAATACTATTAACATGGAAACAACAAAAATAATTTATAATAAACTATATATGCTAATATTTCTTCTATTTAGGAAAGGAATATCCTCAAATTGGGATTTTACCATTGATTTCAATATTCATTATATGAAAAATAAATCCAATCTCATGGGAGGTTTAACTCATCACCTAACCTTATTTCTGCAGTAGGAATTCATACATCTGCAAGACCTTGAATCATGAAATGAGTCATAGCACTTTCAATGGTGAAGGGCCATGGCAGTTACAACGTCCATAAAGAATACCGCGATTGCAAAGCTTGATAAGCGTCAGGGACAGGATTGGAACCCAGGTCTCCTGATTGCGAGGTAAGCATCTCACCTTGTATCTTTTCTATGAGATACTTTCTTTCCACTAGTGGCAATGATAATCACGACAATGAAAGGGTACTTTGCTGTGGGCCCATTGATGGCAGCAGAGAGTTACGAACCAATGTTGATCCAACTCCCAGCAACTGAGAGGTGAGCTCTGAGCCATGGAAGAAAGTAGTTGTGCTGAACTGAAACAAAAATAGAATATGCCTCTGCCTTTCCATTTCGGGCCAGTGATCTCTGAGGGTCCTTTTCCAGCTCTAGCAGTTCATGATTCAGGAGCAGATCCTATGATTCTCAAACAATCCCCACAAAAGGCCTGTGAATGAGACGGGGGTGGCACAGCCTATGGAAACCCATCGATGGGAGCATAAAAAGCAAACAGGGATGTGAAAGTCAGCCAGGAGAGAATTTAGGCTCTGAAACATCTGTGGAAGGCAAATCGGGGATTAGCGACACTGTTCATTGGTCAGAGAAACTGATATCATTGCCATTATGCCAAGTAATCCAACCAATCCCTGGTAACAGGGGTAGCCATGTCACATTTCCATTGGCCAATGGACGAAGTAGCCGTTGTCTCCATGGATGCCTAGGGAATTAATACAAGGTCTTGTGTGCCTAAAGCCTGTGGCTTTTAGCTCCTATGAGAGCCAATTTTCTTTTTCCAGTCTATCGGAGCAGAAAAGCAAGGGCTCTCAGCGCATATGTCCAAACCTTGGCTCCTTGTGCACTGTGTCCCACTCTGGGAGCTCTTTCCTGGATATGTAGAATACTGAAACAGAAAGATAAAGCATGCAGTATGCAAGAGTGTGACAAGGCTTCTCATTAAATACAACATTTTCATGGCAATTTCCCTCTTCCGGCTCAGGGATTGGATATTTGTGTTAAGGTATTTTGACTCACCGAGCAAAATTAATAATGATAATAATAATAATAATAGCTGGCATTTATATAGTCCTTTAAGGTTTGCAAATGACTTCAAATATATTATTGCATTTTATCTTTATCATGAGTCTGTGAGGTAGGTGCTATTATTATCACCATTTTACAGATAAGAAAATAGAAGTTGAGAAAGTGTAAGTGCCTTTCCCAGGATGCCACAGATAGTAAGCACCTGAAACAGGCCTGCAAGTCAGGATTTTTCAACTCCAAGGCTAGTATTCTATCCAGTGTACCAGCTTTTTTTGTTGCTTGGTCCTTTTTCAGTCATGGCTAACTCTTCATGACCCCATTGGGGGTTTTCTTGGCAGAGATACTGAAGTGGTTTGCCATTTTCTTCTCCAGCTCATTTTACAGATGAGGAAACTTAGGAAAACAGGGCTAAGTGATTTGCCCAGGGTCACACAGTCTGAGGCCAGATTTGAAGTCATGAAGATGCACCTTTCTGTCTCCAGGCCCTTGCTCTATCTACTGAGTCACCTAGCTTCTAATAACCTGGAAACCCCCAAAGTCATGACTTCTCATCTTGCCTTTGCTATATGATGCTATAGAAGCTGATGAATAATTCTATATTTGTTTAAAATCAGAATGTTAGAATCACAAGGTTCTAAGGTACCTGAGGGGGCAGCTAGGTGGCACCATAGTGCACAGAGTATCAGCCTAGAGTCAGGAAGGCTCATCTTCCTGAGTTCAGATCTGTCCTCAGACACTTGCTAGTGTGTGACCCTGGGCAAGTCCCTTAACCTTGTTTGTCTTAGTTTCCTCATCTGTAAAATAAGCTGGAGAAGGAAATGGCAAAACACTTCAATATCCTTGCCAAGAAAACCTGAAATAGGGTCATGAAATATCAGACATGACTCAAACAACTCAACAACAACAAGATACACCACAAGTCAACTAATTCAATCTGGATGTGAGTTAGAACACCATCTACATGAAGTCTAGTAAGTGATCACAGCTCCCACTTGAAGAATTTGTGAAATGGGGAACCAAGGAAACATGGGAAAGAATAGTTGATCTGGAGTCTGAGAACACGGCTTTAGTTCTTCTGCCACTGATGTTCCTTCCAGTTCTAAACCTATACAACCCACTGCCTCCCAAAGTAGTGTCATTTGTATGGTTCTTACTGTTTGGAATCTTTTCCTCACATCTAGGGGAAGTCTGCTTCACTGCAACTTCTACCACTTTGCTCTGGGGCCAAGGAAAATCAGACAGTCATTCAACAAGCATTTATTAAGCACCTACTACCATATTCTAAGCTATAAGAGCCTGGACTCTTTTTTTTTTTTTTAAGGAACTATACATGCATAAGAGGTAGCACAGTATAGTTTTTAGAAAGTCCTTTAACTCTGGAACACCTTGTTCAAGTCCAGTCTTTGATTGTGCACCTGGGTGGGTCATTTAACCTGTCATTGCCCCCAGGCATTTATCTAAGATTATATCAATCCCTTTCTTTTCTCTGACACCAGCACCCCTGTGATGCAAGCCCTTATCACCTCACACCTGGACATTCCCAATGTCACTCCCCTAAAGTCCATTGGTTCTCTATTACCTCCAGGACCAAATATAAAATCCTCTGTTTGACTTTTAAAAGTCTTTTATAAGATAGCCCCTTTCTACCCCTCTAGTCTTTTTATACCTTAACCTCCTCCAAATATTCTACAATCCAATGATGCTGGCTTCCTTAGCTATTGCTTAGAAAGATACTCCACCTCCCAAATCTGCATTGTCATTGGCTGTCCCCTATGTCTAGAATGCTCTCCCTCCTTGTCTTCACCTCTAAAATCCCATCTTTTGCAAGAAGTCTTTATTGTTCCACCTTAATGACGGTGCCTTCCCTCTGTTCATTACTATCAATTTATCTTGGATAGATCTTGTTTGTGTATAGTTGTTTTCATTTTGTTTCCCCCATGGATGGTGAGCTCTTTGAGAACGAGGATTCTTTTTGACTTTCTATTTATCCCTAGGGCTTAGTGCAGTGCCTGCATTCAGTAGGCATTTAATAAATGTTTGTTGACTTGAGTTTGTTGACTTAAGTCTCTCACCAGGAGCTCCCTACAAAGATGAAAATCACAAGTCTAGTAAAAAAAAGGTAAAATTTAAACATATGCTAGGCATATTTTTGACTGGGATTATACATAGAAAAGGAATCCCTCCCCTCAAATACCTTACATTCTACTTGTCAGAAAGAGGAGAAAGTTCTGTCTGTGTGAGAGACTTAAATACTTGAAATGTATTATGTCATCTTCTCTTATCCAGGCAAAACATATCCAACTCCTTCAATTCATTTTGTAGGACTATGCAATAGTTTCATATTCCCTTGCCACCATGTCATTCTTTTCTGACTAAAATGTGATATCCAGAAATGTATTCAAAACTCCAGATCATAGCTGGTCATAGAGTGTGGTGTGGGTGTGTCAGACACAATTGGTCCTTTGTAGGCCTCTGGTCCACATGTGTTCTGGCCAGGACAGAAGAAAACACAACTATAATCTTCCTCATTCTGCACACTGTGCACTGTACTTCCACGGTAAACTTCCTTCTCTGTGGAATGAGATTGATCACGGTCCTATCTCACCAATTATATAAACATGCTCTTTGTCAGAGAACTAAGAAAAATAGGTTAGAAACACAAACCTGAGGGTATTACCTACTTCAGTCCCTCATTATATGGTTACTGTCTGATGCCTTGTACCATCCACCATCTTTTCTCTCTTTTCTCCACGATTTGCCCCCTTATGACTCACCTCCTTTTTATCCCTCTTTGAGAGGATCAAGAAAAAGAAAGGATTGGACCTTAGGATAACTTTGAGGACTAAAAGAAAGGTAGTAGTATATTGAGTGGGAACAGCACTGGTTTTGGAGTCAAGACCTATGATAAAATTCTAATTTTGCTACTTGCTGCTTGTAATAATATTTAACATTGGGGTGGCTAGGTGGCACCGTGAATAGAGCACTGACCCTGAAGTCAAGAGGACCTGAGTTCAAAACCAGCCTCAGACACTTAACACTTAGTAGCCATGTGACCTTGGACAAGTCACTTAACCTCAATTGTCTTGCCTTCCCCCCTCCAAAAAAAAAAAAAGGAAAAATAATATTTGACATTTATAGAACCATGTCTATATGCAATATAATATCTCATTTGATACTCAGAACAACCCTGTAAGGTAAGTACCATAAGTATCATTTTCCCCATTTTACATATGAGAAAACTGAAACTCAGAGAAGTTAAATGATTTTTCCCTGAGATACCCCAGGGAATTTGAAACCAAGCAGTGGTGATATTTCAAACCAAGTTTTCCTCACTCTTAAGTTTAGAAATTTATTCATGATATCATTCTATCTTTCACACTACCTTGTGCCCATGTGCCCTTGTGCAATCCTTTAAACCTTCCTGAACCTCCCTTGGGGGTTAGAGGATTGGGCTCTTTTATTTCCAAAGTCTCTTTTAATTCTAGATCTGATGATTCTTAGCCTTAGTCCTGGGTGAAGGCAATCTCTATGTTGCTTAAAATGGTTTTTGGCTTTGTAACCATTCCAAGACTATGTGTCCAATGAAAGTGGAGGTTTTCTGAGAATCCATTTAAATCTATATGTTGAAAGAGCCTTAGGGGGATAAGAGGCTCTGAGGCATTATGACTGGCACAGCAGAGGGTCAAAGAGATGAGTTGGAGGATAGGGGGAAAGTTGTCTTAAGTTGATAGCAGAGGGTAGGTTGCATCTTTATTCTCCTCCCCATTGGGAATTCTCATGAGTCTTGGCAAGGATGGGGCACAACGGTGGCAGCCAGCTTGGAGACCAATAAACCCTGTTTGGAAAACAAACCAACCACCAAATCTTGATGGAAGTATCAGGGATCCCTGCTATTATGTGCAATTATTTTAAGGACTTAGGGGACATGGTATTTCTAAGAGATATCACCAATTCAACTTGACTTTAGAATGAACTCATAAAATTACTGAATTGAGCTAAAAGAGAAATGAAGTGGAACAGGTATACAAAGTCATCTAACAAAACTACCCTCAAAGCAAAATGGAGTTTGGGCACAGGGGGCAGGGAGATCTTTTCATAGAATTCAATGACAAAGGGTCCTTGTTTAATGCTTGAGACCAGACGCTGTGGATTATGATTTGGTACATTCCTAGAAAAATCATTAGGTCATCATGTTCCCTCATCTCACAGACTCTGAGGGAGGTGCACATATGCATTAATCCAGGGGATTGAGTTTCACATGATCACATCTCCCAACAGCTTCTCAATACTGCTGCTCAAGAAGCGCTAGAGAGAGAAGCCAGATAGAGGGGAAGGAGGAATGGAAAAAGAGAGCGTGAGAGAAAGAGAGAAAATAATAGATAGAGACAGAGTTACAAAGAAAGAAAAAGAGAGGGAGATTCAGAGAGACAGAGACAGAGAGATTATGAGTTATCTCTGCAGTGTTGTAAAAATCAGAGTTGCTTCTTAGACCCTTACCCTCTCATATACTGAGCAGATTCTTAGACCAAAAAGATTGTTACACCTTTAACAAAAGATGTTTATACTGATTTTAGGTTAGTTATAAACAAGTTATTGTACTTATTTCTATGATGTCTTTAAAACATATTTTCCATGTGTTTAATGTAGAATTGGGAGGAAATAGTTTTATTATCTTTAATTACATCTTTGTAGTTGGTATATGTTTTTTCTTTTGTTTCTGTTTTCTTCATATTTTTTAAAGCGCTTTGTCTAGACCACTAAACAATTCAATTTAACATCTTCATATCACATTCAGATCTGCTGTAATTCTTGATTTTGTCTCATATTTGTCAGTACATTTTGTGAGGGGCTTCCCAAGTCTATGGGTAAGGACTCTCTTAATGATGAATGCATATATAAATGTAAAAAGACAGGATGTGAGTATAGTCTACCATTAGTATCCATGCAAAAAAATGTCACTTCAGTAATGCTCTCTAGATAAGCACTGTCAAATTGGGCTTTAATAGTAAACATTACAAGCACTCGGGAAACACATTTAATGCCAATGGCAGACCTAAACAAAAATGTGAGCTGGCTAACATTGTCTTCATATCCAAACTACCTCCTTTTCTACCATGGTGGGCTTTCCTTTTCTTAAGGCACCCAGTTTTCTCATGTAATCAACCTGGTTGTCTAGAACTAACCATGCCTAGGAGATGGACATTCACTGAAATAAGCAACTTCCAGACCTTCCTGATGAAAAGACCAGAGCTCAATGGAAAATTTGATCTTCAAATACAAGACTCAAGAGAGACATAAAAAGGTAAACAGGAAAAAAAAAACCATGTTATTCAATGTTTATATCCATATATGGGAAGATGATACTTGTAAATCTTGAGAATTGTATCTTTATTACAACATTTAAAAGAGATATACATAGACAGAGGGTGTGGCTATAAATTAATTGATGTGATGATAAAAAACCTAACTAAGGGGTGCAAAGGGATTGTAATGGGAGAAGAGGAAAGGAGGAGGCAGAAAAGGGTAAATTACATCACATGGAGAGACACAAAACCAGATTATTGTAGAGGGAAAGAAGGGAGAGAGATGAGCATTGTTTGAACTTTAGTCTCATTGTTTTGGTTCAGAAAGGGAATAATACTCAGTTAAGTATAGACATCTAACTTGCCCTATAGGCCGTAGGAGGGGAAAGGGCAAAGAAAAGGGAAGGGGTGGTTAGAAGGAAGGAAAGAAGTAGTAAGGGAAAAGGGAAAGAAAAGGGAGTGGGGCTGATAGAAGGTAGGGAAGACTGAGAGAGGTGTTGGTCAAAAGAACTAACCATGCCCACTTCAGGCCTATTCTGACTGGCAGAATCCTATGTTTCAGACCAATCACCCCATCTCTCCAAAACAAAACTTAACATATTTCATTCCCTGCTCTCTGCTGATGTCTAAGTTGGCAATAATGTGTTTTCTTTACCTGAAAATGTTTATGATGTTCAAATTCAAATTCCCTTCTGACAAGACTTAAGTATTTTGGGCAGTTGTGGCTATCAACAAAACAGAGGGCAGCTAGGTGGCACAATGGTTAGAACTTTGGCCCTGGAGTCAGGAGAACCTGAGTCAAATCTGATCTCAGACACTTACTAGCTATGTGATCCTGAGCAAGTCACTTAATTTTGATCACCTCAAAAAACACAAACAAAAACCAAGCATTTATTAGGCATTTCTTCTGTGACAAGTACTGTGCTAAGTGTTGTACACATAAAGGAAGGCAACAATAGTCCCTGCCCTCAAGGAGTTCACATTCTAATGGCAAGCTAGTAGAAGAAATATTTTTGTCCAGATAGGCCTTTTAGTATCACTAAGATTGTGTGTCATGTTATATGATTTAGGACCACAGATTTTGAAAGTTAGAAGGGACCTTCTGGAGTAGAGCAGACCTTGGAGTCAGAGTACTTGGAATCAAATGTTAGAGGGGTTGTAGATATGAACCAATCCATCCATTTTGGAGAACGATCTGGAATTATGCCCAAAGAGTTATCAAACTGCCTATACCTTTTGATCCAGTAATACAACTACTAGGTCTGTTTCCAAAAATGACTAGGCAAAAAGGAAAAGAACATATATGTTCTAAGATATTTATAGCAGCTCTCTTTGTGGTGGCAAAGAACTGAAAATTGTGGGGATGCTCATCAATTGGAGAATGACTGAACAAGTTGTGGTATATAATCGTGATGGTATACTATTGTGCTATAAGAAATGATGAGCTCAATAATCTTAGAAGAACATGGAAAAATTTACACTAAATAATGAAGAGTGAAATGAGGAGAACCAGGAGAACATCGTATACAGTAACGACAATGTTATTTTAAGAACAACTTTGAGTGAATAAGTCATTCTGACTTATAGACACCCAAATTAACTACAAAGGACCTATGAAGGACAATGCTATCTGCATCCAGAGAAAGAACTGATAAATAGAAGTATGTATAGAATGATTTTACAAATATTTACCTATTTGTGTCTAATAATAGCCATCTCTAGGGCAGGGGGAAGGAGGAGACAAAAAAAAAGGAAAAAAGTAAGTTACATACCTTTTTTGTATATTTAAAAGGAATAGTAAGTTGAACAGAAAAGATTTACAGTTTCATGTGTAATCATCTCTTTTTTCTATTCTACTATGCTATGGAAACACTTGTTTTATTTCTTAAGTTCAGAACAGAATAAATTTTTAGAAATCTCACATAAGATGCTTAAACTGTCTAGACCTCAGTTTCCTTATCTAAAAAGCAAAGGTTTATGATCCTATGAACTTCTTTGGATATCTTCATTATATCTATCTATATACATACATATACACATATATACATATATGTTTGCACATATATGTAACATGTACATACCCACCTAAATACACACACCCACATGCATGCACATATACATCACAATTCCTTGCATATAAAAATGATAGTAGCTAGCATTTCTATAGCATTTTAATGTTTGCAAAGTATGTTATATGAGTAAGACATATGTGTGTGCTGTCTAGTACAAGATCTATAGCTACATGAGTTATCTGAATGTGACTCATGAGAGGTTTTGATAGGTATCTCTGGAATCTTACCTATTCCTTTTTAAGGGAGCCTGCAACTTCTGACTTGGAAGAGTGAATGAGAAGGATCATGTGACTGGCTGCTGTGTTCTCTAGTCTCTAGGAAGGCTACTGCACAAAAATTATAACTGTCTCCTCCCCTCAAATATAGTTGGTGTTGGGGCACAGTTTTAGGTTCAGAACAAAAACTGCTTTCCTGGTTACTAGTCTTTAAGTGAGGAGTATTGCCCCTAGCTTATACCCACCAACCTAACTCTTTCCCACATAATGCTGGTTACACAAAAGACTATCACAAAATAGGTAAACCCATTTATTCAAACAGTAAAAAGAAAATGGAGAAATTATTGTAATAGTAATATAATTTGAAGATCCCCTTATATTGGCAAGCACTTAGCACCCTGTTTCAAGTCTGATTGTATCAAGTATTGCTATCTAGAACTTGTGAATCCCACAGTGGGAGGAACTTTCTGTTGTAACAGGAAGGGGCAAAACAGGGAGGAGCTAATACCTTATATAAGGAAAAGCCCAAGCTGAGAGAGACCAGAATTTCTCTCAGCGAGCATCTGGAGGCTGGGCTGCTATTACTGGACTGAGGACTAAACTGAGAATTGAGAGGAACTGAGAAGAGAACTGAGAACTGAGACAGAACATCTTGGAGCAAGCCTCGTGGAAGCTGAGGAGGAGAGACCAGAAAGTGATTTTGATTTTGAGAATGGAGCTTCTGCTGAGACTTTTCTTTTGGGAACTTCTATTGAGACTTTTCTTCTGGGAATTTTTGCTGAGAGCTTCCAAGAACCAGGCTGAGGAGCTACCATGAGTGAGAGAAGAGGATCCCTGCTTGAGGGAACCTGTTCTGTTGTGAAGGCTTGGGAATGTGGGTGTTCACTGCATTAACCATGTGTGCCAACTTTGTGGTTGCTGTAATGACTTTGACTTTCTGGTTCTGGGACTTGGTTTCCTGGTATTTGAATAAGGACTTGAGGTAGACTGACACTGTGAGCTTCAATATGGAACAGGAACTGCACAGAGAACTGGACAAGGAACTTGGAGCTTCCTGCCTTTGAACCCAGGTGAGAGTTTGGCGGATTCATGTAGGAGCTGGGACCATGGAAGAGGAACCATGGAAGCTGAGAGCCTGCCTCCAGTCAAGATGAAAAGACCTCTCCTTGGGTATTTAATGCTGACTGATGAAATTGTAACTTACTTGTGACCTAGGGGTGGATGGCCTTTGTACTTTCCACCACCCCTTAAGAGAACACTGAGGAATGACTGATGATATTGTAACTTAATTGTGACTCAGGGGTGGATGGCTTTTGTACTTTCCACTACCCTTTAAGAGGGTACTGAGTAGTGATTGATGATATTGTAACTTGATTGCACCCCATAGGTGGAGGACTTTGACCTTTGTACTTTGTGTCAAGGGTGATTGAATTAAGGATTTACTAAATGAAGGACTTACTAAACAAGTGTTATCTTTTGCTTAAAACTATGTTACCACTTTAGTGAAAACTATGCGGCCATTTTAGTGATAAGTTGTGAAGTCAAAACATTCTGAATGCTGTGTTTTGATTTTCTGTGAATGTTTTGTCTTGGTTTGTTATTGAATAAACAGAGAGCTCACTATACTGTGTAATCAGAACCTTGAAAAGCTGTTCACAGCAGCAGTCCTCTGGAAAGCTGCTCATGCAGAGCAAGATTTTTCAACTAAAACCAAGACAGAAGCCCTGATCTCACCCAAGTAGAAATTCTCTGATGGAGAAGCAAGCTGGTAATAAGAGCCAAGTTGAAGAGCCACTTCTCTTTCCAAAGTCTGTCTGTCTGTCTTTCTTTCCACATGTCTAGTTATCCCAAAGAGAGTCTTATGCTGTACATGTCCTTTCAAAGAAGAATATCTCTCCTCTTTAAAGTTCTTCAATCAAATTTAACCCCCCTCCCATAGGCATACAGCATCACAATAGCATCCTCTATCAACTTGAAGCCACACCTAACTAGCAGCACAAACAATTCCCAGGATGGGTTTGAGACCTCACTTACACATGTGTTATATCTCATTTTGTCCTCACACAACCCTGGGAGGTATTATTTCCATTTAAAAATGAGGAAACTGAGGCTGAGAGAAGTTAAGGGACTTGGCCAGCATCACACAACTAGTCAGCTTCTGAGGTAGCATTCAAACTGAGATCTTCCTGACTCCAAGTTCAGCTTTCTATCCACTATGCCTACCCAACATATACTATATATAGCAGGTGTTTCAAAAATTGTTGAGAAAAATCAAGCAAGATAATAAAAATATGATACTGTGTAAACATAATATATTATACAAATATAAATTATTGTTATTATTAATACAGGCTCCATTTCACTCTGGAACCTCTTGCCACTACAGGTTTAGAGGGGAGTTTTTTAGACAATCGTAATTGTACAAATGTGGCCAGAGGTTCCATCTATTACATTCTCTACCAACAGACTAGTCAAGAGCCATAAATCCAGCATAGCAAAATTAATAACAAGGAGAAACCAAGAAGGAGAATCATCTCAGCACCCCTATATACACAGGGGTATAAGCTCTTCCACACTCACATGTCACTGGGAAGGAAAACAACCCTAAGGAAATGAACACTTCTAGGTGAAGAAAGATTGCCTCGAGATTTGGACCACAATTTTACCTCCTGTCAACCAGCTCTGTCTTGCTCTTCTCATCTCTAACTCCTGAAACTACCTTGGCAAAGTCCTGGAATTCCCCTTACATTCCAGCTGTTCTACTCTATCCATGGAAGTCTTTTTCAGTTGCTGTTCTTTGCTATTAAGCTGCTGCTCCTACTGCTGTTGGAATCTGCTTTAACTACCTACCAGAGCAGTGGTTTTATCTTTCTGCAGGAATAGGGGCATATTTCATAGTATTGCTTTTCCAAGAGATTTCCCTTGGTCAACATGCCTGCAGGGATAGCCAACAAAATTTTAGCTCTCTTATTATTCAGGCCCACAGGCACTAGGCTCAGCACACAAAAGGGGTCCTCAGGCAGTACCCAATTTTTTCTTCCTTTCTGGCACCCAACCTAAAATTTTCCAGCCCTCATCCCTAATGAGGTTAGGCCAACTGAATTCCTTTAAATTTCCATCATACCTTCTGGCAGCTAGTTCCAGAGTAATAAACATTGCTAAAAAAAAATCTTCAATAATCTCATGAAGGCATTTAGCAATACTGGAAGCCTGATGTGTGGTCAAAAAAAAACTTTATAAATATTTTTTAGTTAATTGATTGGAAGGGACGGGTCAGAGTCCTTTGCATTTCTGCTGCTAGGTCAGAGGATCCTATAGCTATTAATGGAAAGAGACCTGGTCTTATAGTTATAATACTTGGGTTTGATCCCATGCTCTGTGTCACTTGATAACTGGTGACCCTGGTAAAAGCATTTAACATTTTCCAGCCTTCATTCACTCATCTGCAAAATAGGAACAATAATATTTTTCACTACCTTCTTCTTAGTGTTATAATAAAGAAAGCACTTTGTAAGCTTCAAAGTACCAGACAGTATAGGGTCATAGAAATACAAATTAAAAGTTGAAAACGTCCTCAGAAATCATCTACTTCTCATTTTACAGGTGAGGAAACTGAGGACAAGTGAAATTAGCACCTTAACCAAGTTCACATAATAAGTATCAGAGGGAGAATTTAGACTCATCTTCTGACTCTAGACTCAGTTTCTTTGACTCTAGGGCTGGTAAGCAGTTATCACATCTTTAAACAAATTATAACTTCCCTCATCTGTAAAATGAGGGGATTGAAATAGGTAATCTTGGAGACTCTTTCAGCTATAACACTATGTGATTTAATTGTTCCATTTTAGGCTAGCTTGAACTTTTAAAGTTTTTTTTTTGCTTTTTTTTGGCGGGGGCAATTGGGGTTAAGTGACTTCCCAAGGTCACATGGCTAGTGTGTCACGTGTCTGAGGCCGAATTTGAACCCAGGTCCTCCTGACTCCAGGGCTAGTGCTCTATTCACTGCACCACCTAGCCACCCCCTAGCTTGAACTTTTAGAACATACCTGATTCCTAAATAATTCTTTGCTTTTGACTTGGAAGAAAGAGGAAGGAGAAATCAATCTAAAAGCCTTGATGACAGGATGAAAGGACAGTTGACCTAGCAGTCTGCCTGGTCATTGATGCTGTTATGGAGAGAAAAATGAGAGTAGGGAATGTATCTGGAGTATTCTGCAGCCTTTCTCCAGATAATTGCTCTGATGATCTAAGGGCAAATGAAAGTGACAGCCAACCTCACACTCTCATCCTGGCTTCTCTCAACCAGGAAATAACATGAATGCAGCTGAATCACTAACATTAGGTAAGGTTTAAACTTTGACAAAGAGTGGACTGGGGAGGAGACAGGGATTGGACTGGGTCATGAGAAGGCTGAGTTCATCAATTTCTCTCTCCTTCCATTCCCACTTCTGGGAATCCTCCCAAAGCCCCATCCCCATAATAATTTAAATCCTTGTTCTGTGGCATCATGGAAATCTGTAGGTGCTATGGTCACAGAGGAGTTATTTCTGGTTTGCTAGCAGATGTGACACCTGCAGCAGTCCCCAGACAGCTGACCCAGAGCTGGGGTTACTGACTCCCTAATTTGTTGTGCCACCAAGCAAGGGAGTTGAGGGGATTGTGGGTTGCTAGGGAATTATGGGATTATTCTTCTATGCTGCTTTGGCTATGCTCTTCCACTCCTTATTACCTTTCAGACACTTCCCATCACTCTCTAGTTAAAGGATAAACTTCCTACCATTAGTTAAAGCTTTCCCCTAAAGAGCTCTTCCCTCCTTCCTAGTCTTCTTTCATCTCCAATGGGGCAACTGTCTCCATCAAGCCAAATAGAGGTGACTTTCCTATGCCTCCCACACCTGGTTAAACTGTGAACATGTGGTCTGTCATGGAATATAATCTGTGAAAGTCTGACAGTTCCTTGCTTTTTTGAGGGGGAAGGGGAGAGCAGAGCTGTTGAACATTTTAATTTTGTTAATGTTGCATTGACGCCTTTCATCTTTACATCACAGTTATTTCCCACTCTGCCCTCTTGTTACAGGCCTCTCTAATGCTAGTGGTCTCAGTTTAGACTCTATGCTATAATAAAATGAACCAATTGCACGTTGTTGAACAATTAACAGAAAATTTACTTTGCCCTGATACAGCAAGGTTATGCAACAAAGACACAGAGGATAGTCAGCTTCTCAGGATGCAGCCCCTCGCCCTTCATCTCCTGGTTACAGTGCAGGATATAAAGGACATAGGGACTCCTAGGGTTTTTAGAAATCCACCAAGTTAGAGAAGCATAGACTCCATGAGACTGGGATTTTTTATGCTCTTAGGTGACTAGGAAGCTACCTCAGTGAAGCCTGCTGGGTCAATCAGGTCTGGGAGACTGCTTTGTCTCCTTTTAGGTAAAGTTAATCACTGCTGCAGGAGTGGGGAGAAGGAGTGGGTCAAACCCAACTTGGAGCTTTCTCTTTATATAGCATTTTTAGGTGAAAAAACATTTCATGTAATTTTCTTCTTTGATCATCACGAAAACCATTTTATAGGAAAGAGACTGAGACTCAGAGCAGTCAAGCATCATTGCCCATGGTTGCACAGCTAGGTAGAATTAAGGGTGGGATTCAAACTCAGGTCTCTTCTGATTTTAAGTTCCACACTTCTACAATACCTTGAGTCACATCCCTGCTTTCTTATCTCTACAAAATCTTTATGAGAATGGTCTATGCATGTATCAGGGATTACCTTGGTGAAAATTTGGGAAGGGCACAGGTAGACTTTTGCAGATTCTATTCTACAGAACCTTTCCAATCATACAATTATATGAGGGATGTATGTACAAAATATAAGCCCATTGTTTCTATCATTTGTTGCTTTTTTAAAAAAGCATTTAACTTGATAGAACAAAACAGAGTCTTAGAAGTTCTCTTCCAACATGGTGTTTCCCACTCATATATATGTGTTATATAAGAGTCTATGACAAATGTTACCAGAAAGGTAATTTTTATAAAGTTCTAACAGTTTATTTTTTGCTGATGGTTTGAACATTTTGACTTGATAGACCAAAATGCAAACTTAGTGTATCTCCTCCAATAAGATGTCTCCCATGTATATGTTAAGCTCGTGTGAGATTCTTTGATAGATGCAATACCCACAAAGATAAAACTTTATTCCTATGATTCACTTATTATCACTGTGACAGATTTGTGGATCATAGGATTAGAGTTGGAAGGGAATTTTAGAAGTCACAAATGGTCCAATTCCTTTTTTGTTATCACTAAGGAAACAGATCCAGAAAGGTTAAATGATTTGTCCAAGGTGACACAGATAATAAGTGTCAGGACCAGGAATAGAACCAAGTCGCTCTCTCTGGTGCCATATCCCTCTGTTTTTCCACTGCACCATGCTGTGAGGTATGAAACAGGGGGATGTATGATCACTAAAGGTTTTCTCCATTAGCATGAAAAATGTCCTGTGAAGATTCTAAAAGGAAAAGGATTCCCTGTGGATGATGAGGTGCTACAAATGCTTGACTTCTTTTGAGTCTCAGCTAAAATCTCACCTGCAAGAAACCTCTCCCAATCCCCTTTACTGCTAGAGCCTTCCTTCTAAGATGATCTCCAATTTATCCTGCATATCTTTGGTTTGTACATAGTTTGTCTCCCCCAATAAAATTGTAAGGTCCTTGAGGACAGTGACCATTTTTAACTTTTTATCACAGTTCTTGGAACATAGCAGGTACTTAATAAATGCTTGTGTTGACTTGACTGGACATACAACAAGCCTTAGAATGCTCCAAAGACTCTTCAACAAGATACATAAGCAATCAAAAGAGATCAATCTAACATTTTAATAGAATCAGTGAATTGTAAGCTTCTTTAGAGTAGGGATCGTTTTATTTTTGCCTTTTCATGTCCTGTGCCTAGAATGGTTCCTTACACATAGTATGTTATTTAATATTTGTTTGGCTGAATTGAATTCATACAGAAAATGACATGTGGATAAAGAAAGCCTATCGTGCGGACTATGACATGCAATGTGTCCATTATGTGGACATGTTTGTCTGTTTCCTGTGTACCTCAGTTGCCCCATCTGCAAAAGGGGGAGATAATAATAGCATCTACCTTACAAGGATTGTTGTGAGGATCAAATGGTATAATAATTATAAGGTGCTTTGCACCTTGCCTGAAATATAGTAAGTGCCATGTAAATGTTAGCTGTTTATATTATTATTGTTATCGTTGTTATTATTATTAACTAGAACTGGGTCCAGAACTGGAAAGGAGAAAAAATAGGCAGGCTGGATAGATTTGGAGAAATTGTGCAGAGCTTCCAACAGTCTCAAGTTCCTTGCTGTCACAAAGACAATTTTTTTTAAACTAATATTTTTCTGGTGTAAGTTTATGACTGTGAATAATTGAACACCACAGTCTTCAAGGAAAGGAAATTGTGGGTAACCCAAAATACAATGGACAAATGTATGGTGAATATAAGTAGGCTACTATGCCATTGATGCCTTTAGTGTAAGACACAGAGATGCAGAATCAGAAAAGGAGGTGAGCTGGGCACGTAATTAGAGCAAAGGAAAACAAATGCATAGATTCTGTTCTGCATTAATAAGATTAATAAAAGACGTAGAAAAATGTTTCCAACATGTTGGCTGGATCATCTTTGGAAGATCCCTAGGAGGATGTGGACAAGAACAGCACAAGATGATAAGGCATGATGTGATGTTGACTGTTGTAACAAATATATATGCTGATAGTATTAGACAAAGAAATTTGACATATCACTATCAAATGAGACACCAAGCAAGGAGACAAGTATTCACCAAAAATGTTTGCCAATATCTTGGTGTCCTGTATAAAGTCTGAATACGAGAAACATTCTCCAGAGGTGGAGAGATTCTCCCGATGTTCTTGTCTGAGAATGACACTGTGTTGACATTCAGCACTGGAACACTACAAGGCCTTTTCAGTGAGATCCATGATCATTTGAAAAAGATTGAAGTAGCCATTAATATAGAAAAACCCAAGTGGATGATAAATTCATATGATCCAGTGGATGACAAATTCATAGGGTCCAGATTATGGCATACAAATAAATGAGTAGTCCATTAAGTCAATATATATCAAGCATTGTTGTTGGGTGGTGAACTGGGTCTAGAATCAAGTAAAATGAGATAAGGTTAAATTACATTGGGGAGGTGATGTAAATATTAAATTATCTAAAAATATTTGCTCCTTCCAAAAGTCCATTTCAAAAAAATTCATGATACTCTTGATGACACTCTACACAGGTAAACCATGGATGAATCACAGTCTCAGATGACCACAGGGCAGCAGGAAGATACATAATGAAGTATGTTGGTCATGTAGTAAGAATGAGGGATAACCAATTAGCAATTTGAAGGTTCACTTTGTTATTGACATACTCACAGGCATATTTGTGCTCTGGCACTAAGACAGTTTTGGACGTCCTGTATTTTCTTTTTATCTTTTTTCTTTTCATTTGTATGAAGACTACTAGGCACTCAGAAGTTACATAACATCTTGTAGGGTTCTTTCATCATAGTCCCCAGTACTGGGGAACATTCCAGAAGAAAAGCAATAAGATACAGAACATATTCAGTTTTGGCATCTAGATGCATAGATTGGTCATGCCCACCTCAGTATGTCACCTTAATTCTATATTGTCCCCAAGGTCCTACAAATCAAACTCATCCTGGGAGCAAACCCAGCTTTCTAGGGATCTGCACCTCTAGTGGCCTATACATTTTGGGGGCTCTATCCCCAAACATCTCCCTAACCTGCCTGCAACCCACATTTGAACATAGTCATAAGCTACCATGCTTACTAACCATCTCCACAGTTACACCATTCTCGAATCATTTTTCCCTTGTTACAAGATCATGCTAACTCATTCCTTTAAATTATTTTTTCTCTCTCATTCTCATTAATATTTTACTCCTATTATCCAAATGTACTCAATATATTCCATATTCTCAGTCACAAACACCTAGAGGCCACATGTCTATTTTGCCAATTCTAGAAGTCATGATAACATCCTGACCACTCTTTATGGGAGGTGGGTGGGAGATGAAGAGGGAGTAATTGATAACTGTGAAATTCCCATTAAATTGTGAGCTCCTTGAGAGCAGGAATTAGTTGGGGTTATTTTGGGGGAGAGGTGGGGTTACCTTTCTTTCTATTCCCTTAGCATTGTGCCTGACATATAGTGGATACTTAATAAATGCTAGTCAACTGAGCCCTCTTGAATCTGAAGGCACAATTCTTTCATATCACACTGATCTCCGCATAATATTAAAAGAAGCCTAAACAACCTGGCATTTTGGATGGAAGGTCTATGGAGGATTTATAGAAAGACATACTCAGGGCATGAAGGCACGAGTGGGTTGTAATCTGCATTTGAGGAAGGAGTAACCACACTGATGACATCATGGATCTACCATCATCATTTGAAGCGCATTTCCTGGGAAAAAGCAAGGAAATCTACTCAAATGTTATAGAGATAAACAGTCTCAGACATTTCTGCACCTGTGAAGTTGTGTCTTCATGTATATGTATTCAGGTTGCAGAGCTTAAAAACAAATTCTTCCTTAAGGCTTCCTTGTGCCAGAGGCCTAGGGACACTATAATAGTCAGTGGTTCGTATCTAAACCTAAGTGCTAACCCAGCAGCAACTCTGTCTCTTGTTCTGTGTCTGCTATCTCCTACTGCCTTAAAGCTTCCTCTGGCCCCTTGGTGGAAGAAAAAGCCAGGATAATTCTTACTACTTCTACTTTTGAAAAGACTAGGACTGATAGAATGAGGTCTTTCCCTGACATGAAACATTTCCTGAACTCCCAGCTGTGAATACCCTTCGTGCCCAAACTGCCTTTTATTTGTTATATATTCTGTACCCTTGTGTGTGTGTATATCATTTCCATTGGTAGAATGAATGTATAATCCTCGAGGGCAGGCGGTCTTTCATTTTTGTCTTTGAATCCATCGTGCTAGTAGGCAAGGCAAGACAACAGTCATATAAGAGCTTACTTTGTGCTAGGAGACTCTGCTGAGTGCTGGGATAAACCCTTAAGGAGCATATACTCTAACGGGGGAAGACAATATACAAAAGCAGCTTAACATGTGAGTCATTTTGAGTGACCCCCATGTTTTTTAGTCTTGTTCAATCTTTGGGCAGCTAGATGGCATAGCGGATAGAGTGCCAGGCCTGGACAAATCTGGCCTCAGACTCTTACTAGAGGTGTGACCCTGGACAAGCCACTTAACCCTGTTTGCTTCAGTTTCCTCATCTGTAAAAAGACCCAAAGATAGAAATGGCAAACTACTCTAGTATCTTTGCCAAGAAGACCCTAAATGGGGTCACACAGAGGCTGACACAACTGAAAACGACTGAACACCAACAATAACAACACATACTCATAGACTGACTTATTTTGAATTTTGTTTTCACACATTGTCTTCCTCCAAAGTAGGCAAAAGAAAACAACAAACAGAGCAAGTTCAGGGCTTTCTGACCTGGTTTAACAAAATGCTTCTTAAAATCTTTTCCACCCAACGACAGAAAGTGACTGCCCACTGAGCAGTGGTAGAAATCCTGTAGAATCCTTCTGTGAACTACTTGTCTATCACAGAATGCCAAGGCTGAGAACCCTGTTGACTGAGGTACAGTATGAGTTCAGGAACTAGATGCCTCAGAAGGAGACCTACCCCACAGAGAACTGTTTCAATTAAACATGAGTGACCTTAATGTGCATGGAGATACTGCCACTTATCATCTTCTTTACTTTTTTTTCTTTAATATTTAATTTGAGACAAAATCGTAGGAATTCCTATGAAGCCTCTTAATTGGGAGGCGTGCTTGTTTTTCCCCATGGATGTTGCTTGTCACTCATTGCTACATGATTAAAAAATTTTTCTATAATATCAACTCATGGCTTAAGTTAGTCCAATTAGGATCCACACAATGTCAGAAAGATAAAGTACAAGCTTCTCCCTCTACCTCCCACTCCTCCCCCAGGTTGGATGGAGCCCTATGATGGATTTAAGGGAAGATGTGATTGAGAAATGCACAGGATGCAGGCATGGATGGGTTGTGATTCACATTGTTGGAGAACCTGCACTGAAAAGATCACAGATACATTAAAACAAAATATTAATGGTACAGTAGAAAGGATAATGGATTTGGAGTAAGAGGTCTTGGGTTCAAATCTTGACTCTACTATTTGCTTCCTTTGTGATCTTAGGCAAGGAACTTAACATTGATTCCCTTATCTAGAATATAAAGTTAGGTTTTGATGACCCCTAGGATCCCTTCTATCTCTAAATTTATGATTTTATGGGCTCTCTGTCTGAAGGAATGGTACTATCAGGTATCCTGCATTTATTTTTTCCTTTCATTTTTATCATTATTGACAACTCATTCAGTCGTACCTGACTCTTTGTGATCCTGTATGTCTGACTCTTTGTGACCCCATATGGAGGTTTTGGTTTTGGTTTTGGTTTTGGCAAAGGTACTGGAGTAGTTTGACATTTCTTTTCCTTATGCAGTGAATTAAGGTAAAGAGAGGTTAAGTCACTTGCCCAAGGTCACACAGCTAAGTGAGTTTCTGAGACTGGATTTGAACTAAGGTCTTCCTGACTTGAGGTTCAGCACTCTATCTACTGAGCCACCTGGCTGTCTCCTCCTTTCACCTTAGAAATGCATTATTATTTTTATTAATATTTTATATTATTAGTGGAAATAACACATTGTCTTTGTTTAGGGATTTCTGCTTTCTAAAGTGCTTTTATGCACATAATTGTATTGGTCTTCACAGCCACTCTGTGAGCTAGGTAAGTCAGATGTTCTTATACTCAGTTTATAGTTCAGGTAAGGCTTAGAGAGATAAAGAGCCATGTCCAAGATAGAGACAGAACTGGAACTGGAACCCAGGTCTCTTTATTCTAGGATTCTATTCATAACACAGCCCACCAAGATCATATTTCAGTATTTCAATATGCCAAAATATATGTTACAAACTAGCTTCATCCATTGTTATTAAGTAACTGCTCCTTATAGCCTGCAGCTTATTGGAATTCACTGTGATGCGTGAAGCAACTGGGTACAAAAATTACCCATAATTAAGAATGGATATTAAAAATTTGCTAGACTATAGTTTGAAGCCCTGGGAGCTCAATGCAGTATAATATACCAAACAGAACTCAAAATATATAACATCAATTGATAATGCCTTGATATATGAGCTAGCATATGCTGAGGCCAATATACTATAATGTCACCTTTTTGGGATGTAAAGAATAGCCCAGAGAAGTCAGGAAGGAGTAAAGACAAATAACCTCCTTTTCTCAGCCTCTAAATTCATCACTGTACAGTTGGCTGAGTGATTCTAGGTTGCTTTCTCCTTTTTCTTGGGCCCTGCCTCAGGCAAAAGACCAGATTTAGTGGACCAATGGAATGAATCTAATGCAAGAAATCTCTTGGGCCTATGCAGTCTGTGAAAGAGGAGGAAAGGGCACTGACTTCACTCTGTGTTTCAGGTCATGCTACTAGGTCTGTTTTTGTCAGAAGGCAGGCAGGACACTGAAGAGGATTTCGGGGAATCACAATGAAGATATAGCTTTGAAACAATTTAAAATAAGAAGGATTACTGTGGAATAGCTCACACTTTTTATTAAGATTTTGCAGGAAATATCTTAGCCCCTAATAAATGGGTCTTTGTTTTAATAACACTGCTCTTTCCTGGTTCTCTTTCTTCCTTTCTGCCCACTTCCTATTAGTTGTCTTTTCTCAATTCCAGTACTTTCCCTCTGTTAATTATTTTTATACTATATACAAGCTTGATTTGTATATATGTGTTTGCATGTTGTCTCTGCAATTAGATTGTAAGCTCTTTGAGGGCAGGGACAGTGACAGGAAAAAAGTGGGTACTTAATAAATGTGACTAACCCTTTATAAGTGGGTATATCCCAAGGTTTTGTATTAGACCATCAACTCCTCTCTGGTTTATACCTTCGGTGATCTTATCAGGTCCCATGAATTCAATTAACATCTCTATGCAGTTGCTTCTTAAATCTACATAGCTAAACAGTCCTTATCTGAATTCTGAGCTCCAGGTTCACACCAACTACCAACTGGATCTTTGACTTGAGTATTCCATAAATATCTGGAACTCAACATGTCAAAAGTGGGACTTGTCATCTTTCCCCCTAAAGTTACCTGTCTTCCTAATTTTTCTGATTCTGTCAAGAATGTCATTATTTTTCCAGTCTCCCAGGTTCATAACCTTAGAGTCATCATCTATCTAGGTTATGACCACTAATTGTGGGTGTCTCCCAAAGCTCTGTCCTGAGCCCTCTTCAAATTTTGTTCAATATTTTCTCATATTGTGATCTCATCAAGTCTCATGGGTTTGATTATCCTCTTTATGCATATGATTTCCGTATCCATTTCTTTTGTGATGGCAGAGTAGACCATCTTTTATCTCAATTCTTACTTATCCTTGAATCACTGAATGGGTGTTGCCTCAGACAAACTGAGACCTGGGAAAGACCTTCACTTAAAAAGGCCAAGGTCTCCTGCTGCTTCCCTCCCAGGCCCTCTCTAATCATCTTGACTTATGTCTTGCCACTGCACTTCAATGACTGGAGAAGAGAGTGAGACTGATGACTTTGCACAGCTCTGCCTCACTTAAATCCAATTCACTCACAAGTCAAGACACCACCCTTATGATGTCATTAGTCCTCAACAACAACAACAACAGATCCAAATATTCACCCCTAATATCTATCCTGAGCTCCATTTCCATAGCTCACCAACTGCCTTTTGGACTTCACAAACTTGATGTCTTATAGGAATCTCAACATGTCCTAAATACAATTCATTTTCTTTCCTTGTTTCAAATTAGGAAGACTTTCTTCAAGTGCAACACCCTATCTACGACACCACCTAGGGGCCGTAGGTGTCTCCCAAGGCTCTGTGCTGTACCCTTTGGTCTTCTCCCTCTATACTAAGGGTTCTTAACCTTTTTGTGTATGTCATAGAACTTTTTGGCAATATCATGAGGCCTGTGGCCCCTTCTCATACAATAAATGCATAAAATATAATGTATATGAAGGCAATTATATTGGAACAAAATTACCAAAAATAAAACAAAATTAAAGAGAGGTTCATGGGCCTCAATTTAAGAATCCCTGTTCTATGCTACTTTTACTCATGATCTCAATTGTTTTTTAGATATCTCAGACTAGATGTTCCATAGACATCTCAAGCTCAACAAATCTAAAACAAAACTCATTATCTTTACTCACTCCCAACTTCCCTATAAACATCAAGGATACCACCACCCTCTGGTTATCCAAGCTCCTAGCCTCAGTGTCATCTTCAACTTACTTCTCATACCCCATAGATCCCATCTATTTCTAAGGCTTATCATTTCTACCTTTGCAACATGTCTCTTAAATGTCCCCTTTTCTCTTCTCCCTGGGATTGGCCCTAATCACCTCACACCCGGACAATTCCAGTAGACTTCTAGTTGGTCTCCCCACTTCAATGTACCCGCTCCTCAGCAGCCAAAGTGATTTTCTTAAAGCACATATCAGTCTATGCTACTCTCCTAGTCAATGAATCTCCAATGGCTCACTGTTACTTCGAGGATCAAATAGAAATTATTTTGTTGGCATGCAAAGTCTTTCTCAACCTAGTGCCTTCCAACCTTTTTAATCTTCTTATACTTTATTTCCTTCCAAGAACTTTACAATCCAGCTACAATGACCTATTTGCTATTCCTCATAAATGAAATACTACCTCCCATCTTTATGCCTTTTCATTGGCTGTCCCCTATGCCTAGCATGTTCTCCCTCCTTGGTTAGTATTGTGTCTTCCTCTACTCCCTTCAAGTCTCAGCTCAAATCCCACCATTAGCAAGAGGTTTTTTATCACCCTCCACCCCACCACCAATTTGTTGTTGTTCAGTCATTCCAGTCGTGTTTGACTCTTTGTGACCCCATCTGGGGTTTTCTTGGCAGAGACACTGGAGTGGTTTGCCATTTCCTTCTTCAATTCATTTGACAGATGAGGAAACTGAAGTAAACAGGGTTAAGTGACTTGCTCAGGGTCACACAGCTGTAAGTGTCTGAGGCCAGATTTGAACTCAGGAGGATGAGTCTTCCTGACCCCAGGCCTGGCATTCTACCTACTGTATCCCCCCACCCCCACCCATCAATGCCTTCTCTCTAGTACTGCTTTCTAGTCACCTAGTATATATCTTATATATTCAATTTTTTATTTTTACATGTTGTTTCTCCCATTAAAGCATGAGCACCTTGAAGCAAGGGACTGTATTTTTGCCTTTCTTTGTATCCTGGACATTGAACATAGTTACTGATAGGTAGTAAGCATAACCTTCCTGGGCCTCTATTTCTTAATCTGTGAAATGGAAGAGTTGGACTTGATTAGTTGTAAGGTCTTCTCTGACCCTAAAATAATTATCTCATGATCTGTATTTCTCTACCCTGCCATATTCCAAACATTGCTGCAAAATGGCTCAGTCACAGAGCCACAGACCTCTGAGTAGGCAAGAAAACAATTCTCCACCACTATAAATAAAAACCTTAAACCTGTCACACTTGGTTAATATCATCATGTTAGAACCCATAGACAAATAGAGAAGGGGCAAAAAAAAATTCTGTTGCTTTATTTAGAAACTAGTGCATGAAAGAAGAATAAATCACCAGTTTTCTGGTATGTGGAGATTTCAGATACCTTACACCATAATATTTTGGGTAGGGAACAGTATAGTCAATGCTAGTTAACTTCTATAACACTTGGTAATAACTAGAGCAGAAGAAAAAAAATACAATATATGTCCTTTACTTCTTCTAATACTGAGCGCTAAGAGCATAGAAAGCCCGTTCAGATTTTTCTCCATAGCTTCTTGCATACAGTAGGACAGCAGAGTTCAACTTTGCATTAAACTGTCCACAGAATAACCAACCAGAAAGAATCTCATGTCTACATGGTTCATGTCCATCTAGGTGGTGGAGTGGATAGAGAGCTGAGCTTTGAGTAAGGAAGACCTGAATTCAAATTCTATCTCAGACACATACAAGGTGACTCCAGGCAAGTCACCTCACCACTCTTCTTCCTCAGCTCCTGATCTGTGAAATGGGGATAATAATAGTGCCTATCTTATAGGGTTGTTCTGAGGATCAGATGAGGTATTATGTGCAAAGGATTTTACGAACTTTACAATGCTATGCCAATGTTAGTTATTATATGATACCTAACGTATAATAAAGTTGGAAAGGTAAGCTGGGGCCCAGTCGTAAGGGCTTTAATTGCCCAACTGGAGATGGGAGTGGGAAGGGAACAAATATTTATTAAGCACCTACTATGCACTAGGTACTGTGATAAGCACTTTACAAATATCATCTCGTTTGATCCTTTCAACAACTCTGGGAAGTAAATGCTATTATTATGCCCATTTTATAGGTGAGGACACCGAGGCAGACAAACATCAAGTGATTTTCCCAAGGTCACACAGCTAGCAAGTGAATGAAGATAGGTTTTACTTCCCATCTTCATAACTCCAGGCCCAACATTCTATTTACTGTACCTTGTTGTGTGTTAGTCCTTCATTTTCGAAGAGGACCGTGGCATCAGGGGAATGATGATGTGACTTACAGTTGACTCTGATTTGAGTGAGAGAGGGCTGTGCAAGGTCACCAGTCTTATTTTCTCTTCCAGAGTCATCTGGGTCCAGTGTCCAGATATTCATCAGGATGACTGAAGATGTCCCAAGATGCAAAGGGAGACCCTGGCCCTTTTAGGCTAAGGCCTTTTCAAGTACTCGCTTAGAGTGAGGTAACACCCTGTTGCAGCAAGCACCCTACCATACCAGAATGGCTGCTAGCACAGGTCCTTTGATCTGCTTTTCTAAAGGGAAGCATTTCAAAAGGGATTGATAATCTTACTTTAATCAAATGTATCTATATCTATATACCATTCACTTAGTTCAGGGGAAAAGTCAGTACCCTGAACTTCAGAAAATATAAGCAGACAAAAAATATTAAAAAAAAAAAAACATATAACACAATTCAACAGACCAACAGACAGGGCTTCTAGCTGTCTGATCATTACATACATACAGTCAGTTACCAGAGAGAGAGAAGCCCTAACATCTGGGTTTTCAAAGTCGAGGGGCTCAAAGGCTGCCCAGCATCTCATCTGGCCGAATCACACAACTCTTCCCATAAGTGAGCCCCAAAACAAAATGTCACTTCAGGGTATATCTGTCTGTCTGTCTATCTATATATCTATCGATCCTTCTCCAGGGTTAGAAGACATCACAACCTTCCTGACCCACTGCCTAATTACAAAATAACAAAAAGTGTGTTGAAAAATGAGCCTCCCCTAATCAAGCTTTTCTTGTTAGGCTCCAAGTGAGGCCCATTAAAGAGCAGGGAAGATCTTTAAATTCCCTTACCGCTCTACACTCATTCAGTAAATACCATCTCTCTTTAGGAGAGAGGAGACAGCTATGTTTGTGTATGGTTACAACATGGCCAAAATCTGTGCTTTAGGAATTTTATCATCTTGGTAGCTCTTTGGAAGCTGGATTAGAGAGAAGGAGAAGGGGAAGAGGGAATAAGTATCATTTACATAGGGCCTACTATGCACTAAGTGCTTTTTAGAGCTCTTATCTCATTTGATCCTCATAATAATCCTTCAAGGTTAGATATTATTATTATCCCCATTATATAATTGAGGGAACAAATGCAAAAAGGTTAGGAGACTTGCTGAGGGCCATACAACTAGTAAGTTTCTAAGGCTGGATTTGAACTTAGGTATTCCTAACTCCAGATCCAGAGCCCTAACCACTGCATCACCAGCTGCCTGAGAGGGAAGATATCACAGGTGAGGAGAGATCAACTGGGAAACTTTCTTGATAGTGCAAGTAAGATGTAATCTGGCCTTGACCTTTTAAGTTAAGAGACTGAGTGGAGACAAAAGGATAAATGAAAGAGAGGCTCTGGAGATAGGATTGATGGGAGTTAACAAATGACTATGTGGAGGTTGAGGGAGGGGGAAGAGTCAAGAATGACTCTAAGATTGTGAATGAGGATGACTGGAAGGGTAGTGGTTACATCAACACAAGTGGAGAAATTTGGAAGGATAGTGGTTACATCAACACAAGTGGAGAAATTTGGAAGGGTAGTGGTTACATCAACACAAGTGGAGAAATTTGGAAGGGTAGTGGTTACATCAACACAAGTGGAGAAATTTGGAAGGGTAGTGGTTACATCAACACAAGTGGAGAAATTTGGAAGGATAGTGGTTACATCAACACAAGTGGAGAAATTTGGGAAAGTGATAGGCTGAGAAAGTGACCTTTGTTTTGGATATATTGAGTTTGAGATGCCTATGAGACACTCCAATGGTGACACCCATCAGGCAATTAATAATATGAGCCTGGGGTCCAGGAGAGAGATTAGAACTGGATATGGAGATTTTAGAATCCTCTGCCAAGGGAAGATAATGGAATACACGGGAGATGAAGAACTCATCAGTATAAAAAATGAAGACAGAGAGGAGAAAAGCATTCAGGACAGAGCCTTGATGGATATTCCCACAGTGGGTAGGAGGAGGAGGATAAAACAAAGAAAGCTGAAAAAAGAAGGAGTGATCAGATAGGTAGGAGGAGAAATCAAGACAAGTATTATTATAGGGGTCTAAGAGGGAGGGGTAGCAACAGAATCAAAAACTACAGAGAAGTCAAGAAGTATGAGAAGTGAGAAAAGGCTAATGGAATTAGCAGTTAAGATATTATGGCTAATCTTAGGGAGAATAGTTTCACCTACCTGTGGGATGAGAAAACAGATTGCAAGAGATTGAGCTGTAAGTAGGAAGTGAGGAAAGGAAAGCCCATAGAGGGAAAGTGACTTGAGCAAGGCCATACAGCTAGGAAGTGATTGGCTGTGGTTCTGTCACTGAATCAGCAGAGCTTTCTAACTAGATGATAGTGGCTGAGTTGAGTAGTCTAATGGAACTCCAATCAGGGTAAGTCCATAGGTGGGTTTATCAGATCCAAACCCAAGTCAGGAACTTGTAGAGATCAGATCAGAGATGCAACGATCAGACTATGCTCTGGATCAGAACACTCTGGCAACATTGGTAACATGCAAGTCCCCAGCCTGACCTGTCTCTGAGATATGGAATAACACAACCCTCAATATTTTCAAGAAGGCATAAACAGGACTCTAGAGCAATTATGTCAAACTATAATAGAAGTGGAGACCATTAAACCATACATAAAGATTCCTGTGGGCCATATACTGACTTGGAAAACCACATAATAATATGATATGTGTTCTATTGTATTTTTGTTTATTTTGTTAAGTATTTCTCAGTTACATTTTAATCTAGATGAGTCTTGGAATGTTTGCCCTGGAAGATACAAGAAAAATTCAGGTATTTCTTGCACAACTGTGTAGAGCCTGGCCCTAACATAAAGTCTGAATTCAAGTAATAGACTGTAAGAATGAGCAAACAAAAACAAGGAATCCCACCATAAAAAATTTATTATGGTGACTAGGATGCTTAAGACACAAACCCAGAACAAAATATCTACAAAATACTTATAAGCAAAGCCTCAAAGAAAAACCCAACTTATGCACAAATTCAACTAGAATTCCTAGAATAGAGCAAGTATTTTCAAAAGACTTTAAAATGTTTTTACAAATGAAATGAGAAGGCTAGAAGAAAAACAATGAGGGAAAAAGTAAGAACCATGGAAGAAAAAATGGAAAGAGCCTTAACAGCTTTGCACAAGAGATACAAAACCTTGCCCAAGCAACAAACTCCATGAAAATGAGAACAGACCAACTAGAAGCTAATGAAACTGAGACAGCAGACATATTAAATCAGTGAAAAGACTGAAAAAATAAGAAAATGTAGGGTATCTCATAGCAAAAACAACTGACCTGGAAAATAGAAGGAGAGAGAGGCAATTTAAGAATCATTGAACTTCCTGAAAGCCATGATAGGAGAGAGGCGGGAGGGGAGAAAAGAAAGGAGGAGAGAGGGTAGACATCATGAAAGAAAACTGCATAGGTCTCCTAAAGCCAAAGGGCAGAGCAGACATAGAAAGAATACACCAATCACCTCCTGAAAGAAACCCCCAAATGAAAACTCTCAAGAATATCATAGTAAAAATACAAAAGAAAATACCAGAGCTGCATAGAAACTTTAAAGTTTCTTTAAACATAGGAATGAAGAGAAGCTTAAGAGGTAAACATGCGTAAACAATAAGAGACTAAACAATGATAAATTGTTTATATTCTAATATGGGAGGGAAAGAACAAGAATTTATTAAGCATCTACTATGTACAGATCAGGCACTATATTAAGCACTTTTTTTTTTTTACCTCTTTTGATAGGGTGAGGAGATGATGCATATGTCTCCTCAGAACCCTTTCATCATCAGAGATTATAGAGGTATTCTGATTAGACACTAGGAGTGGTTTTTATTATGTTCTGATGGTTGTAAAAGAAGAATAGAAAAGGACAGGAAGAGAAATACTGAGGTGTGGAGGAAAGCAGAGAGAAAAAGAATGAGGAAAATTATCTTGCATAATAGAAGTATGCAAATAAAGGATGCAAACAAGGATGAAGGGGTAGAAGGAGCAGACAATACTTGAATTTCATTTTCGTCTAAACTGGTCAAAGGAGGAAACATGCACATAGTTGGGCACAGAAATACCTTTTACTCAACAGGGAAACAGGAGAGAAAGTTAAGAAGGGGGAATTATGGTGAGAAAGAACAGAGGGCAAATGGAATAAATAGTCCTAAGCAAAACAAACTCCAAGGATGTACAAAATAATTATAGAATATTTTTTTTAAGTAGCAAAGAACTGCAAGTTGAGGAGTGCCCATCATTTGGGGACTGGCTGAACAACTTTGATATATGAAAGGAATTGAATACTATTGTGTTGTAAGGAATGATGGAGAGTGTGGTTTTAGAGAAACTAGGAAGACTTGTCTGAAGGGAGAAGAATCAGGAGAATACTTTATACAATAACAACAGTACTGTAAAAACAAAACTTTAAAAGAATTAGAAACTTTGATCAATTCAATGACCATGATTCCAAAGGAATCATGATGAAACATGCCATCTACCTCCTGATATGAAAGAGAGGTGACAGAATTGGAGTGTAGATTGACACATTTTTATTTTGAACATGGCCAGTAGAGAAATTTGTTTTATTTGACTGTGAATCTTTGTAATATGGATTTTGTATTTTTCTTTCTGAGGAGGATGGGGAGAGGTAGAAGGAGTATGAAAAAACAGATTAAATGATTGAAAATAAAATTTAATTTTAAAAAATTTGAAGAATGCTTAAAAAAGAAAATATGTAAAATTTGGAGCAAGTGGAATGTAAAGATGAAAAGGAAAAAGTAATATGCAGATCAAAACCGGTTCTAATTTATGTAGAT
The DNA here is from genome assembly GCA_028646515.1 of Pseudochirops corinnae. Taxonomy (NCBI): domain Eukaryota; kingdom Metazoa; phylum Chordata; class Mammalia; order Diprotodontia; family Pseudocheiridae; genus Pseudochirops; species Pseudochirops corinnae. Next base: position 35,051,432 of record CM053589.1, read on the forward strand.
GATGTGAAAGTGGGAAGCCAAGCACGAGCAACTTTCCAGAGGACTGCTGCTGTGAACAGCTTTAAGGTTCTGATTACATAGGATAGTGAACTCTTTATTTATTTAGCAGTAAATTAAAGCAAAACACTCACAGAAACTAAAGTACAGCATTCACAATGTTATAATATAACAACTTATCACTAAAGTGGCCACATGGTTTTAAGTAAAAAATATCATTCAATAAATCCTTAACTCAATCATCCTTAAGGACCAAACCTCCTTAAAGGACACAAAGTACAAAGGTCAAAGTTATCTACCCCTATGTCACAGTAAATCATGATCTTCTCAGTCAGCATTAAGTACCAAGGAGAGATCTTTTCATCTTGACTCGAGGCTGGCTCTCAGATTCCATGGTTCCTCTTCTATAGTCCCAGCTCCTACCTGAATCTACCCAACTGTCACCTGGATTCAAAGGTAGGCAGCTCTCAGTTCCTCATCCAGCTCCTCGTCCAGTTCATCATACAGTTCCTGTTCCATACTGAAGCTCACAGTGTCCAGACCACCTCAAGTTCTTCACAGTTTCTGTTTCTGGGAAGACAAAGCTTAACAGAGCCAAAACAATATTCACTCACATTGCTAGTACCATCATCAATTCACTATCTGCCTGTGAAATCTACACAGACTCACATACAAAGTCTGAGAACTCAACACAAATCATCAGTACAGTCCCAGGATCTCTGAGTCCCTCCTCCAGGACTTCTGTAAACAGACAAGAAAATCCTCTTTCAGGGCTTCCGGTAAGATTATAGGGCTTCTGTACAAAGTATCACAAACAAAAATCAACACAAACAGAACAAACAGAGTGCCTGGCCACCAAAAAGTTCTCCCTCTCAATTCTACTCTTTCCCAGGTCAGGCTTCTCCTTATATATAGTCATTAGCTCCTCCCTGTTCCACCCCTTTGGTCATCTGCAAGTCCCTCCCACTGTGGAGTTCACAAGTTCTGTTTCTTTACAAAGACTTGATATAACCTTGGGCAAGGCTCAAAAGAAACTTGAACTGAAACAAGGTGCTAAATAGCTAAAATAAGGTGCTAAGTACTTCTTTGCCTGCCATTACAGAAGGTATGATCACTCTGTCAATAATAAGAGATGATCTTAAAGACTTCAAGGAGGTACAAAAGAGAAATGAGAAATATAGAAAAGTTGATAACATTGACAATCAGATATCCCTAAGGCTGGAAGGAATAATTAACAACTCATATCAGTATAACATTTTAAGGCTAACAAAGTACTTTCTTCACAATTGTGGTAGGAAGCACACATGTTATTATTCTGTTTTAAAGGTGAAGAAAGTGAAGCAAAAAGATTAAGTAAATTGCCTAAAGTAAGCTATCTGCTAAGAGGCAAGAATGAAAGTTGGACATAGACCTTCTTATATCAGAACTAGCACATGTTCTACTCTTTCATGATAACATTTGGAGAACTTAGAGATTGTATAATTCAATTCCTTCATGTTATAGATGTAGAAATTAAAGCCTAGATGGGAGAAACTATTTGCCCAAGATCACATGGCCAGTTATTGACAGAGATGTTACTAATCTGAGTTTCCTGATTCCCCCTTCCAATGCTCTCTATCACTACATCTCTCCATAAGAAGAGAGTAGACCAGTGGGAATTCTTGATGTAACCTATGGAGGGGAAGATGGATCAGTGATCCCATCTATATGAGTACTACCTCCAATGAGGCAGACTACAACCCATTCGTCCTGTCTATCTGTGAGCCTCTTGTCCATGTCCTGACATAAAATGTGCTAGCAGACAGGTAAGACACATTGTAGAAAAAGCAGGAAATGAGACAGTAAAGTGAAAATAATGAAAATTCAAGCATTGGATTGATAGGTAAAGTATAGGGTGAGGCCTTTTTCATTTGTTTCAGTGGAGGAATTGTAAGAATTGTTTCCATTTTTGTTTTTGTATCCTCAGTATCCTGCTTCCTGGAACATAGTGGGCACTTAGCAAATGCTTTTTCAATTGAATCAACTATGTATAACACATAAATTCCTTTGGAATTATCAGTATGAAGTGGGATAATTGACGTAAGAGCATTTTGGAAAGCATAAAGCACTGTCTATGTAAGAGATATTCTGTGAGAAGACCAGACAGAAAAGGACCAGATAGAAATTAAAATCATGAGAGTAGATAGGGGGAAGTTGTGGAAATGCAGAAGCAAGGCAGCTCCATGTTGTCAGATAATAAAGAAAAATGAGAAAAGAGTACATTTCCTTGACAAGCACAAAGTGCTAGATAGACATTGGCCCCCCCTTCCTCCCAGAAATACAGTCAATGAATTCAAGGCAATGATCTCATAATTTAGGAGGGAGGGGGAAGGGACTTTTAGGTAGATGAAATGACTTGATCAAGACAGCAAATTCAACATGGATGTTTGATGAGGGTAGGAGTGAAAAATAGAAGGTGGAGAATTTCCAGAAATGAAGGTAAGGCTATTAAGATAAGGGCCCAAGTCCAGGCAAAAATTTTAAGGCTAGAAAAATTGGTGTTTGGTTCCATTCCATTTTCCTTTCAGTACCCTTAGTCTGCTTTATCCCTTCCACATACTTGGATGTACAGTAACCTCATCCTCTCTGTCCATAGCTAATCCGAGTTTCTCATGATCATCATTCATCCTAACTGATCATCCCTTTTCCCATTGCCATCCTCCCCAAACCTTTCTTTTAACTAACTAGGTTGTGGAAAAGTAAGTCATTAATTCACACCTTTTTTTCTGTTTGAATTTGATATCACTGGTTTAAAGCAACACTTATCTCAGGAATATTCTCAATTCGGAGACTTGAGCCCAAAGATTCAAAGGAATGACTCTCAGATGGTAGAAGGGAGATTCTGTGAGACTATGATAGGTAGATGGGTAAAACATTTTTGGACATAGCAACTTTCCTAGCACAATTTAATATCAACCAATAAGTATTAATAACCAATCAATAAGTATTTATTAAGTACCTCTGATGAGCTAAGCTCTGAGCTAGGCACTTGGGGCAGGCAAGCCCACCCTACCTTTGCAGAGTTAGGACATAGTCTAGTTTCAGCCACAGATTAGACGGTCTCTAATATCCCTTCCACTTAAAAAATTTCACAAGTCTATCCTCCCATAACATTAAAAAATAAATACATAGTTAATGAATCAAGCTTGGCCCACCTACACTATGCAGGTAAGGCAGATGGCTGGCACACCAAGCCTCTAGGCAGGGTTTCTAGAAACAGAATAGACCTTTGCAGCTCCCATTCTCCCACCAGAAAAGATCGGAAGGGGGTAGGTCATGGGGCAACTGCCTGACTACCATTTGTGTGTCTAACTCTCCAGGGCTCCAGAGCAACACTGCTCAACCATTTTCTGCTTTTGTGTCACATGAGAAGGGCGGCTAGGTGACGCCATAGTGCACAGAGTGCCAGCCTGAAGTCAGGAAGACTCAACTACCTGAGTTCAAATCTGACCTCACTTACCATGTGACTCCACAGCTAAGTCAACCCTGTTTGCCTCAATTCTCTCATTTGTAAAAGGTGGAGAAGGGAAATGGCAAACCACTCCAGTATCTTTGCCAAGAAAACCCCAAATGGAGTCATGGAGAGCTATATACAACTGAAAAACAAACAACAAAAGTCCTGAAAATTACTACTCCTTACAATAATTTATTTTTGAGGCAGCTATTGACTCTGTGGTTAGAGTACTGGTCCTAGAATCAGGAAAACCTGAGTTCAAATCCAGCCTCAGACACTTCCTAGCTGTGTGCCCCTGGGCAAGTCTCAGTTTCCTTATCTGTGAGATGAGCTGGAAAAGGAAACAGCAAACCACTCCAGCATTTTTGCCAAGAAAACCCCAAATGGGGTTATGAAGAGTCAGACACAACTCCACAGCAACATCAGATAAGAAAATGGCTTCTCACCTCAATGCAGTACCAAAGCACTGTCATTGTTGGATGCAGAAAGTGGATATCACTCCGGCTCCCTGATGTACTACCACTTCAGGGCAGCTTGGAACGAGCAGCCAAACAAGTCAACCTGGCAGCAGCTGTTCAGGCCAGAATGAGGAGCAAAACAGGAGGGGGAAGGGAGGGAGGGAGGGGAGAGGACTGGGCACTAGTTCTACCTGGGGATTCAGCAGGCACCTCATGTGTGGACACTTTAACCCTCTTGTGTAGTCAGAGTTTAATCTGTTGCTGCTACTCATCAAAAGCCACACGTTTTATTTAATAACGATGATAAAAAAAATCCACAATAATTAAATTGCATGCAGCTGTATTGCTTCTCAGGAAAAGGCTAAATAGTTGGCAGGCCTCCTAAATTAGGATTAGGCTGCAGACCAGCTCAGACAATGCTTCCAGGCACAGAGGATGTACTGCAGAATCAGCTTGATGCAGTCTGATTTGATTACTTTCTCTGGTCAATTTGAAGTACTCTGGCCAAGGGGAAAAAACCTCTTTTTTATCTTGTGGCCGTGCTCTTTTACTGTTAGAGGCGTCATTTTAGAAACATTAGTCATATTTTCTTCTAAAACAGTCTCTGTAGTGGCCTAATGATGCTAATGAGGGTAGCTCTGGGGGTGGCAACCTTCTTAGGACACTGAGTCCCTTCCTCAGTGGGGAAAAATTTTTTATTAAAAAAAAAAATTAAATAAAAGGAGCTATAGAAAAGTACCTAAATCTTTGGCAACATGGTCTTCCTCTTTTTTACCTTATCTCCTCGGATCACTGGAAAGATTTCCCAGAATTTTATGAAATGAAAGGAATATAAAGGAAGACTGTTCTGATACAGATCAATAATAATCTGTATCAATAAGTGATACAGATTAATAATAATAATGACTAACATTTGTATAGTGCCTACTATGTGCCAGGCACTATGTTAAACGTTTTATAAATATAATTTCATTTGATTCTCACAACACCCTTGGGATTATCCCCATTTTATAGTTGAGGAAACAGGCAAACATAAGTAAAGTGACTTGTTCAAGGTTACAGAGCTGATAAGTGTCTGAGACCATATTTGAACTCAGGTCTTCCTGATTCTAGGCTTAGCACTCTATCCACTGTACCACCTAGCTGTCTACACATCTGTACATCCCTATCCACCTGTAAATTAATAGGTAAGTCTTAGTTGCTTGAGGATGCTCACACAGCTAGTAAATTCCAGACGTAGGATTTGAATCTGGCTATTCCTGATTCTCAAACCACCATTTGAGCCCCTCTACCCTACTGCCTCTCTGTATTTCCTTCTCCATATAGTCATTCACAAATAAGTTTCACTAGTCTATCCATTTCTTACTGTGGCTGAATTTAAAGGAATGCTCATTTACTTATAAAAGAGCATTTTCACTTTAGAAAGGATTCCCTCGAGGAAGTATGATTTCAGAAAAAACTGGGAAGACATATATTAACTGAAGCAGAGTGAAGTGAGCAGAACCAGGACAACATTGTACACAGTAACAGCATTAGTGTAAGGATGATCAGTGGTGAAAGACTTAGCTACTCTGATCAAGACATTTGTCTAAGACTCATGATGAAAAATTCTATCAACCTCCAGAGACACAACTGATAAACTCTCACTGCAGATGGAAATATACTTTTTGAACTTTATTTTTCTTGTTTGTTTGTGTGTATACTGTAATTCACCACATAATCACTGCCACTGCATAATCCCCACACCCTGTTTCGTCAGTCCAAAACCTGGCTTATAACCTTTCATCGTGTAACCATCACATGGTATTATTCTAGTTGTCACACTGCTTAAAAGGGAAACAGAAGCAATGTATTCACCAGTGGCCTATAGATATGCATTTATCTCTTACGCATTGCAAGCCGTGAGCCTAGAACTCTTAGCGCAAGTGCTTTGTCAGCATCCAATTTAAACACATAATCATGAGTGTTCCATTAATTCTAATCTTGCAGCAAGGACAGTTTAGTAATAAACAATTTTAAGGAATACCAGCACAAATTTTTTATAATGCTTCACATAATGATTGCACCCCACTTTTTTGCAAAAAAATTTGACATAAAATCTGTGATGATTATGTAGTGAAATACGGTATGTTTTCTTTTGCAACATGACTAATATGGAAATATGTTTTACTTGACTTCACATGTATAATTGACATCATATTGCTTTCCTTCTCAATGAGTGCAGGGGAGGTGAGGGAGGGAAAGAATTTAGAGCTAAAAATTTAAAGTTAAAACATTTACATGTAATTAGGAAATATTTAATGAAATAAATAAAAATGTGGAAAAAAAGCAGAAAAAAGAAAGGATTCACTTCAAGTGTCCTTCAAGCCATACACTTGACTTATCCCCAGCAAGAGGCTCTAGGTGCACAAAGAGCTGAAACCATCCTAAAAGGTCTGATTCTCTCTCTGTTTCTGTGTCTGTCTGTGTCTCTCTCTGTGTCTCTCTCTGTCTCTCTGTCTCTCTGTCTGTGTCTCTCTCTCTCTCTCTGTCTCTCTATCTCTCTGTCTCTCTATCTCTCTGTCTCTCTGTCTCTGTATCTCTCTCTGTCTCTGTCTCTCTCTTTCTTTGTATCTGTCCCTAATTTGGAGGAAAAACTCCAGGGAAATCTCTAAAGCAAAGCTTAGGTATAGTTTATATGTAAGATCTCCCCAAACTGTAGGTAATAGGGTTCCTATGGAAAAGGTACTCTGTGTACAATTTGGATAGCAGGTAGACCTTGCTGTTTATTCCCTCCGGCACAGAAACTGCAGAAGATACCAAGGATTCAAGGGCTCATAAAAACAATTACAGGAAATAAAAAATACTCAAACAACCCATTACATTAATTATGCTCTCCTTAAAAGGTAAAGACCTATGTGGAGCTACTGAACAAATATTTCACATTGCATCTAGCACTTCCTGAGTAATTCACAACAATTATTATGGAATATTGGCAATATTCCAAATTTCCTGGAAAGTCAGGATGTGACTTTCTTTAGTCCTTCAGGTGTAAGGTTAGCCTGATGGTAGTACACTTCTCCAAGAAGCATGGTGTTAACTAAAATCTACTCCTTTGGCTTAGCGGATGCCTGAATCCCAGACTCAGGAATTCAACTTATTATGTAACTTCTAAGGCTAGAAATAATTTTCTTAGAATTGCTAGCTGCTGATCTATGCACAGAACAGGAAATAAAGGGGCAGAGAAAGGCAGCCAGGGACTCATGGTACTGTCTCAGGCTTTTCTAGGCAAGCACGTGTTTCCCACAAACTATGTGTTCCAGCTGGAAGTTGCCATTGACGCTACAGCAGGAAGAGGAGAAAAATAGGCCTTCCCCTCCTCCAACCCCTAGAAGTCAAAACTAGACAAAGTGTGGGAAAATAAATAGTTTCAAATCAGAAGCATTCAAAGAGAATGGAGCTTCATCCTTACATGTTACAGAGTGGTTCCTGCTGCTTGTCCTTCATTCTTTAAGAGGATCATGACATCAGGGAGGTGATGCCATGGTATGCAAGTGAATTGGATTTTAGTGAGGGAAGGTTTTGCAAAGTCACCAACTTCACTTTCTCCTCCAGAGCCATCTGGGTCCAGTAGCTAAATATGGATCAGGACGACTGGAGATGGCCCCTTACAGAGTCAAGGAGTTTCCTAAAAGAGTCTGTTCTGCCACACCACTCACCCCCTACTCCCCACCAAAGTCATCTTTGTCCCAGCCTTCAGTCACAGGGACAAATGTCCTGTGTCATACCAGCAAGCTACTAGATTTCATGGCCCCCAACAAGGGCTAATGCTCACTTTTACTAGAAGTGCCCAACTTTGTGTAGACAAAGGTCCACACCCTGTAAACTACCATATAACTAGAGAATTCCAGTCAAAGGCTTCCCTGATCAACCCTCTAATACACCAAAAATGTACATTAAAAAGGTAACTTAAAAACAAAAATTAAATGTATCACTTCCTAGAAACATTTCAGTTAGAGAAGCCACCTCTTTGTCCATTTATCCTCCAATTCATGCCATACATACATACATACATGTGTGTATACCTTAAATTTCCAAACAAATTATAAGGGCTTTTGTGACTTGGACTTCTTATTTATTCCCCAAAGCATCTGGCATAATCTTGAGTGATGTTACTGTTCAGTTGTTTCAGTCATGTCTGATTCTTCATGACCCTATTTGGGGTTTTCTTGGCAAAGATACTACAGTAGTTTGTCATTTCCATCTCTAGTTCATTTTACAGATGAGGAAACTGAGGTAAACAGGGTTCAGTGACTTGCCCAGGGTCACACAGCTAGTGAGTGTCTGAGGTTAGATTTGAATTCCTGAGTACCTATATACTTATGACTCTTCAGTAATTCAAGGGTTTGTATTTTCCATGATACGCCATTCTCTCTCCTAAGGCAGGTCACAGATTTTCTATGCCTTAACAGTTGGTCTTCTTGAAGTTTTATGGCTAAAAATAATTGTCACCTGCTGGCCAATCTTCTTGTGATGATTCTCTCTATTATAGTTCACCATCAGGCCCATAATTAAAAAAGCATTTTCGCCTTGGTAGGGCCGGTAAGACCTTGTGTTCCATTGGCATAGCCCATGTCACATCTCAATGAGGCATCAAAATAGAATATTGGTAAAGGGTATCAACTGTTGGTCAACGGAGCATAACTATTGCACAAATGAGGTACCCCTCTATGTGGAAAATTGAATTTAATGGACATTTATTAAGCTTTTACACTGTGCAAGTATTCTGCTAAAGGTTAGCACAACTATAACCACAATATCCAGTACAAGAGGATTTGTCATTCATTGACCAGTATACCATTCAAATCCAACAAAGAACCTTTGTCCAGTATTTATTTCAGGTCAATGAAAATCAACTCAACTCTTGCTGTGATGGATGAAGAATTAAATCTCTACCCACATTTCCCTCTGTAAGCAGTCTAGATTCCAATAAATGACATATATCATACCTTTAACTACACAATGTATGTTCTACCTTCTACTTGAATGATATTATACCACAAGTTTCTACCTACAAGGGGTACTTCTTCAGCCTTACATTCACTGACCCACGTTAAATACTGAGAGGTGCAAAGCCCTATCTCTGAGCTCACATGCCCCTCCAAGTCAAAACTGGATTCTGACTGAACTGGATTGCAACTCAAAACAGGATGCAGACATTGCACATGGTTCACTTGTCTCTCACAAAAGAATAAACAGGGTTCCTCATTCTTTGGCACAGCCAGGAAATTATTTTGATTTGAGTGTCTGTGGCAAGGATGTGTCACGAAAATAAGTTTGCATGAGATCAGTTGGCACAGATTGTTACAGGCATTCAAATTATATTCGGAGAAGTATTTGTGATTTGAAATCAAGAGACCTAGTCTCAGTCTCACAATACATACTTAGACATCTGGTGAACAAGTTATAGATATTAAAACTGGAGATGATCTCAGAGATCATTTAATTTAACCCCCTGAATTTGTATATGAAGAAACTGAGTTCCAGAAAGAAATGGCTTGCCTGTCTTGTAGCTGGTAAGTGTCAGAGTTAAGACTCCATGGTATAATGGAAGGAGTTCTGGATTTAGTTAGTTCTGAATTCAAATCCCAGCCCTCCCACATACTAATTGTGTGACCTTGGGCAAGTCACTTTGCCTCTGAGGGTCTCAAGTTTCCCCACCTGTAAAATGGGGAGGTTGAGCTAAATGACCCTTATGGGTACTTCCAGATTGAAAATGAATGATATTCTGAACCCAGATCTTCTGATGTATATACAGTCTAGGACACTTCCCACTGCCTCATGCTTCCTTCTCTCAATTTAAAGAGAAGTGAAGAGGGAAGAAACAAGAGTTTTATTCATATGAAAACCCAAAATTCAGCGCTATCCTTTCGGTATTGCAAATCGAGATCTTTGTCCCAGGTGGGCCCCCATGCTGCTATGGTGACAACAGTTAGAGGAAGAGAAGGGAGCCTCAGTAGCTCAGTAGCTGAGGTTCATAGAAAATCAGACTGTGAACTCCTGACAGCAACACCCCTACTCTCCACTTCTACAGACACAATGCAAACTGTAAGGTGCCTTTCTACACTAACTCCTCCCTCCCCACCCCGTCCCCCTTGTCAGGGCTGTCCTTGATATCCATTTCACCTTTTCTACCAGAAAGGGATTGCACATAAAATAATCTCTAGGACAATGAACATCACCACCTCTTCCCTTCATCACCTTAAAGGAACTCTCACCAAAGCTACCCATATAACCATGGGTAAATTTCTTTCCAATGATAAATTAGAAAGAGAGATAAGCATTTATATAGTGACACTATTTATGTAGTATCTTCATTTATATATGTACCAGGCACTGTGCTAGGTGTTGTTGTTTTTAACATTTGAGGAAGACTGAAGTTAGATGACTTTCCTAGGGCCACTAAGCTAGGAAGTGTCTGAGGCTAGATTTGAATTCAGGTCTTCCTGACTCAAGGTCCAGCTTTCCATTCACTGTACCACCTAGTTGTCTCTATGACTTCACCTTAGGATAATGTGATAAATAAGGACAGGCTATCATAATAATAATTTTACAAATGACCCCTTTGAGGGTTCTCTGTTCTAAGTAGTACCTAGGAATTTGAAGGCTAGTAGCATGACTTGACTTAAAGATATAGTCTAAGAAAATAAAGTCAGGAGATAAGAAGCTGAATCTCACTTCTGACACTGAAAATAATAACAGTAGTGAGGATAGTAAGGCCTGATTCTCTGACTTGTGGATAGTAATCCCCTGTGGAGATTTGGACTGATGGGGTAGGTCTGATTATATCTACCTCCACATACATCCCTCAAGGAAAAGAATATGAAGTTTCCTCTACGGGTGGATCATTACAGAATCTCTAATGGGAGTCCTCTCTTGATCCCCCTAGTGGTTAGTGCCCTCTTTTCCTTCTCAAGTAATCACTGTATATACCTGTCTGTTATCATGTGGTATGTCTCAAGTAGAACCTAAGTCCCTTGCAGACAGTCTCTCTTCTTCCTTCCCTGTATCTCTAGCATCAAGTATAGTGCCTTGCTTAGAGTAGGTATTTAATAAGTACTGATTGGACTAGATGGAGGCTTTTTCCTTAAGAAGCATTAAACAGTGTGTGGTAGCATGACTATTTTCTCTCTTTTACAAAGAAGAAAACTGAGTCACTATTGGAGCAGGACCTTAGAGATCATCTATTACTCCAATCTCTTCATTTTAAAGCTGGCCTTGGGCAAGTCACCAAGTCCCAGTTTCTCTCCTATAAAACGAGGAGGTTGGACTCAAAGGACTCTGAAGGCCCTTCTTACTCTAGAACTACTAGGTGGCATAGTGGATAGGGTGGTGAACTTTGAGTCAAGAAGATCTGCCTTCAAATTCTGCCTCAGATACTTATTAGCTGTATGATCCTGGCCAATTCGCTTAAGCTCTATCAGGCCATTTCCCCATCTGTAAAATGGGGAGAATAACACCTTATTCAGAGGCAACATCCAAAGAGGCAACATCTAAAGTGTTTCAAGAACCCTAAAGCACTATATAAAATGCTAGCTATTATTATTATAACTATGATCCTATGAAGACCTTTTGGTAGGAAGTGATGCTTGAGCTAAGCTTTGAAGGAAATTTATGGAGCACATAACAAATTCATGTTATCCAACTGCCTTCAATGCATCAGGACAGTCTTCTTATCCCTCTCTAATTGAATTCTAAGAGGTGGAAGTAAGGAAAGAGTGCATTCTAGATATGAGGCACAGTTTATGCAAAGGTATAGAGATGGATAGAATGTTTGCAGAAAATAGAAGACAGATTAGTTTGGATGGAATGAAGAGTGGGGGTAGGGCAGGACTGAGCAGTAAGTTTGAAGTCAGATTGTGAAAGTCCATGTGATTTAATTTCTCTGGACCCCAGTTTCCTCATCTGTGCAATGAAGGGATTGGACTAGTGACATCAGAAGTCCCTTTTACCTCTAAATGTGTTCTTATAAAAGAATTTCTCCATCATGAACAGTATAAAACAATATATTACTATGTTTGGTTAAATTATATGATATAAATCAAAATTGTAACTAGTGATTTTGGCACCTATGGCAAATTTCACAAAAGGCATCTGAGAATATGGCATGAAATGCCACTCAAATCAACTTTAAAAAACAAATTCAGATATGTTTGAGCTTGGGGGATAGGGAGAGACCTTGAGACTCTGTGTCGTGACAGAGGAGAGATCTTGAAACACCATGCATATGGTTGATGACCCTAGGATATCATGAGGCCCCGTTTGAGGAAAGTGTTGCCCAGGATGGTAAGGGGAAGTAAGGGTACTGTCTGGCAGATTGTTATTTTAATTAATTATTCTTAGTAATGAGGCTGCCAGATGTTAATGTTGATGCTAGGCTTAGGTGTTCCTATGCTGTTGACAGGATGTAAGTATCGTCCAGCAATGCCTTCTAAATTTTTTTACCTCTTCTAGTTATGACTTTGGTGAAATCCAAATGATATTGGAATCAGTAGGGGAATCAGTGGGGGATGGAATTGCTAGGGCAGGTTTCATGAAGGATGTGTCAGTTCATCAGGACCATAAAGATGAGGCAAAATTTGAGTGAAAGGAGGTTGAAGGATAGAGAAGGAAGTGTCTCAATAATGGTAATAGCATGAGGAAAAGCACAGAGATGGGAATAAATATGTTGGGTTTATGAGATAAGGAAAAGAGGTTGGACAGTTTAGAGAAGATGGTATGTAGGGTAGGGTCAGATTACAAATTCCCTAGTGACCCTGTGGTCACATTTAGGACAATGGTCCTAAAAGGGTAATGTCCCAAAACAACCACATTTATAATATGGACACCATTCCTGTCACGTTAGAATGTGGGCTCCCCAAGGGCAGTGACTGTAGTTTTTGCCATTACATCCCAAATACTTACTATAGTACACAGCATATAGTAAGGACTTAGTAGATGCTTGTTGAATGATTAATGCTACCTTTCACAAAGGGGTGCTAATGAATGCCAGTCTATGTTATCTTTCTGAGACCCATCTATATCTACACTGCAAGTATCCTGGATGAAAGCAGGAGAAAGATCTAGGCAGATGATTTTCCAGAGCAGATCACATCTTCATGGTCACAAGACATTCTAGACTGCATCAACAGAGGCATGGTATCTTATCCAGTGGTAACAAACTCAAGGAAAAATGGGCCCACTAATCCATGTGTAACAATCCCACAGGTTGAATGTTGACATTTTAAAAAATGTAATATTATCTATGTTTAATTGTATTTTTATTTATTTTGTTAAAATTACATTCTAATCTGGTTCAGACCATATGTGAGAGGGTTCTGGGCCATATGTGTCTCACAGGTCATTTCACCTCTGATCTCAGCAATAGTACCATTGTACTCTGTCCTGTTTAGGTCACTTGTAATGTTATCATCGATCATGGGTACCATAGTTTAGGAAGAATATTGATAAGCTGGAGGACATCCAGAGGAGGGCAATTAGGATGTCAAAGGGCCTCCAGACTATGCCCATATGAGGATCAGTTGAAAGAACTGAGAATGTCTAGCCTGAAGAAGAGGGGGTTTAAAGGAGTATCAAAGGAGACATCAAGCATTTGAAGGGATATAATGGGGAAGCAAGTTCAGAGTTGCTTTGTTTAGCCCCAGACAACAGGTCTAGAAACAATGGGTAAGAATTACAAAGAAGCAAATTTGGCTTGATTTTAATAGAGGAAAAAGTTCCCAGTTATCAAAATATCCTATTTTTTTTTTTAAAGAAAGGACTTTGGGTGGAGTTCCCTCATGTTAGAGGTCTTTAAGCTCCATCTGTATTATTGGTAGAGGGAGGAACTCACCAGTAGCTCTCTACACCAATAAAATCATGAATCTGGTCATTGTTTGTTTTTAAGTGTTTGAAAATTACTTGGAAGATGCACGGTGAAGAGCCTAAATAAAAAGATAATAAAGTTTGCTAAATGTTCCTATTCACAAAAGATATTTTACTAAAGGCATTGAGCCCCAGAATACTACAGAGCCTCCTTAGGGAAGTCTACAGCAGGGTGAAAAAGATTAGGTCTAACAATCTACATGGAAGAAACAGAGTGGATGAGAAAGCACATTATCCACAATTTAACATAGGTCTAAGACACATAGTCCATGAAGTTTGTCCATCAATATGTATTATCTGAAAAAGGTTCAACAGGTGGACAATGAGTTGAGTCAAGAACTGAGTAGAAAAGGATATGGGTGGGGCAATATCACATTGGAAAATTGTTCAGTGACTGACTTCTTCCAATTATCTCAAATTAGTCATAAATGCCTCACTCCTTTATACCCATATTTTCCCAGTGATGTTAAGTGACTGTGAATAATGGAATACTATGATCTCTGAAGAATCAGATTGCAAATAACCCAACTAGCGATGGAAAAAATTCATGACAATCATAATTAGGTCACAGCATGTTACTAGTGGTAATTTATACAAAATAAATAATGTAAAAGACATTATCAATGACAAGTATGCGCAAAATAGGTTTATAAGCTTGTATCTGTCAGAGGCCTAATCATATAACAAAAATGAGAGAGAATGGAAAATTTGATACTGATTGTGCATCAATATCCTTGAGATATTAAAAGGAGAGGAAAGCTTTCAACATTTGAGGTAAAACCAAGGCCAGCTTTCTCTGTACTATAAGATGATACAGTGGAAAGATTACTGGCTATAGAGCAAGAGGACCAAAGTTCAAATCCTGCTTCTGATTCTTAGTACCTATGTGATTTTTGGTAAATCACATAATTTTCTTGAATCACAATTTCTCCCATCTGTAAAATGAGAAGATGTGAGTAGATTCTCTGAGATTCTTTTCAACTCTAGATTTTGGAACCTAAGATTTGTAAGAAAATTTAATCAAGAATTATATGAAATAAGAATACATTAAGGAGTAATTATATATATATATACATTATATTATACATATGTGTGTATATGTGTATAATGTGTGTATATACATACACATACACATATACATATACATATACATATACATATATATATGTATACATAAACATCAGTGGAAGAAGTTCAAACCAGTAAAATCATGGATCCAACTGAACAGATTTAAAGTTAGTTGTGTAGATCTGTCTACACATACCCACAAAATATTGGTAGGAAACCAATGAAGCACACTGTGTTTGGTTTTTACAGTGATGGTGAAAGGTTACAGATTTTTGAAGGAATTTCCCAATGAGAATAGTTTGGTCCTTTCTAGGGCATTGGTCTTTTTTTTTTTTTTGCCAATCAACTAATCTATTTTTTATGAACCTATTTTTTATTTTTCCTTCAATTATTTGTAAAAACAATTTTAACATTCTATTTTTTAAAAATTTAATTTTAAATTCCATCCCTTCCCTCTCCCTGAGATGGTAAACAATCTGATGTAGGTTATGCGTGTATAATCACGTAAAACATTTCTATATTAGTCATTTTGTACAAGAAGGTTTGAACAAAAAGAAAGAGAGAAAGAAAGTGAAAATAGTATGCTTTAGTCTATATTCAGACATCAGTTTTGTTTTGTTTTTCTGGAGGCAGATAGCGTTTTTCATTGTGAGTTCTTTGGGATTGTCTTGGATTATTATATTGCTGAGAATAACTAAGTCATTCACAATTCATCATACAATATTGTTGTTATTCTGTACAATGTTCTCCTGGTTCTGCTCACCTCACTTTGTATCAGTTCATGTAAATTTTTCCAGGTTTTTCTGAAATCATTCTGCTTGTCAATATTTATAGCACAACAATATTCCATTACAATCATACAACACAAATTGTTCAGCCATTTCCCAATTGATTTGCATCTTTTCAATTTCTAACTCTTAGCCACCACAAAAAGAACTGATATATGTATTTACAGGTAGGTTCTTTTCCCTTAAAAAAAAAAATCTCTTTGGGATACAGACCTAGCAGTGGTATTGCTGGATTAAAGGGTATGCACAATTTTATAGCCCTTTGGGCATAGTTCTAAATTGCTCCCTAGAACAATTGGATCAATTTACAATTTTACCAATAGTGCATTACTGTTCTAATTTTCCCACATTTCCTACAACATTTATCATTTTCCTTTTTTGTCATGTTAGCCAATTTCATAGATATGAGGTGGTACCCCAGAGTTGTTTTAATTTGCATTTCTCTAATCAATAGTGATTTAGAAAAGACACAAACTCAGAAAAAGATAACAATGTGAAAAAAAAACCTACAACCAAAGCCTCCAAGAAAAATACTAATTAGATCCAAGACCAGCAAGAATTGCTGGAAGAGTTAAAGAAATTGATAAGAGTGGTAGAAGAAAAATTGGGAAAAGAAATGTGATGCAAGAAAACTATAAAAAGAGAAATATAAGCTTTGTAAAAGAGGCACAAAAATATTGAAGAAAATAATACCTTAAAAAACAAAATCGATCTAATCATAAAAGAAGCACAAAAATTCACTGAAGAAAAGAATTCCTAAAAAAATGGAAAAGGTCAAATGGAAAAAGAGCTACAAAAGCTCACTGAGAAAATAGTTCCTTAAAAATTAAAATTGTATAAGTAGAAGCAGTGGAGAAATGAGAGAAACAATGAGGAAAACTGAGAGGGAGTGGACTGATTGAATTTGCAAAATGAGGCAGCCGTACAATACAGATCTGACTCCTGCTTAACAGGAGATCAGGACTAATTTGTTGTCTGTTCAAAATTAGGCAATTATAGAACTAGAACTCAAACTTGGAGGTGCCCTTTTCCTCCTTGGATTTTACAATATTATAGATGAATGTGGGGGAGGAACAGACGCAGAGAAAGTGAGTTGTATATGTAACTATAGAATCTGACAAGGCAAGTCAGTGATAGAATAAGAGATAATGACAATCACGACTGTTCATATAGATCTTTAAAGTGTGCAAAGTACTTTACATAGGCGAGCTCATTTAATCCTCATAACATCCTTTTGAGGTTGGTACTAGAGGTATTATGGTCTCCATTTATTCAGGTGAGGAACTTGAGGCTCAAAGAGGACAAGTTCTTTGCTCATAGTCCTAAAATTAGTATCAGAGGTAGGATTTGAACCCAGGTCTTACTAACTTCAAGTCCAGCTGTCTTCCCATTAGATCACTCTGACTTGAAAAGTGACCTCATTCCATTCTTACAACAACCCTGTAATAATAGGTACCAGAAGCATTATTATCTCCTTTCTCACAGGTGAGCATGTTGAAGCTTAGAGAGGGTAAATTGTCCATAGTCACAAAGTCATTGTCAGAGACAGGCTCTGGACCCAGGTCTTCCTGACTTCAAGTGTTACATTCTTTTCATTCTCACATCTTGACTGGGAGGCAGGGTGGTCAGTGATTTTTTGGTTTTGTTTTGGACTTTTTTTAGTATTCTGAAAACCGCTTTTCAATATAAGAGGGCTTTCTTTGTAATGCTGTGTATCTTATTTTATGCATTTTAAATCATTCTGAGAAGGGGTTCATAGGTTTCACCAGACTGCCAAAGGCATTGATGACACAGAAAAGGTTAAGACTCCTACTGGAAGGCATCCAAACAAGGATTCAGAGCTAAGGAATCAAATCCTTGACTTCTGTTTTAGTCATCATTATTATTAATATCATTATGTTGTATATCTTCATCTTCTGTTGATATTTGACTATTGATTGTGGTGGTATCTTAGATGCTGGCTCAAAGGACTGTCATAGTTTGACACGTGGAGCATATTAATTTTTTTTTTAAGGCGACCATTCTTCACCTCATTTCTTATCTGGTCTTAATCACTGAATGGCTATTGCCTCAGTCAAACTGAGACCTGTTAAAGACCTTAGCTCGAAAAGGCCAAGGTCCCCCAATGCATACTGGGAAATCTCCAGTTGTCTTGATCTATATCTGGCCACTGGATCTAGATAGATCTGGAGGACAAAGTGAGGCTGGGGATTTTGCCCAACCCTTCCTAACTTAAATCCAATTCAGTTGCATGACATGGCATCACTTCCCTGATGTCATGGTCCCCTTTGAGAACTAAGGACAAACAGCATATTTATGGTTGATTTTCTTGCATAGACTTTAGTGGAGGATGTAGGGAAACAGAAAAGTTAGCAATTCTAGTTGACCCTAAGCATGCTTGGTTGCTCTGCGTTATTACCATAGCCCCAGGATTGCCCCTAGTGCCTGGAGATGCAATGGCTGACACTGGAAGTCTGCTCTATACAGATCGTGACTTCTGTCAGGACTGAGGAATTCATTCCCTTGAGGGGAGATAAAGGGTCTGTGGCCCTAATAAGGCCTCTAAGCAAAGCACGTAAAGCTCCCTTGTCTTGTTCTCGGCTCTCCTTATAGGGTATTTACCCCTCAGAATATTTTTTCCACCTGAGTCAAGTGTCAGGCAAATTTCCAGGTGAGGGTTTTATTAACAATCTCCATTCTGTACCTATTTCTACAATAATCAGCTTCCATTTCTGAGTGAAAAGTAACTTTTGCCCTGTGGCATCCCCACATGAATGTGTCACACCAGATCTTGATAAACCTAAAGCCTACTTTGAAGAGATTCTGGAGAGATTTGACAGCCTTATCACTCTGTAGCGTAAGAAAATTTAGTCAAATGGAGTTCCGGTAAGCTGTTGCTCCTACAGTCTACACCAAATAGCTCTACATTGCCTACCAAATAGTTGGGCGCTCTTAGCCTGACATTCAAGGCTCTTGACAATCTAAAGCTACCGTATTTTTCTAGTCTTATCTCATCCTACTCTTTACTGTTTACTCTGCACTAGTCTAGTCAAATTGCAATTTGTTCTGTGTACAAATCCCATTATTTCCTGCCTTCACACCTTTGCTTATGGTTCTCAACCTTCTTAATGCTGCGACCCTTTAATACTTGTATGTGGGTGTATCTGCATGTGGGTGGACCCACCTGGAGACGGATAGAGGAGCAGTGTCTCGGTTCCTAAGACCACCAGAAATATGTGTTTTTCAATGGTGTTAGGCAACCCCTTTCGACCCACAAAGGGGTCACGACCCACAGGTTGAGAACCAGACTATTTCCTGTCTTAGAATTCTCTTCCCAACCCCCATCATCCTTCTGTTTTCTCTACTTATTGAATTTCTACCCATCCTTTAAAGCCAAACCCAATGCCACCACCTACATTAAGTCTTCCCTGGAATTAGAGATAATGTGGCACTTTGTTGTCACCTCTCTTATTCAAATGTTTGGTTTTTTAAGAGAGTTTTCTGTGCATATATTATACTTTTTAGAGTATGAGTTCCATTAGGGCATAGACTATATCTTATCTAAATTTTTATCCCCAGTAATGACTAGTGCAGTGTTTTGCGCACTGTAGAAACTTATAAAAGATTTGTAGAATGAATAAAAAAAAGAAAGAGAACAGAGGAGATGGACTTTTATAATTTCTTTAAAGCTCTTTCAGCTAGGTTAGCTCCAGGGAGAGCATTTTCTTTTAAGAATTCCTTAAAGTAGTAGTTATTTTGGCTACAAATACTATTGGAAGCCAACCTGCTTAGCTGTCTTTGGCAGTATCTTAATTATCAACAGACCCCTCCTACCTTTACCTTCAAGTTATTTAGAAAAGGGTTAATAATAACTCAACTCTTCCCTGCTCAGCTCTGCCTCCAAAAGGTCTCAGAAAAAAAGGAACAACAGTGACTCAGGTGATTGAATTGAGGATGTGGCTTTTTGTTGTTTGTAGGGTTTGGCTGACTTATCTTTCAAAAAGAGGCAATAATCTATATTGGCCCTCAGGTTTTACAGCTTAAAATGCAGAAGGCATGGAGCTATTTTTAACTTTGAGTAATTACTAAGGAGAAGGTGTCTACGCTTTAGCAAGAAGAAAAATATATAATCTGAAGTAGTGGGAAAGACACAAAAACACAGATCTTCCACTGATCACCACCATCATCATCCTCTGCATCATCCTTAATGTCTCCCTCCCTCTCTCCCACTTCTTTACTCCTTCTCCCCTTTTCCCTTCTGCTCTCCCCCTTTTTTATTCTCTTTTCCTCTCTCCTTTTTCCCCTCACTACTTCCCCCTTTTTTCCTTCTTCTCTTCCCCTTTCTATTTCTCTACTTCTTTCCCACTTTCTCTTGCTCCATATCTCTGTTTCTCTCCCTCCCCTCTCTCCCTCTCTCTTCCTCTGTTTCTTTCTCCTTTCTCCTTCCCTCTCTTTGTCTTTCTCTCTCTCTGTCTTTCTTTCAATGATGGAGGAGCAGAATGCAGTACTCTTCAGATCTTTGACTTAGTTTAGTTTTTTGTTTGTCTGTTTTTACCCCTCTTGTGGTTTGGTTTGAAACTGGGAAGCCATACAGCATTGTGTCAAGGCAGACCCAGGAGAGATAATCTAATTCCATTCTATTTCCTGTATCTCATGTCTTTGGGGCTACTGTTAACAATGATAGCATCCATTTTTAGAAGTTGTTTTTGATGGATTTGCATATTCTATTAAGCTAGAAAATTTCCCCATGGCCCATGCACTTGCTATTCTCCATTGAATGTATTAGTTGGCATTGGTGCTTAGAGGTTTGCAAAATAATTTTATCAGAATTGTCTGTTTATTAAAAAAAAAAATTCACCCAGACAAGAGTCCTATTGTTCCCTTTCTAAAGATCCTGAGTTACTAACTGGGAAGGGGAAGGAGTTTTATAAACCCAAATTCCATCCTAGAGTAGTGCCCTAAACAAACCAGATGGAGAATGTAGGCATAGAATTTCAAATAGTTTAATACCTTTAACAATACCAGGATAAGACTACCTAACAGGATATTTGCTCTGTGATTCACAAAGGGAAGAGTCAGTACCTGTAGTTATGACCACCTACTGAGCTCTTTTATCCCTAGTCTCATCTCTCAAGTGACATTCCACAGGGACTACTCTAAGAAGTTACTCAAGATGCCATAGAATTTTCCTAATCCTCAGAACTTCTGTGGTTAAACTCTGAATAAATTACTTTTAAAGCATCCACATTTCAGTATTGTACTGTAAGAAATGATGAGCAGGATGCTCTCAAAAAAACTTGGTAAGACTTCCATGGACTGATGCAAAGTGAAATGTACTGTGTACAAAGTAATAGCAATATTGTAAGATGATCAGCTGTGAATGACTTAGCTATTCTCAGCAATACAACAGTCCAAGACTGCTCTACAGGACTTACAAGGAAAAATGCTATCCATCCCTAGAGATAGACTTTTTTGACTTTATTTTTCTTGAGGTTTTTTTTTTTTGGTCTATATTTTTTTTCACAACATGACAGATATGTTTTGCATAACTACATATGTATAATCTATGTTGAATTTCTTGCTTTCTCAATGGAGAGGAGGAAGAAGAGAGAGAATCTGGAACTCAAAGTTTTAAAAATCAATGTTAAAAATTGTTTTTGCATAAAATATCCATATTCCCAGTGAGAAAGCATCGAAAGGAGAAGTATCAAAAGGGAGGCTAGATGGATAGAAGAATATGAAAGAACTCTCTCTGTTCCTTCTCCCCAGGTTGAACTTCCTAGCCATAGTGAGGGAGTAACAGGAAAGGATGCAGGTCTAGAGGTATCACCTTAGTCCCAAATCCAGATTTTATAGGATCATAAATTTGAGCTGAAAGAGGCCTTTGAGAATATGGTCAAGCAAGGTAAAATAACTTGCCCAGGGTCACATAGCTGCTAACAGTCTGAGGCAAGATTTGAACCTGAATTTTCCTGACTCCAGTGCCAGTGTACTATTTACTATATCCTGCTTCTCTGCTGCAAAGAAACGTACAGCTTGTGGAGCCCATAGGCTATTCCGCCCCCTTCCCCGCCATGGCTATCACTGTTCTTCAAGAAAGGAATCTACATCTCCAAGCTGCTGATAAACTGCCAGGTCAATGAGTTACTTTGTGAATGGCCCCATCATAGTCATTAACAGAGCAAACTATACTGCTTTTCTGAGTTTATCTACAGGAAGACACAGAGCAAACAAATGCCTGTCTACAATACAACCAATGTGATTCTTGACCAATTCTGTTAAATAGATTTGATTTTAGATCTGGGAGCTCCCCTGCGTTTAGCCTACATCAACAAACTACATCCTGCTATTTAGGAGAATCAGTCCTTGGTCTCTAACCAGCAAAGGGGGAATTTCAGTGTATCAGGCAGGAGACAATCTGAAGGGAAATTGAAGTTTCTCTGGGCTGATAGTAACTTTTTCCCAGCAGACTTCTGGCCCACATTTTTTTATCTACAAGTGCCTTCTAAAGCTTTCAGTTGGTTCAAGAGCATTGTAGGGAGTCATACCAACCTGGGCCACTAGAGCTTAAAATGCCTCTTGGAGGCACAAGAGGGAATTGACATGACATGGGTTTACATCTAGGGAAGCCCCAATACCTGGTCATCTAGATTCTAGATCAGACAGTATTTCTCATAGCATGAGAGTATAGATTTAGATCTAGAAGGGTTCTTACAAACCATCAGATCCATCCTCCTGACTTTATTGTGTAGATGAGAAAAGTGAGACTCACAAAGCTAGTGACCTGCCCAACATCACATAGGCAGGAAGCACATGCATGAAGAGTTAAGCTCAAGTGTTCCAGATTTTTCATCTAGCACTCACACTACTATGCCATTCTTCCCTTCACTATCAACTTAGTTCAGCCCCTTATCTTCTTACTACTGGACTTTTCATAAGCTAACTTATCTCTGAGGTCCCCACCCCACCCCAGTCTCATATCTTCTCTAATCCAAAGTATACTTTGCTACCAGGTTAATTTTCCTAAATGTACCTTTAATTTTCCTAAATACACCTTAAATCCTATCACTTCTGTCATTTCTGTGCTCAGAACTCACCAGTGGCTCCATATTGCTTACAGAATAAAATTCAAACTCATTATCTTGTCATTTAAACCGCTCTCCCCCATCTCCCACAATCTGGTCTTCACCTAACTTTTTAGTCTTATTTCTCACTACCCCTTCCCCCCTATCCCAAGGATCCAGGCAAATTGACCTGTTTTTTTAATCTTTGTCAAAAGCCTCCCTTAGTCTGGAAGGCACCTTCTCTTTTTTCTAATACTTTTCCACCTTGTCTACATCATGATGAAATCAACCAATATAAAAGCAACAACAGATATTTGTAAATATAATATTTGTACCATGCTAGGTGAGGAAGATGGTTGAGTAAAGTTATGAAGTTTAGAGAGGACGTGGTCCCTACCCTCTAGAAGCTTGCATTCTAGGAGAGGGATAAAATACTAAGAGGGATAGCTATCATAAATACTGCATCCTAAGTATATTGGAGAAATGCCAACAATGCCATGCGAGGTCTAGGTAGAGAAGCTTGCTTGTGTCTCTTCTCTTCTAAGGACCCTGTATTAGCTCCTTCCTACAGACTCTTCCTTTCCTTCTTGGATCTCTTATGTACAAGACTGCACTAGGTGATGGTTAATGATGGTACTTGGAGTTGTGTATTTAACAAAAGTAGTGTTAAAATGTTGTCCCTCTAGCAGAGAATGTTGGCCCACGTAATCCCTTCTAATGGAGAAGCTGAGGTTGGCAGATAGCTTGAGTTTTGAGGAGTTCTCAGATGCAGGAGAGCTAAAGGTAATTGGTTATATGTGCTAAATCTGTGCCAGTTATGCAAATGCCATCCCACTCCCCTCTCGCCCTAGAAGGGGGACCATCATGCTATCTAAGGAAAGGTGAACCAGCCTAGGTCAGAAACAGAAGGGTCGAAGCTTCTAGGTCAA
This sequence comes from Pseudochirops corinnae, assembly GCA_028646515.1. Classification (NCBI taxonomy): domain Eukaryota; kingdom Metazoa; phylum Chordata; class Mammalia; order Diprotodontia; family Pseudocheiridae; genus Pseudochirops; species Pseudochirops corinnae. The sequence goes on from CM053589.1 coordinate 35,075,132, forward strand.
TCAGTAGTGAAATTGAGCCTTTGAATGCCCCCTGCATATCAACCTGGGTAAAATAAGAAAACACAATCTAAAAAAAAATGTTGTCACTCTGTGACCCTGCCATTCTTCATATTAAATTGTAGATCAATCCTTACACTTAGTCTTGCCTCTCTTATCTTTCTTATTTTTAATTTCATTTTTATTGATTTACTTATTTCTCTTGTCTCTTCTTAAAGATTTATCCATTAACCAATGATAAAGCGTGCTATCCACTTCCTACCAAAGAGATAATGAACACAAGGCACAAATGAAGCAAATTTTTTTGGATATAGCCAAAGCAGGAATTTGTTTTACTGGTCAATATAGATTTGTTACAAGAATTTTGTTTTTCTTTCTTTCTTTCTTTTTTTGATGGAAGGAAGCCTTAATGAGAGAAAATAGAATTTTGTTATACAAAAATTTAATTTAAAGCAAAAAAGATATAGCTGTTAATCAAAGAGCATTACTTAGGAATTATGACATTGTGATTTTGATTAATTGATTCCTCTCAGTATTTATAATTTTTTCCAAGATACAATTTGCACCGATGGACACTCGAAGTTAAAGATGTACACATAGTCAGTGTAACCTTGGACAAATCACTTAACCTCTGAGAGATTTAATAGTCCATCTTTGTAAAATGAGAGGATTGGACCAGATGGATACTTAGGTCCCTTTCATAATCATGATAAGTCCCACAGGAATAATGAAGACCAAAGTATTACACTTTTTGTTTCCTAATTTGTTAAGTTGGCCTTACCAGCCCCAAATAAAACATATCCTTTTGATGATGGCACTCAGAGTTAACAAAATTCTCATCTATGTTCCTGCTTTCTGGCAGTACTGAAGTTACCTCGTAGAGTCAATAGGGCCTTGAGCGAGAGGGAATCTCAGAAATTCTTCAAATACAATCCCCTTGTTTTACAGATGAGAAAACTAAAGCCTTCTAAGTGAAATAAAATAGCTAGTAAGCATGGAAATTGGGATTTGAATCCAGGTTTCTTAACTTCAAGTACTGTGATCTCCTATACTGCCTTCCCATCCATTTCTAATGGATTGAAATTTCCTTGTAAATTTCCAGAGAAACAACTCCAGAACCCCCTATGGTGAAGCATTCTAGGGTCTCATAACCTGTGCCATCTGTACATTTTTCTTCCAATCTAACCCCAAACCCCCCTACTGATTTTTAAGCCCATTCATTCTCTCTTTGTCCATCCGCAGCTGCTTACTATCACTCGCATAGTCACTTCACATGCTGAAGACACCCAGAGAGTCATTAAAATCATCTACATGACTTAACTGGGATAAAGTCATGTTTTTCTTTATGCCTGGAGATGAAGGTCATCTAACAACAGGCTGTCCCAGACAGCATGCTTTCAGAACCATGTGTTAGATCATGGAGGAAACAGCTGAAACAGAGAGCTACTAATTCCAAAGACAAGGAATCTGTCTCTCAGTTTTCTGACCATGAAGAGCTCCAGGTCACAGAGAAAACATTAGTGAAAAAACAGAAGGATTTAGGGGAAGAGAAAGAGATAGAAATGAGAAAGGTAGATCTACCTACAAAGTACAGAGACAGTGAGAGACAAATATAGGGAGTCAGAGATGGAGACAGAGATATAGACAGACATACACCGGCAGACAGGAAAAGAGACAGAGAGGGAGAGAAGGCATAACATTTTTAAATCTTTGGTTTATCACAAACTTCCTCTCACTTATCTCTCCTGCCCAGAAAGGCAGCCAGCTCATTTCATGTGATGGCATTGAATTTCTGTGTAAGGAACATGTTTCAGCTGATTCAATTCAATAGACATTTATTAAATCCTTTCTCTGTAATAATAATAATAGTAATTTTGATAATATAATCACAATAATAATAAATCACACTTCTATAAGAAGTTTGCAAAGTGCTTTACACACATTCTTCCCCACCCTACCCTACCTTATCTTCTCCCCTTACCCCCATGTTGCCCCCAGATCTCCAGAACAGTCCTGAAGGAAACTGGGAATTCTATGAGGTTGCTAGGAGGCTAGCTAGAAGAAAGGAAGATTGGCACAGGCCTCCACTCCCACTCAATCTCAAATACCTTCCAAGGTATTGTATTATCTCCGTTTTACAGATGCAGAAGCTGAGGCTCTTGAAGGTTATATGTCTTGCCCAAGATCACACAATAAGGGTCTGAACCTTTTCCCCCACAAGCAGATTTAGATTTCTAAACCTCAAACCCCAGGATATGCTCTGAGGGAAACAAATTTAGATAAAAGATAGTCCCTCTCCTAGTGGAGTTCATAAACCTAGTAAAGAGATAAGACACATATAGAGATAACAATCATACAAAACAGCACAGGATAAGTGAAAAGCAATAGAGAAGTAAAAAAGTCGAGTCTGTGAAGCAGAAGATCATTAATAATTGGGGAGAGCAGGATATGACTTCAAGAAGGAGCTGGCATTTGAATTGGGCTTTAAAAGAAAGGGGAGGCTTCAAGAGATGAAGAATGGGAGAAAGGACATTGCAAACACGGGCAGCCATGTGAAGTAGGAAAATACCGATGGGTGTTTCAGAGGACGGAGAATAATGGAGTTTGACTAGGGCAAAGCATAAATGCCTTCATTCTGGAGCTGACATCACTCTTTCTTTTGATGCCTCAGCCTTCCCTGTGTATTGATCCCTTCCCAGAAATCCTTCCATTCTGGTTCCATTGCTACTTCTTCCATGAAACCTATCCTGATTCCCTCAAGAAAATTATTTTCTACCTTTCAGATTTCTCAAAACATTTTCTTTGGAGTTGTCTTATGTATTTCTCCCATTCTGTCATACATTAAACTTGTTTGTGTAGCCCACGTTACAGTAAGAGACAAAGGAGATCTACTAAAACATGGTGAGGCAGGAGACGATAACGAGATGGAAGACAAAAAGTCTATAGTGAACAAAGAATACAAAAAAAATATAAAAGGTTGATTCAGGAATACAAGACTGCAAAGAGAGAAATATCACAGAATCATGGGATCACAAAATTACCTTAAATTCTTGACAAATACTTACTGATTGATCAGGTGACTTTGGAGATGATGTAGTTGTAAAGGATCGATAGGTGAGTATAAGGGAAAATTAAAGTGCTAAGGACCTTTTCCTTTAGTGAGAAGACCAAAGAAGGAAGGAAGGAAGGAAGGAAAGAAAGAAGGAAGGAAAGAAAGAAGGAAGGAAGGAAGGAAAGAAGGAAGGAAAGAAGGAAGGAAGGAAGGAAAGAAGAAAGGAAGGAAAGAAGGAAGGAAGGAAGGAAAGAAGGAAGGAAGGAAGGAAGGAAGGAAGGAAGGGAGGGAGTTATGCCTACTATGTGCCAGACAGTTTGCTAGGCATTGGGGACACAAAAACAAAAATGAGGCAGTCCCTACCCTCAGGAAGATAATATTTTAATGAGGGAGAAAAATGTAAATTTATAGGTATATGTATATATTGTGTGTCTGTGCTTGTGTGTGTAAAAGCTACAGGGAGATATTGGGGGGGGGGACAGGAGAGGAATATACTGGCTACTGGTGGAGTCAGGAAAAGCGTCATGCAAAAGGTGATGGATGCTTGAACTGAGTCCTGAAGGAAACTGGGAATTCTACAAGGTTGCCAGGAGGCTAGCAAGCAGAAGGGCAGACTGGCGCAGGCCTGCATTCCCACTCAGTCTCAAATACCTGAAGCAGACATTCCCTAGTCATGCACACATCACTTTCCATTCATCTTGTTCTAAACCATATGCTTCCTCTGCCTTTCGCCTCATGAACACAAACTGCTTCAAGACCCATTTCTAGCCCATTCTTGCTTCTCTCAATGCTTAAAAATAACTCTCCTCAATGACCTCAATAATTTAGAATCCATGAATAAGTCATTTGCCCAGAAGGCTACCGTGGGGCTTCTATTTTTACTTGTGGTCTTACACCTAGGGAAGTGAAAATGACCTCTCTTAAAGAGTTGGCACTGACACCCGTTATTCTGTTGGAATCCCTGGAAATGGTCAGTTGTAATGCATCTTCTCTCAGGGGCAAAGACACGCTAATGGATTTCATGACTTAAGAAAGTGTATAACCAACAGGGCATGTGGCAAGCTGGGCAGTGTATATACAAGCTGGCTGTCACATCTCTGCACTAAGATATAACTGTCACGAATCAGGGCAAACAAATCCTCTAATATCAGGCTATGAGGAAGAGAGCTTCTCTTTCCTAAAGTACAAGTCACTCAATAGATATCCATTTGCTACACACAACACACACACACACACACACACACACACACATGCAATCTAACTCTGCAAGAGAGACCTTAATGCATATTTCTACCTTTCTCCTTAAGAGGACCATTTTTCTAACTAAATTCAAATTAATCCATCAACAAACATTTCTCAAGCCTCTACTATGTGCAAAGTACTGTACTTGGTGCTAGAGGAGATACTACCACAAAAATGCAACAGTTCTTACCCTCAAGGAGCTTACATTCTATCAGGGGACAGCTGTCTGAATATAATGAACTTAAGTAATTGTAAGAGCAATTTATAATTTATTTATAAGGGCAGGTAGATGGTGCAGTGGATAGAGTACCAGGCATGGAGTCAAGAAGACTCATCTCCCGAGTTTAAATCCAGACTCAGAAACATTCTAGCTGTGTGACCCCAGGGCAAGTCATTTCACCCTGTTTGCCTTAGTTCCTCATCTGTAAAATGAACTGGAGAAGGAAATGGCAAACCACTCCAGTATCTTTGCCAAGAAAACCCCAAATGGGATCATGGAAAGTCAGACATACCTTCAAAAATGACTGAACAAAAACAAAAGGCAATTTTGAGTTCCAGGCTTTATTTATTGGTTACCTTATCTAGGATATGGTGCTTGATCTGAGCTTTCAAGGAAACTAGAGAATCTAAAAGGCAGAGGGGAGGAGGAAGAGCATTCCAAGCATGGAGCTCAACCTGTGCAAAGTTACTGAGAGGGGAGATGGAATGTCATATGTGAGGAACAGCAAGAAGGGCAGTTTGGCTGAACCATAGAGTGAGTGAGGGTGAATGACACATAATAAAGCTAAAAGGGTAGTTTGGAGTCTTTTTTGAAGGACTTTAAGTGACAAAGAGAGGAATTTATATTTTATTCTGGAGGAAAAAGGAAGAAGGAGCCACTGCAATGTATTGAATAGGGGAGTAATTGGGTCATATGTGAGTTTTAGGCATATCACTATGGCAGCTTTATGGAGGATAGATTAGTGAGGGGAGAGAATTGAGGCAGGGAAACCAATTAGGAGGTAAACAAACATTTATTGAGCACCTTCTCTATATAAGGGACATTTATTCTGTCACACACAATGTTATTTCCTCTCTAAAATTTTTTTATGATAAGTATTGTTCTAAAACATCAGCAAAACCCCAGGATACAGTTAAAATCCCCTCAATGTATAATCCCTGGGCAGAGTTAAGTAAAAACAATATAAAGAACAGATTGTGACTGATGAATACATGCAACCTTACTCTTTAATAAATTTCATTTGCTAAAAGGGAGGACAGGTATATGCTTAATAAATTGGGCCAACATTGTGCAATTGTCTAATGTTTTTATATGAATTTTGTTGCATTTTAAAGTTGTCCTCACATATATACGTGTGTGTGTGTGTGTGTGTGTGTTTCGCCCCTTCATATAAACCTCTGGATATCATGAAGCCAAGTTGAAGTCATATGTAATCAAATACTTGCTATCAGTGCCTATTTCCCCCCTCTGAATCTCTCCAGGTCAGACAATATTAATTACACTATAAACAGTATAGTGATGAAAAAGACCATTTACTTAAAATGTAAGGTATCATAAAAAGGTTAAAAGGCTGCCCTCAAAGCCAGGATGATGTGAGTTCAGTCCTGCCTCTGACATATCCTGACTCTGTGATCCCAGGCAAGTCACTTAACTTTTTAGTGCTTTGGGCAAATCTCCAAAATTATAAGCTTCCAACTTTATTAGTAGAAGAACTTTCTTTACCTGGGAACTCCCTATTCCAATAAAATCCCATGTCCAGTTCCTATTCTTACTTAAAATAGCAATGTAGGATAAATGCACTAAAGTACTTTTCTTAAAACTCAGGTCTAATCACATCACTCCCCTACTCTCAATACATTCCAATGGCTCCTTATTCCTCCAGGATTAAATATAAAATACTCTGGCATTCAAAGCCCTTCATAACCTAGCCCCCTCCTACCTTTTCAATCACCTTACAACTTATTCTCTGCGGCATACTCTTCAGTCTAGTGACTCTGGCCTCCTGCTTATTCCAGGAATGAGACCCTCTATCTCTCAGCTCTGCTTTTTCTCTGATTGTCCTGCTTGCCTGGAGTGCTCTCCTTCCTCTGCTTCAACTACTGAACTGCCTGTCTTCCCTTAAGTACCAACTAAAATCCCACCTTTTACAAGGCACCTTCCTCAACCTTTCTTAATTCCAGTGCCTTCCCTGTTAATTATATCCTATTTATCCCAAGTATATAACTTGTTTTGCTTATATTTGTTTGCATGTTGTTTCTCTCATTAGATCATAATCTCCATGAGGGCAAAAGATTATCTTTTGCCTCTTTTTGTATCTTGAGGGCTTAGCTCAGTGCCTGGCACTTAACAAATGTTTTTTGATTGATTGAAATAGTAGGAAAAATAAGCCAAAACACGAACTCTCAAAATCTGTTGACCAAACCAAACCACCTCTAAACCCCCAGGGATGGAAAGTTGTGAGGCCAACCTGATTCCTATGCCCTTGGTTTGGCTATCAGGCTGCAACCTGGTTTCAAGAAGGTGTGAGTACTGGGATAATAACATACTTACTTGATAACCCCAAAAGGTGCTGCATCTCAGCATCTGTCATGCCTATCATCTTGTTGTTGGGCAGGCAAATCTTCAGGAATCCAGCGCAAGGAGGAAGGGATAAGCTTTCAAAAGACTGGCAAGGTTGGATTATATCAAGGCCAAGATCAGGCATCCAAAGGCATGGGAAGAAATCTCCATGTTCAAATATCTACCACTGGCAGAAAAGGAAGCAGATACCTCAGTGTCTGAAAACCATGCCACAAGAGGTAGTGAATAAGAGAGATCCTTATCTTCACCATAGCCATTGCTTTCCCTTACTTTCCTCCCAGGGCAACCAAGTGTAACAGTGGATAGAGTGCCTGATCTGAAATGAGGAAGACCTGAGTTCAAATCTAGCCTCAGATACTTATCAGTTGGGTGACCCTGGACAAGTCATTTAACCTTGTTATGTAATCACCTCATATCTATAGATTATGGCAGTAGCCTCTCATTTGGCCTCCATGCCTTAAGTCTTGCTCTCTATAACATTCTACATGCTGGTGCCTGTAACAACAAGCACCCTAGCATACCTAGGGCGGCTACTAGCACAGGTTCTTAGATCTGCTTTTCTAAAGGAAAGCAACTCAAAATGGGTTAACAATCTTACTTTAATCAAACATATCATTTACCTAGTTCAGGGGGAAAAGTC
>CM053589.1:35083143-35118726 GCA_028646515.1 Pseudochirops corinnae
TGTATTCTCTGAAGTTCAGGGGGCTGACTTTTCCCCCTGAACTAGGTAAATGATAAATGATTGATTAAAGTGAGACTGTTAACCCATTTTGAGTTGCTTTCTTTTAGAAAAGCAGATCTAAGAACCTGTGCTAGCAGCCGTCCTGGGTATGCTAGGGTGCTTGCTGATACAGCTACCCAGACAGTAACTTGAACCCTCATCTTCTGACTCCAAATACAATGCTCTCCTCTAAGCATCTTGATGTTTTTATCAACACACCATACATTTATTGAGTGCCTCCTATGTACAGACACTTAGTAGTTGTGTGACCCTGGGTAAGTATTTAACCCTGTTTGTCTCAGTTTCCTCATCTGTAAAATGAACTAGAGAAAGAAAGGGCAAATCACTGCAGTATCTTGGACAGGAAAATCCCAAAAAGGCATCATGGAAGAGCTGGATATTGATGAAAAATGACAACAACAACACTATGTACAGAATCTTGGACTACATAGAGGGAAAGTTACAACTATAAAGTGAGCCTCTTGGAGCATGTATAGAGTTTCCATTTCAGCTTCTAGTTGACCACATGTGCGTGACTTAGCTCCGTCAGAGCTTGGCACTTTTACATAAATGATTCAGTGGCTACTTCAGGTCACATGTGATTCAGTGTTGAAATGCTTGGGCTTTGAGATAAAGCAATCTCCAAATGGCTACTGAACCTGAAGAGCCCATGACTCAGTTGATCTTTGGAGAATGGAATGAATCCATCTCTCTTCCTTCAAATCTCAAGGTGGCATCATGTAACTTTAGGACTTCCCATGAAAGATGTTGGTCTCTTATCCTGGTTGCCACCCAGGCAAGACCACAGGACAGTTAAGGCTCACATCTTGCCTAGGTGAGCCTGATCCTGGGTTTTGAACTACCTTTTCTGTGTTTGTTTTTCCTTCATTCTAGGCAAATGACCATCACTCTCAAGATGGACATATTTAGGCTTAGAGGCAACCTTATGAATTGGAGAGGTCTGGAGACCTTTGGTCCTTTGGGCAGAGCTGACAAGTAGCCAGGAGGAAGAGTCCCTGGCAACTATTACACTGCTTTTGGAACAGATGACCACAGACAAGAATATGAGTCCCAAGCCCTTCCCAGCTTGCCAGAAAATATCTCCTGTGAGAGGACAGTGCAGGACTTAGAGAAATGTAAATGCCCAGTCAGCAATCCCACAAAATGCTTTATGTTTGATAAGGTTTAAGTATTAGTCTCCCACAGTGTATAGCAGTAGTTAGTACTGTTATTTGTTCAGTCTGTTTCTGTCAAATATGAGCTTGTGAATGTTCTGTGTTTTTAATAATTAATTAATTTATTTTTAGTTTTCAACATTCACTTCCATAACATTTTGAGTTTTAAATTTTTCCCCTCTCCCTCCTTTCCCCTCCCCAAAACAGAGTGTAATCTGATATAGGCTCTACTTATACATTCACATTAAATATATTTTTACATTAGTCATGATGTAAAGAAGAATTAGAACTAATGGGAGAAACCACAAGAAAGAAGAAACAAAACAAAACAACAAAAGAAAAGGAGAGCAGATAGTAAGCTTCCATCCACATTCAGATGCCAAAGTTCTTTCTCTGGATGTGGATAGCTTTTTCTATCATGAGTCTTTTTGACTTGCATTAGAGCCTTGCATTTCTGAGAAGAGCTAAGTCTATCAAAGTTGGTCATTGCACAATATGATTGTTACTGTGTACAATATTACCCTGGTTCTGCTCATTTCATTCAGCATCAGTTCATATAAGTCTTTCCAGATTTTTCTGAAATCTACCTGCTCACCATTTCTTATCGCACAATAGTATTCCATTATATTCATATACCATAACTTGTTCAGTCATTCCCCAATTGATGGACATCCACTCAATTTCCAATTTTTTGCTACCACAAAAAGCTGCTATAAATATTTTTGTACATGTGGGTTAGCATTTCTTTTATATGTAGGAAATAAGTACCTTTCCCATTCCTGATTTACATTGTAAATCAAGAAACTTTCTACACTCTCCTTTTGGGAGATGCTGGACATGAGCCAAACATAAGTTTTAAATATATTTTCCCTGGGGGAAATCTTTATGTTTCCAGTGCATTTTTAGTAAGTAATATATTTTTTAATTCTGTTTTCTAATGCATTCTGCTATCTTCTTCTATTTTATGGGTCAGTTAATCTCATTCACATTCACACTTATGATTGTTAATTGTGTATTCCCCTCCATCATATCCTCATACAGTTATACTCTCTGCTTCCTGCTCTCTCTCCTCTTTGCATATAAGAAGGTAGGGGAAACGAAGAAATGCGATCAACACTAACTATCTATAATTGAAGTGATCTCCTTCCACTAGAATGCCCCTCTTTAATTCCCTTCACTTGGGTTCTGATCAATGTTTCTTACACCTTAATTCTTTCCTTTTAATCTCTCCTATATGATCCACCCTCCAAAGTTGAAGGTGTTTTTTTGCTCATAACTATTCCCTCTCAAAATCTACCTTTCTTCTTAAATTCTTTTTGCCACTTTAACCATTTACAACTTGAGAAAAAGCATTAGAATATTTCATTTCTTCTCTCTTACCACTGTCCATTTACTCCAAAGTAGTTGATGATACAAAAGTATAGAGCTTTGTCACTTCTCTTCAAATCAAGCTGAGTCATTTGTCCTCTATTTCAGGTTTTCAGATCTGTAGAAAGCATTAGCTATTTACACATTGACACTATAAATTCAATTAGCTATGTTTATGCCAAATATTTAAATATTTCCAATTTCTATTGGTAGAATAGAATGTGTAGATAAAATAACCAAAATGATAACGTGTAGATAAAATAACCAAATTATTGAAAAAATTTTAAAAGTCATTTATTCAATAGGCATTTTACTTATTGCTTTTTAATATGTACTCATTAGTAGATTATGCTGAAAGAAGTATAAAGAGCTTATATTTGGAATCAGAGGACTTAGAACCTTGAATTAAGGAGATGTTTCTTTGTATGTACTTACATTACATAAAACAAATCACTTTAACTCTTTGGGTCTCAGTTTTTTCATTCATAAAATGGGATGGTTCAGCTAGATCATACCTTTCAACTATAAATCCCATGAGCCTATAAACCTAGTTTAGGAAAGGGTACATATGGAATTCAGTTCATGAATAATCTGAAAGTAACAATGAATGAATGAACAAATGGAAAATTAATTAAGTATTGACTATATGCAAGGCACTGTTCTAAATGCTAGGGATATAAATACAAACAGGAGATGGCCTCTGCCTTTGAGGAACCAGGCAGCTCAGTGGACACAGTGCCCAGCCTGGAGTTATTAGCACAGTGCCTGGTACATTATAGGTGCTATGTAAATATTAGTTATTTTTACATTCTAATAAGTAGCTACAAGGAAGGAAGCTTTGGTCTATAGAGTCACAGAGATTTTGAATTCTAGTGTTATGCCATTTCTGGAAGCAACGTGGGTATTGATTGCTTTACTGTTCACAGAGTAAAAGGAAGAAGGGGGTTGCTGTATGTGAGGAGTAGGTGGCAAGATGTCCAGGTAGACAGTTAGTTGGATATATTATAAAGCATGGTCTAAGCTAGTGGTTTAGTCAAGATAGCTCAATCTTAGGGCAAAGTCCCAAAGTTGAGTTGGTACATTCATCAAGAAGGGAAGGGTATGATCTCTGGAAGTCATTTCTTGATGGTAATTGATCTTCATGGGAATGGAGGGGAGTGATGGGAGTGACAGGGAAAGTGGCAAGATGCCCAGAGAGATAGCTGTCTGGACAGGATAGGATAGCATATGATTAAATGCCCAAAATTTGTGTAATAGACAATGAGTGCTAGAGGAGTTCAGAGAAGAGAGAGATCACAATAGGCTAGTGGAATCAAGGGAATAGTTGGTGGAAGACTGACCAAAATTCATGATTTCCAGAAGGGTAACTAAGTGATAGGGATTCACTAAGTGGTAACACTTAGTGAATCCAATAACAATCAATTTGCCTGGTTGTAATGTTCTACATTCTACATATCTGTATCACATCAAACATGGCAAACATTACCTATATTTATCACTTTGGATAAAACAGGATTTCAGTTCAATTCAATTTGATTCAACAGACATTTGTTAGATGCTGTGCTAAGTGCTGGGAATACTATGACTCCTCTTAAGGAGGTTACATTCTACTGGGAGGATGCTGAGTTTGAGATTCTGTTATCTGGAAGTAAACATCAGGCACCTTTAGAGAAACTTATCTGTAAGAGCAAGCACTCTAGCATACCCAGGATGGCTGCTAGAACAGGTTCTTTGATCTGCTTTTCTAAAGGAAAGCAACTTGAAAAGAGTTAACAATCTCAGTTTAATCAAACTTATGTCATTCACCTAGTTCAGAAGAAAAAGTTAGCACCTTGAACTTCAGAGAATACAAACAGAAGTTACAAGCAGACAAAAAATACAGAGAAAGAAAAAGACCAACAGACAGGGTTTCCAGCTGTCTGACCATTACATCTATACCTAGCTAGTTACCAGAGAGAGAAGCACCAACATCTGGGTTTTCAAAGCCATGGGGCTCAACAGTTGCCCAGAGTCTTCTCTGGTCAAATTATACAACCCTTCCCACAAGTGAGCCCAAAAGCAAAACCTCACATCAGTGTCTATATAGCCTTCTCCAGGGTCAGAGAACATCACAACCCTTGTGACCCACTGCCCAATAACAAAGTAACAAGATGTGGGTGTTCCTGAAAATCAAGCCTCCCTTCACAGGTTCCATGTGACCACATTCAGTCTATTAGGGGACAGAGTATATTTTCAAATCAGGGAAGGTCCTCAAATTCACTTAAGCCTATCGAGGGGCAGGGAAGATCTTCAAATTCCCTTGCCATTACATTATCCTAACTCCTTCTTTCATTGACAAGTCAGGTCCCCAGAACAAGGCTCATGGATTTATCTCTCCCTCAGGGTACTGGGGGCACCCCTTGAAAGCTGAGGATGTCTTTACGATGCATTAATCTATAGTCCCCATTCCAGTGTGTTTTCCTACATATCAATAGCGAATTTTAATTATCATTTAACTGACATAATTGACAAGCTTCAATGATTAGCATCCCAGTATCATTTAACAAATTAAAATCAATTGGCTTTTACAAAGGGATATTTCCTGAGAAGGTATAGCAAGAATATGTTACAAAGTATTTTGCCCCAACTCCTGGACACGCTCTTTACCACCCTATACCACTTTGATCCATGAAAAGAGAGTTCAACCTTAAGAGAAATTGCTGTAAAGTATTCACTCAAGTTCATTTCTTTTTTTTAAGAAAATTATTTTATTTTCTATTGAGTTCACTTCCAAATGTTACATAGCCAATGGATGTGTCATTGTTGCTCTCTCTCTGCTGCTTTGACTCCATTGCTATGCTGAATCAAGCAAGTTACTGAGGACTTTTTTTTAAAAATTAATTAATTAATTTTCTTGTTTACATCATTCACTTCCACAAAATTTTAAGTTACAAATTTTCTCCCCATCTTTCTCCCACCCACCACCCCAAAACAACCATCCCACTGTATAACCCCTCCCCCAATCTGTTCTCTCCTATGTCCTCCCCCATTGCCCCTCTGACTTTCCAGTAGTCGGTCAAGATGGATCTCCCTAGCCCAGTGCCTGTATATCTCAATTCCCAGTTGCATGTAGTTAATAATATATATATATATATTTACATATATATTTTTAACGTTTGATTATAGAACTTTAAATTCTAGATTCTTTCCCTTCCTCCCTCGTCACCCACTCCCACTGGATAGACAAGCAATTCAATTCAGGCTGTACATGTGTAGTTACACAGAACATCTCCACAGTGGACATATGGTAAACAACTGATTATGTTCCTCCTTCCTATCCCCCCGCCTTTGTTCTATTCTCTACCCTGTCCCTGTCCCTTTACAGAAGTGTGTGCTTCCAGCAACGTTCCCCCCACCCTGCCCTCCCCTCCATCATCCCCCCTCTCATCCCCATCCCCCTACTCTCCTGTGTGCCAAGATACCCATTTTAGAGTGTATGTCATTCCTTCCCTAAGCCAAATTCAATGAGAGTAAGGATGACCCTTTTCCTTTTGCCTTCTTGTTCTTCCCCTCTGTTGTAACAGTTATCCCTTGCCTCTTCTATATGAGATGATTAACCCCATTCTGTCTCTCCCTGTCTCCTCTCATTCTATTCCTCTCCCACCTCTCAGTTTCACCTTTTAGTTACTGAGGACTTTGATCCTTACTGTGATTAACTGTCCCTCAAATTTGGCATAGGCTCCAAATCCTGGACCTCTGTAAGATTGCCTCTCTGATCTTTTAAAGCTGAAAAGCTGAGTTGGATATTCCTTCATCTAAAAGCAGGGAAGAATGAAGACAAAGAGGTAAAAACAGAAGTTTATATTAGTGAACCGCATGTTTGCATAAGTGTCACTATGAAGGCCCAAGGCCTTTCTACCTACCCAGAGGCTTGTAGCATGTCTTCTCACTCAAAACAGCCAGGCAAGAAAGAGGGCCAGTCACTTCTGTGGAAGTTTTTTGTATGGCCTTCAGTTCTGCTTCAGCAGGCAACCAAAAAAGCCTCTCTTGACCATAAGGTAAAGGGACCTCTGCCCTTGCTCTCAATCAAGGAACAAGTCCCTCCCTCTATAATCATCATGAACTTAGAAAAACTGGCTCTGTCAAGCCTCTTCACATGGTTTGTCAGCAGACAGAGACTTTCATTGGCAATCTCAGTCTCACACACACACACACACACACACACACACACACACGCCTTTGGAGATAGAAAGTTCAGGGCTAGAGATGTAGATTAGGGAATCATTGCTGTAGATGTGATAGTTAATACTGTAAGATTGGATGAGATCCTCAAAGGAGCAATTAGAGGGGAAATTAGTTGATAAAAGTTTAATACTAGAGGTTAGATTGTGAGTTCCTTGAGGTCAGGTACTGTCTTGCTTGCTTTTATATCCCCAATGCTTATCACAATGCCTGGTGCATAATAGGTGCATAATAAATGTTTATTGGTTGACTGAGAAATACCTTCATTCACGAAATTAAAGGACGAAGAGGAACCATGCTGAAAAATTAAAAGAGAACATCCATTAATTTATGATTAAGCAAACATATATTAAATGTTTATTATATGCAAAACATTACGTCTGGAATTATAATCTCTTCCTAAGGCTAAAATGTCATTGTGAATTGGCTTTAATTGCCCATATGACCTTAATTCAGTTCAAATCAACAAAGATTTAAGGGCTTACTATATGCAAAGCACTGTCAGGTTCTAGTGGCCTTAAAAATAATATCAAAAGGAACTTATATTCTATTGAAGGATATATTATTTAAACAATAATTAAACTTGAGGAGGAAAGAGCCAAGAGAGGATGAAAAAAGGCTTTATGGAGGAAGTGGTACCTGAGTTAATGACAAGAGTGTTACCACAAGACTGAAAAAGAACCAATGTTTGACCTTTCAAAAAGTGGAGGGTAACGAGCCTGTAAACCATAGGCCAGTCATTCTGGTTATTATTCTTGTAAAAAAAAAATCTGAAACTTATTAGTAAAGGAATAGTTTGTGAGAATTAAGAAACAGAGCAAGTAAACACAAGGACCTGCAAGCATTACTTTATCAAAAATATGTCATGCCAGCTAACCTCATTTCCATTTTTTAAATGGTCTATTAGACTGCTAGTGAAAGAGAATGCTAAAGATGCATTGTGCCGAGATTTCAGCAAAGCACTTTCTAAAATTTCTTGTACTATTTTTTGTGGACAAGTAGGAGATGTTTGCTAGTTTATTCATCACCAAACCTTTTTGGTCATTCATTTCTATCAGTAAAAACATATTGAAAATAGACTCTCAATATGGGTTGAAGGTAACCAATGGTTCTCAAACCCATTAGTGATTTAGGGGGATGTGTACCCCAAGCATGAGAAGACTTCCCCCAGTGGAATGGGTTGATGAGAACAATTTGTTCCAACAACCACGAAGATAACTGAAAGCAGGTGTTAGGGAGTGCTTAGAGCTTGGTCAGACATCAAAGAGGCCAAAGATGCATTCACTGCATCCTGGGCTATTGCCAGTTATCCTGACTTTTATCTTTATGCTGGACTTGGATAACTCTGGAAGAAACATCCTTACTTAAATCTAATTCATATACAAGTCAAGCTATTACCCTCATGATATCGTTGGTCTTCTTTGGAAATGAAGGATGAATGACAACGTTTGCTTACTTATAAATTAGATAATGTACTATACTGCACAACTATGTTAAATATATTATAACATATGCAAAAAAATTAAAAGATGAACTAAAGAATAAAAGACATAATATTTAAAATATTTTAATTTTATTGCAGATATAAAACCATTTTGCTCTTACTAAAATATAACATTTACATTTATATTATTCTAATATTTTAACAAGAATAATATATTTGAAAATACATCATTTTTTAAAAAATCTTGTTTTAACATTTCATAATACAGCGAGTGAAATGTCTAGCTCTAAACATAGTTTATTTCAATACTTGGTCTTGCTAATTGTCACAATAGAAGAAGATACCTCATAAAATGTGTCATTAGCTGCACAAAACTAAATCATGGAATTTATTTTTCAATTCCATCTGAAAGGTAGGTGCTATTAAGTTATGCAAATGTTTTTGTTGAGATTTGACTGATGTCAATCAATTATTCTTGCAAACTCCCCAGAAAGTATTGCATTTTTTATGTATAAGGGAAAACAAAGGTTCAAAACCCACTAAACTCAGCACATGTAAACTAGAATACACCAGGAGTAAATTAATGAATCAAGGTGTTACTGTTCATCACTCAGTATTATGAAACTCTCACTTTTCCCTCAGGGCCTCCAAGTTATACAGTGGATAGAGTACTGGGCCTGGACTCAGGAAAACCAGAGTTCAAATCCAGTCTCAGATACTGTGTGATCCTGGGCAAGTTACTTCATCTCTGTTTGCCTCAGTTACCTCAATTGTAAAAATGATGATAATAATAGCACCTACCTTCTAGAGTTGTTGTGAGGATCAATGAGATAAAATTTGTAAAGTGCTTAGCATAGTATCTGGAGCATAATAGGTGCTATGTAAATGTTAGTTATTCCTACTACTACGACTATGACTACAACTACAACTACTACTGCGACTACTACTATGACTACTGTTATGTTTCTTCTTCTTCTTCTTCTTCTTCTGCTTCTGCTTCCGCTTCCGCTTCTGCTTCTCCTTCTCCTTCTCCTTCTCCTTCTCCTTCTTCTTCTTCTTCTTCTTCTTCTTCTTCTTCTTCTTCTGCTTCTGCTTCTGCTTCTGCTTCTACTTCTGCTTCTTCTTCTCCTTCTACTGTTATTACTCTATAGCACATAGACCAAGTAAGGATGATAGTATCAATTTATATTTTAAATATAAGTAGAACTTAATACCTCTTTTTAAAAGATAAAATAAACATAAAAACATTTCTTCATCATTCTCCCCTGGAGTGCACATACCCCATCTTAGAGACCACTTATAGTGCTATTAATTGAGCTAAGGATGGGTTGAACAGAAAATATTAATTAATGGTTACATTATAGAAATTATATACAATTATATATGAATATATAATTACATATATGATATATTATATATAATTTATATACACTATATTATATATTGTGTGTATGTATATATATATATATATATATATATATATATATATATATATATATATATATATATGTGAGTTAATATTAACTTGGAGGGAAGTTACTCATGTGGTACCCCCAAAGTTCTGTCCTGGTGCTGTACAGCTCTTTATCAGTGACTTGAAGTAACAGATGCCGTGGTTATCATATTTGCAGATGATATAAAGCTAACATACTGTATGGCAGAAGTATGATTCAAAAATATTTTGATAGGCTAATAAAAATGGGCCAAATCTCATGAGATGAAATTTAATAGAAACATGAGTTTTATATTTGAGTTAAAATTAACTTTGCAATTAAAAGATTGGGGAGGTAAGGCTAGACAATTAAATCTAGGGATTTGAGAGGACTAATTAATAACTCATGAGTCAATAGTGCAACATAACAATTTAAAATGCTAATAAAAGATTATATTAGGAAAGGCATAGTGACCAGGAGTGTGGGGGAAATAGTCTTACTTTACCAAGTCTCTGTCCTGGTCAGAGCATATCTGGAATATTGTACTCAGTTTTGGAAACCACATTTGTAGGAAAAACACTGTCAACTTGAAGCATATCTAGAAGATAGTCAGGAGGGTAATGAGCTAAAAGACCATACTTTACAAGAATTGATTGGAGGAACTGATTTTAAATATACAAAGGACGTTAGACTTCATCTGCTTGGGCTCAGAAAGCAGAACCAGGGGCAATAGCAGAAGCTATATAAAGACAGACTTGGGCTCAAAGTAAGTAAAAATCTTCCTAACAGTTGGAGTTATCTGAAAATGGATAAGGCTGCTTTGGGAAGTCAACAGCAGTCAACAAACTTATTAAGTACTTACTATTTGTTAGAGCAGCTGGGTGGTTCAGTGGATAGAAAGCTATAGGGTTGGAAGACTCATCTTTCCCAGTCCAAATCCAGCTGAGGCCCTGGTGACTCTAGGTAAGTCACTTAACCCCGTTTGTCTCAGTTTCCTCATCTGTTAAAATGAACTGGAGAAGAAAATGGCAAGCCACTCCAATATCTTTGCTAAGGAAACCCTACATAGGGTCATGAAGTTAGGCACAACTGAAAAATGAGTGAACAACAGCAAATACAATTTGCTAGGCATTGTGATAAGCACTAGGAATACAAACACAAACAAAACAAAGATAGTCCCTGCCCACAAGGAGCTTACATTCTGTGGGAAGATAACATTTAAAAGGAATCTAAAAGGGGTAGGAGAATGGAAGAGTAAGGTACTCCCTCCTTTACTTGTGCTGTTCATCCTTCATTTTTGAAGGAGACTGATAGCATTAGGTGAGTGCTAACTTAACTTAGGCATGAACTGAATTTAAGTGAGTCAGAGTTGCACAAAGTCCTCACTCTCTCTTCTAGAGTCATCCAAGTCCAGTAGTAAGACAGAAGTCAGGACAACAGGCAATGGCCCAGGATGCAGTGATTGACTTTGGCCTCTTTGATGTCTGACCAAGCTTTAAGTGCTCTGCAACACCTGCTTCAGCTGCCTTCCTGGCCATTGAAACAAATTGTCCTCATCAGTCCATTCCACTGGGAGAAGTCTTCCCATGCTTGGGGTAGATGTCCTCACAACTCACCAATGATTTTAGACCCCTTGGTTGCTTTCATCTTGGATAATCCTATCTGCTGAGAGGGTTTATTGGGTTGTGGCTGCTGCACATGCTTCAGCTTCTTAACACCACATGTAGGAGTTGAGTGAGTGGTGGACACCAAAGGTAAAATAAAAGAGCAGTCCTGAAACAGACTCAGCAAACCTTCACACCAGAGGTGCTAGTCCTCTCTGAACACTCTACACACCACTCTTTTTTTTTTTTGGCTTTTTTGGAGGAGGGAAGGCAGGGCAATTGGGGTCAGGTGATTACCCAAGGTCACATACCTAGTAAGTGTTAAGTGTTTGAGCTCAGATTTGAACTCAGGTCCTCCTGACTCCAGGGCCGGTGCTCTATTCACTGCACCACCTAGCCATCCTCCCAGCACCACTCCTTTAAAGAAAGCATGATGGAGTCCAAATTACAACCTGGTAAGAAATGAAGAGATGGCTGGCCTGGGTGCCCTCTTTAGGCTCTTGGAGGAGTCATATAAACAGAGATAGGGGCCACAAAGGCTGAGGATATTTTCCAGGGTAAAGAGTTTCCTGGGACATGATAGAAGAATCTAGATTGTAGCCTGGTAAAAAAAAAAATACATAGTCAGTTTTTGTGAATGTGTCATACTCAGATGACAAGTATACTCCTTTCTATTCCCATTAATTATTCTCCAGAGGTCTGGAATATCTACCTTTTCTAAAATTCTATTCAGGGCCTTAACTTCTTTCTCATTTATGTTTTGATCTGATTTGAATAGATCTGAGAGAGTTACATTAAGATCCCTTACTATTATAATTTTATTGTCTATTTCTTCCTGTAATTCATTTAACTTTTCCTTTAAAAAATTTGATACTATCCCCTTTGCTGCATATATGTTTAATATTGATATTAATTCATTGCCTATGGCATCTTTCAACAAAATGTAATTTCCCTATTTCTTTTTAATTAGACCCATTTTTGCTTTTGCTTTGTTTGAGATTTTGATTGCTACCTCTGCCTTTTTTACTTCAGCTGAAGTGTAACTAATTCTGCTCCAGTGTGTTATTTTAGCTCTATATGCATCCTTCTGTTTTGAGTGTGCTTCTTATAAAGAACATATTCTTGGATTCTGATTTCTAATCCATTCTGCTATCCTCTTCTATTTTATAGGTGAGTTCATCCCATTCACAGTTATGATTTCTAACTCTGTATTTCCCTTCATTCTATTCTTTTATACTTATCTTTTTTCTTTTTTTTCTGCACCATCTTTTTAAAATTTTATTTATACTTTCAGTTCCAAATTTTCTTCCTTCTTTCACCTCTGTCCTATACATATAGAAAGCAAGAAATACAATACCCATTATACCTATGAAGTCTTACAAAACATATTTCCACATTAGCCATGTTCTGAACAAAAAACAAGGGGAAAAAAAAGAAAAAAATAAAATTCAATCTGCATTCTGGGCCAATCAGTTCTTTATCTAGAATTTTTCATCCTAAGTTCTTTGAAACTGTCTTGGGTCATTGGTATGGAGAGAGCTAGGTACTAATGTTTCCTCTAACTCTGCCATCTTTGCTCAGTGAGAAATGAAGTAGTGGTTTACCCCTTACTGGAAGTGTTCCAGTAAAGGCTGGGTGGCCACTTATTAGAGGTATTGTAGAGGGGCTTCTTCATCAGATATTTATTGGACTCTTCAAGCATAACACCCAAGTGGTGGTTTCTAGATGCAAATCTAGCAAACAAAAATTTCATTTCATGATAGCTACTATCTCCCTAGATTTATCTGTGAGCAGTGTCCTCCCTATTCATGGCAGCTAAGTGGCACAGTGGATCAATAGAGCACTGGACCTGGAGTCAAAAAGATATGAGCTCAAATCTAATCTCATACATTTACTAGCTACGTGATCTTGGGCAAATCATTTAACCTTTTTTTTGCCTCAGTTTTCTCAACTTTAAAATGGGAATTGTAATAATACCTATCTCCCAGAGTTGTTAAGGTCAAATGAGAAAATATTTGTAAAGTGCTTAGCATAGTGTCTCTCACAGTAGGTACTATGCAAATACTAGCTGGTGTTGTTGTTACTATTAAAAGCAACATCTTGTCAAAACAATCTCAATTTATCATATAAATTGGTGTGTCTACCAGCAATCTCTGTAGTGTTTGGAGGACCTCTGAAAGAGTTTCATGCCAGGGGCATTTCTGGAACCCAGGGGCAAGAGAAAAGTCCATTTGCAATGGGTTTTTTGACCATCCAGAATTTAAGTTTTTGCTAATAAGTAAACCCATAGGACCATATTTTGGAACTCAAATTCTTTTTTTTTTTTTTTTTTTTTGCTTTTTGGAGAACAATGGGGGTTAATTGACTTGCCCAAGGTCACACAGCTAATACATGTTAAGTGTCTGAGGCCAGATTTGAACTCAGGTCCTCCTAACTCCAGGGCTGGTAATCCATTCACTGTACCACCTAGCCACCCAAGGACCATATTTTGGGAATGGCATTAATAAACTGTAGAATATAAGCTCTATATAGGCACAAATGGTTTTGTTTTTGCCTATGAAATGCCCAGTCTGGCAAATAAAGGGAACTAGATAAATAGTTGTTAAATTGAATTGATTTGAAGCTAGAGGACACGCAGAAAAGAGCCACCAGGATGCAAAAGGGCCTTGAGCTCAAATTGCATGAGGATTGGTTGAAGAAAATGAGGATGAGAAGATCTGAAGGAAATAAAATAACTTCCCTTAAGCATTTGAAGGGAATTCACCTGGAAGAGAAATTATTGACTCATGCTTAATGCCAAACAACTAAACTAGTAACAAGGAGCAGAAGTTGCTCTTTGACGGAAAGGAAATTTCCTAACAGTGCTATCCAAAAAGTGGGGTGGGCTGCCTTAAGAGATAATGGAGGTAATTAGTAGGCTTCCCCTAACCAGACAACCATAAGCAGATGCTGGATGTGGGTATGTTATGGAGAGAATTCTTGTTCAGGTATGGCTTAGTTATATAAAGTCCAGTTTGTCTTGTTCCATTGTGGTCCCTGAGCACTCTTCCAACTCTTGATTCTGATTCTTGAAAGTAAACGGATCTGAGTGATAAGTATAGTCTGACAAAACATTGCTTACCCAATGGTTTTGTGCAACTTTATATGCAAGTCAGTCTGAGAGACCTATACAGAATATGAAAAAATAGTTGTATCAAAGAAGAAAAATTCCCTTAGGAGCACTGCATATGTACATTGAAATTCCTCCTTAATTATATGAAAATCTGATGATATGTTCTCTCTTCACACATACTGTTAGATGGGAACTAGAATTTAACTAAAGTATAAAAGTTCAGACTACCTTAATCTATACAAGTTCTACCATTTCTTTTTTATTTTTTTGCTTTTTGGAGCAGCAGTTGGGGTTAAGTGACTTGCCCAAGGTCACGTGGCTAGTAAGTGTTAAGTGTCTGAGACCAGATTTGAACTCAGGTCTGCCTGACTCCAGGGCCGGTGCTCTATTCACTGTGCCACCTAGCTGCCCCTCTACCATTTCTTTATAGCAAGGTTATGGGATCTGCAAACCTCATTTGTAGGTCACACTTTAGTCTGCTACTTGATTCTTTCACTTACTTACTTTCACTATCCTAAGTTATAGAATAATCTAGAAGGAGTACTTGGATATTTTTTATTAATTAATAAAATTGCAAAGTCTTTATAATTAATTAATCATTTAGTTCACTACCCTCATCCAAGTTTATTAAATGTTATTATCAGAGAAACCTCCTTCCCTAATAGTAATTATTCATATCTCTCACTATGTTAAATTTCTTAATTTTCTAAAATTAACTTGATATTATAGTTACTAACTATATAATTTATTAACCATATAATCAACAATAACACAAAGATCTAAGTAACTACTTACAGTACTTTGGTTTTGGGGGGGCATGATGGAGAAGTCCAGAATGCAACCTGGTGCGAAACAAAGTGATGCCTGGCCGGGGTAAATGACAGGAATAGGAATGTTTGCCTACGCAGTCTGAGAGGAATGTTATTCCATTGTTCAGTCACTTCTGTCCCTTCATGAACCTGTGGACCATTCTGTCTACAGGGGGTTTTTTTGGCAAAGATATTGGAGTGGTTTGCTGTTTCTTTTTCAAGTAGATTAAAGCAAATGGAGATTAAGCTCTTGCCCAGGGTCACAAAGCTAGTAAGTGTCTGAGATCTGGTTTGAATTCAAGCCTTCCTAACTCTAGGCCTAGCACTCTATCCACTGAGCCTCTTAGCTATCTCATAGGCAAACAGAGGTTAAATGACTTGCCCAGGTTGTGTCCGAGATAAATCTGTGTCTGAGATAAAATCTGAACCCAGGTCTTCCCAACTCCAGGCCCAGTGCTCTATCTACTGAGCCACCTCACTGCCCCAGAAGGGTTAGTTAATTCTAACTATCACTAATCACAGATGACTTCTCTTCTGGAAATACAGTTCTACTATTGGTTTACTCATGATACCAAGCAAAATCTCTCCTCAAAAATTCTCTTCATCTTCTTTACAAGATAAAAGTTAAAACAATTCCATCAAGAAAGAAGTCCTCTCCATCCTCTTCAGTATCTTCTCTAGCTTCTCTCCAGGCAAGATGGGGGAAAAATGATTTCTCCAGATTTTCCCATGCCATTACTCTGAAAAGTTTCTTCAAACTGACAGCTAAAAACTGTCATTATCACAATATTTCATTTGGTTTATAAAGCTACAGTAATAGTAACGATAGCCTCTTAGGAGAGACTATTTAAACAGGTATAACTCAGGACTCATAATAATGTGGCAATTCAGCCAGTTCTCCTCATCTTTGAGCACAAAAGTCTATGTGTAGGTAAAATAGTGGCATACGATTCTTGAAGTTAGTCAGTCAATTAAACATTTGGTAAGTGACTACTAATGTGCCAGACATTGTTCACTGGGAATATAAAAAGAGGCAAAAAGACATCCCCTGCCTGCAAGGACCTTATAATCTAATGAAAATGACAATAAGCAAACGAATATGTAGGATAAATGGGAAATAATTAATGGAATGAAGTTACTAGAACTAAGAGGGATTAGGAAAGGGTTTCTGTACCCAGAGGTATCAAACTTTCAGTAGGACTGGAACCAGATTAAAATGTAATTAGAAAATGTTTAACAAAATGAAGAAAAATGCACTAAAACAAAAATAATGTTACTGTGTGGCTTTCTAAGTCAATATGTGGCCCGCAGGACTTTGTTTCTATTTGAGTTGGATACCACCACTCCAGGAGATAAGATTTTATTTGGAAGTCAAAGAAAGCCAGGGAAGTCAACAGGCAGAGAGGAAGAGGGAGAGCATTCCAGGCATGGGGGACAGCCAGAGAAAATGCAGAGAGTCAAGAGATGGAGTGTCTTCTTCATGGAGCATCAAGGAGATCGGTGTCACCGGATCCCAGACTATGATGGGGGATAAAGTAAAGAAGAGTAGAAAGGTAGGGAGATGGGTTATGAAGATTATGAAGGACTTTGAATACCAGAAAATTTTATATTTTATGCTGGAGGTAACAGCTGGAGTTTAGTGAGTGGGGGGACTAAGAATATGGTGATGCCCTCAACAGTAAGATGGAAGTTTGGATAAGGGGAAATTTTAAGAGGAAAGATAATGAATTTGGTTTTGGACATGTTGAGCTTAAGATGTCTGCTGCTTATCCATTCTGAGATTATTGGAAAGGAAGTTGGGGATGTAAGGCCTTAGGTCAACAGAGAAGTTAGGGCAAGATAAATAGATTTGGGAATCTTTAGCATAGAGATGATAATTAAACCCATGTAAGCTGATGAGATCACCAGGGGAGGTAGTATAGAGTAAAAAGAGAAGAGGATCCAGGACAGAGCCAGTGGCACACCTATAACAGAATCACAAAAGTCAATTACCCCGGGTTATATTTTAATCTCCTCTATAGAGTCCCTGACAAATGGTTAGGCCATATAGTTTCTGCTTGAAGACTTCCCCTGAGAAAGAATCCATTGCCTCCTGAGGCAGCTCGTTCTACTTTTAGATTATTGGTTACAGCTCTGATAGAGTTATAAACTCTCTACATATGCAGGCTAAAATCTCAGTTATTTTGTTTAATTGAGTTAGCATTCATATTACACTGCTGGCCCTCTTGTAAAGCTTAAAGTCCAATGGAGTGCTAGAATTGTTTACTTACCACTCCTCTACCCCAAATTTTTTAGGAGTGGAGCAGGGTTGAATTTTTGACCCCAAGTACCAGACTTTACATTTAGTTTAAAAACTGACCTGAATGGTTCACAAATGAAAGCACCAGACAAATGCAGCTTAAAAGTAAAAAAGACATGGGGAAAATATTTCACCTGAAAGAAATGACCTTGACCTTCAATTCTACAGTCTCACCCCATTCTTTAGTTCTACTGATATTTCTGTATATTAATGTGGTTGTCATATTCACTGAAAAACAAAATTTAATTGTTCATACTTACATAGCACTTTAAGATTTCCAATGTTCTTTCATCAAATCAGCTCTGGGCAGTTATGATCCTTGTTGTGCACATGAGAAAGCATAGGCTTGCCTCCTAATTTTTTATTTTATTTTTTATTTTTGCCCCTGATTAAAAGAAAGAAAAGGTTTTATGATTCCAAATCCAGTCCCCTCAGTAACATGAACTGGTTGTAATGATTCTTGTTTGATTGAGAAAGAAATTTGCTGTTCCCCATAATGGTCTGAATCAATAATTTTTTAACCTACCAAAAACATCTCTACTATTTAAGCTAGGTGAGTTAAGAGGCTTATGTTGCCCTCCCCTTCTCCTAGACCACCTGCTGCTACAGCAGGATGGAAACTAACATGTTTCTCCTCTAGCATTCATCTTCTCTGTCTGTATCATATTTCCCTCTTTCATTCTTTTCACTTAATGACAAGTATTTAATTCAATTCAACAAACATGTTTTAAACATCTACTATGTTCAAGGCATTGTGTTAGATGGATTTGAGGACAGGCTCATCTTTTTTTTTT
Source organism: Pseudochirops corinnae (assembly GCA_028646515.1). NCBI lineage: Eukaryota > Metazoa > Chordata > Mammalia > Diprotodontia > Pseudocheiridae > Pseudochirops > Pseudochirops corinnae. The sequence goes on from CM053589.1 coordinate 35,101,442, forward strand.
TTTTTTAACAATTGCCCATTTCTGTAACCGGTATAGCAAGGTTTGAATGCCAACTTTTCACTTTCCGTATTGGCCTTTCCTTGGTTTGCACATATTATGGGCATAAAGAGAAAAGCAATCAGGAAAAGCTTTGTGGATTATGGGATACTTCTTGAGGACAGAAAAATATCTCTTTTTCCCTACAAGGCAATCAGGGTTAAACGACTTGCCCAGGGTCACATAGCTAGTTTCAAATGTCGAGGACAGATTGAACTCAGGTCCTCCTGACTCAAGGACCAGTGCTCTGCACCACCTAGCTGCCCTTCCGAAAATATCTCTTTTGTTGAGCTCTTTCTCTTTCTATTTTTTTCTGGTTTATCATTAACTAATGACTTTTTTCTCCAAAACACAAATCAGTAACAGCTGCATGGGAAGCTATGTGGCAATGCTACATTTATTTCCTGGATCTCTTTGTTAATATACAAAACAAAGGTAGTTGAGAAGTATTACCTCATCAACATCTTTTGGAAATAGTTGTTAACTAATTTTTTTTTTCCTTGTGGAAAACCCTGGATTTACATATTACTCGTTCAGGGTCCTATTAGAGAATGTGAAAAAAAAATATTCTCCCCATCTGTGCCAAGGTTCCTCAAGCAATGCAGTACAGTCATCTCAAGTTGCTGAATAATGAATTAATGAACAAAGCATTTATTAAGTGTCTGTGCTAAACACTAAAGATATAAAAAGTAAGACAGTACGTGCTCTCAAGGGGCTCACATTCCGCTGGGGGAGACACATATGGAAAATTTTATCTGCAAGTCATATGGAAAGGTCCTGTGATCCTTAGGATACAAGAACAAAGCAGATGCTAATAACTTCTTTAATGCAATTTCCATTGATCACATCACACTGATTTCTGATATTTAACCATTTTGTTAGTGCCAAGGACTTTGGTGGCACTTCTGTGTCTCCAAATAGATATAGCTATAGGACCTGCAGAAAAAGTTGCCAGTCTGCATCTTCATAGAAGTTGCTTCTCAGGTTGATGGCTGTAGAAACTGGCTGGAAGCATGGCCATTTCTAAGGTCTTGAGTTCAGGGTTCTAGGCTAGTGACGTCAGGGTCTGAGAGAAGATAGTGATCAAGGTAGTGGTGGTTTGGCTTTATGTTCCCTTCCATCTATCACCTCAGAGTGCCCTGATGTTCCACCTAGGATGACTTCTCTGCCCTGTGAGTGGCAGTTGGTTGGTAGTTGACAGGAATGGCTGGTCTCTTCTCCACATGAGCCACCTCTCTGGATGATGTATTAATGACTCCGAGGGCTGAACTGGAAGAAGATCCAGTGGCTTGGGGGTGAAGAATGCTACCATTCCCAGGGCTCTTGTGCCTATTGATGGCATTAGATCAGCAGTCATTGCTAATGATGATGAGGAAGGTGGGCCCCCCCCTCCATAATAAGTTCTCTACAGAGTGATGGTTATCAGGGAGAGGTAGAAACAGATCTGGTGGCTTGTGGGACATTACTTCTCTCAAAGTTCTTGGATTCAGGGTCTTAACATATTTCCATCAGCATTTGAGGAGAGATGATAGATGAAAAATATTAGTCTAAAAACTTTGTATCACATCAAACTTTACAAATCTCCATATGGGATATATTCTTTTAATATTTTTTACTTCTTAATAACAACAAATTGAGAAAGATTTCCTGTAAAGATGTCCATGGGAAAGATTCTAGTTAAGCCCTTTCCTTTCTAGACCTCTCTCAGGAACAATAGGAAAAAGTGTCAAAGGAAGGAGAGGATAGGCAAAGAGAAGATATCGAGTAGGAGAAACACACACACACACACACATACATGCATGCATGCATATACACATATACACACAACAAAAGATCACACAATGAGCCCAGATCTGAGCCAGTGCCAAGATGAGACTGATCCTCCCCACCCAATCCCCTTTAAAAACTGTAGTCAGGGAACAGCTCAAGAGTGTAAAGGGCTGGGCTTGGAGTCAAAAGGAACTAGTTTGAATCCTATCCCAGATTCTTTCTAGCTTGACCATGGGCAAGTCATTCAATTGCTGTCAGCCTCAGTTTCCTCAACTGTAAAATGGTAGTAATAATAGCACTCATCTCATTATTATGGTTGTAAGAATAAAGAGACAATATATAAAGCACTTTTCAAACCTTAAAAGCTCTATGTAACAGTTTATTATTATTACTCTTATCATCATCATCATCATCATCATCATCATATCTCTCTATGTTTCATTCCATGGTCCTCAACCCTCTCAGAATTATGGGAGACATAAAGGGTCTGGTCCCAGCTTAATGCCCAAGTGTAGGACTTTATCCAGTGGCAGAGGGCAGTGACTATAAAAATTCTGACTCATATACTTCATGAGAACTTCAGATTAGTTTTTGTTTTCTTTTTTTTCCAAGGGGAGAAGACAAGGCAATTGGGATTAAGTGACTTGCCCAAGGTCACACAAATTAAGTGTTAAGTGTCTGAGGTTGGATTTGAACTCAGGTCTTCCTGTCTTCAGGGGCAGTGCTCTATTCACCGTGACGTCTAGTTGCCCCTGCAGATTAGTTTTAAGACCGATTGTGATCTCCACCTCTGCAACAATCCCCACGTCTATTCAGCAGTGTGTGAGCGGACATTGGCTTAAAAGCTTCATTCAAGATTGCTAGGGGGAGCAGGACCTAGCTCTGGGTCACCATCCCAGTATACAATTGTAATCAGAGGCAGAGACCAGAGACCACAAGGATTTCAACTCAGATACCCCATCCAGTATTATCAAAAGAGTAGGAACAGAAAAAGAGTAGAAATTGAGCCTCAGTTACTCCATTCAGGGTCATAATCTCAGTGTCCCAAACCAAGACTGCTAGAGGGAACTAGGTAAAGAAAATATTATTAGTGGGATTCGATGACTGGCCTACTTCAAAGTAAAGACTAAAAGCTCAATCTGTTTGCTCACTACCCTTTATTCTCACCTTGGGTCTTCTACCAAAGGAATAGAGTCAAAACAGCAATTTTTATGTCAAACCAGCAATTCTAGAATCAAGAGACATTTGAAAGGAGCATCAAGAAGGAAGATTTTTTCCAGGAATAAGAAATGACTGTCTATAAAGATACCAAGAATAGATGGGATACTGAGATGAAGGAAGAGATAATAAATGAAACTCAACTCTAGAAGGAAAATAAACAATCTTAGAACAAAAGCTAGAAAACCATACCAAGGTAGTGAACACGTTGAAAAATAGAATGGAGTAAACAGATCTCAAAAGCAAGAAATGCTAGAAAAGTATGAAAGACAAACCAAGAAGCTACTAGAACTAGTAGAAAACTTAAAAAGCAAAAATGAGAAGAAACATAGATGATGTGTCTCTTATCAAATATTGTTAACCTATAAATCTGGAAAAGGAGGGGCAATTTACAGATCACTGACCTCCCTGAAAACCTCAGTGAAACCAAATAACTGGACGTTATATTCCAAGAAATCATGAAAGGAAACTTCCCCAAGTCACCAAAACCACAGAACCAAATGAAAATAAACAGAATAAGCAGAATCCTGAAAGAAATCCCAAATTTAACACACCTAGATATTGAACAAGCTATAAACAAACTTGTTAAGAAGGAATTGAAAATGATTACCTAAGAAATGTTTAGTAAACACAGGAATACCAGCTACTGGGTAAGGTCTCCTTATATGACAAAAATTTCTTAAAGAACTAGAACATAGTCTGGCTGATGTTGTTTAGATTGTCATCTTACTCCACATACCAAAATAAGCTCCAAGTAGATATATAATCTATAACAAATAAAAGGCCATAATATTAAAACATTTTTTTTAGTAGAATGAAGGGAGAACTTTGCAAAAATGTGGTTGGGGGAAAGTTCTTTTTATTTTACATCTATTTTTAGTTCCAAATTCTCTCATTTCCTGCATTCCTCCTCCACTCACTGAGAAGGCAAGAAATATGATTCTCATTATATATATGAAGTCATGCAAAACGTATTTCCACATTAGCCATGATTGGTGTGGGGAACAAGAAAAATAAAGAACAAGTTAAAAAAAAACATGCTTCAGTCTTTCCTCTGAATCCATCATTTCTCTATCTGGAGGTGTACAGAATTTTTCATCACGAGTCCTTTGGAATTGTGGTGGATCATAGTATTGTTCAGAGTTACTATGTCTTTCCATTTGATTATCTTTATTGTTGTTACTGTGTTTGTTGTTTCACTTTGTATTAGTTCATATAAATAAGTCTTTGAGGGAGAATTCTTAGCCAAGTAAATGGAAAAGACCATTTTGAAAGGTAAAATAAACATTATTGATTACATAAAACTGAACAGCTTTGCATGAAGAAAATCAAGGTAGCTAGAATAAGAAAAAAGCAATTCACTGGGAAAATCTGTGGCAAATCTCTTTGATAAAGGTCTGATAACCAAGACATGTGGAATTCCATAAATATATAAGGACAAAGGCGTTGTCCAATAACTAGTTTGTCAAAGGATATAAATAGGCAATTTGTAGAAGAAAATCCAAATTATCAATAGCCACATGAAAAAAAATCCTCCAAATGACTAATAATTTGAAGAATACAAAATTGAAAATAAAAATTGTGAATTTAGTGAAATTTTGAATTGATGCTCAAATGATCTGGAAAACTATTTGCAATTATGATTGTTTTGAAAGTCACTAAACTTTAATTACCTTTTGATCCAGTTACATTACCAGTTAGATGTATATTTCAATGGAATAAAAGAGAAAGGTCTCATGAATATATATATATATATATATATACACCTATGTGCATAGATTTGTATATCATATGTATGTGTGTGTAAAATGTAGATATAGATAGCAATACTTTTTGTAGTATCAAATAACTGGACAGAAATGGGTACCCACTGATTCCAGAAAGACTAGTAAGCACTTAAATGCTTATTAACCATTAAATGGAAAAGTGCACTATGTGACTATGAAGGAACATTATTGCACCATGAGGAAAGACAAGTATGACAAATTCACAGAAATTTGGGAAAACTTGTATGAAATGGTGTAGAGTGAAGTTAGCAAAATTAAGAAGACAATTTAGACAGTGATATGTAAGCAATATAAGGTAATATAAAGGGAAATAATATTGAAAGACTTCAGAACTCAAATCAGTCAGTGATCAATGCTGATTTAAGAAGACCAATTCCAAAAGTTCCAGATGAATACCTCTCATATCTCAGCCATGGAGCATAGTTGCTGAATAAGACAAATATTTTCAGGCATGGTTGAAATGTTCATTTCTTTTACTTAACTGTACTTATAGGCTAGAAAGGAGTGCTCAATTGAAAGGAGGTAGCCATTGGGAAGTGACAGTAAAAAAAAAAAAGGCATGCATATACTTGGCTTTTTTTTTTTCTTTTTTAAGAGGAGATTGGAGTGGTGTAGAGCGACTGGGGGAAGAAGACAATATTTCAAACAGCTCTTGCAGGGGAAAACAAACAAGGAACTGACCTTCCCTTGACTTGCTGCAGTTTTACTACAATTGGGAATATTTTCTTTACAGGTCACTTAAGAATGTATGAGATAGACCTTCTTGTCACTAAACATTAGCAATACTCGAGCCCTTTTCTCCCCTAACCTAGATAGAAAATACAGTATTACTGGAGACAAAAGTTTGGATGGGTTTTTTTTTTGGGGGGGGGGGTGTTTTTTGGGTTGTTTTTTTTTTTTGCATACTCCCTTTTCCCAACAAAACCATCTGAATAGTTTGAAAAAGCCCAAAGTATCCTGCTGCTCCTTATCTTCAAACATGTGCTGAAGTCAAGATGATGGGACAAGTCAGAGGCAATAATGATAACAGTAATATTAAAAATATACATATATATGTATACAATATACAATATACAAAATATACAATATATTCCATTTTATAGACAGCATAGCTAACACAGAGGATATATAGTAGAGATCTGGTATCATAAGGCCTAGATATGAATCCTGTCTCTGCTATTACTTTCTATGTAATGTGCATTAACCTCTTAAAGTTAAACTAGATGACCATTTCTCACAAATGATATAGAGAAATTTCTTGTTCAGGTATAGCTTATACTAAATTATCTGGTAAGATTCCAACCTATTCTTAACCTATTACTCTCTATAGCCCCTGCCTACTACTATTCTATGACTTCTTTCAATTTTATCACTCGGACTGAAAATTCAAGGTTCTTCCTACAATACAACAGTTGTCCCAGACTACAGAGGATGGTACATAGTATGGTGGAGGGTCTCACGATCATGACATAGAACTCTCTATTGAAAGAACTGGGAAAGCATATCCCTAAGAGGAGAAAACTTAGAGTTATGATAATAACTTTTGCAATACTTGAAAGGTAGTTGTGTCAAAGAAATTCGTCTGCCTCTTCTCTATTAACACACTCTTTTAGGTTGTCCTTGATGCATGAGTGGATTACTCTCATAAACATTTCATAGAAATGGAATTATAATCATGAAGGCCAGTAGCTGGATAAGTGGCTAAATTTAGACAGAAGAGGTAAAAATCCTGATGACAGTGTGGCAGAGTCTTTGCTACTAGATTATAGCATGCCTAAATTGACAAGAAAAAGAAAATATGTCGAATCATATGGCTCTCAAGAGGGTGAATTTTAAACAAATTATTAAAATTGAAAGATGAAGTTGTTATAGTTTTGACTGAGTAGAAATCTGATTGTGTTAATATTTTTCATAATGCTTTATCACTTTCAAAACTGTAATTTGTTGGATATATTGGAAAAATTCAATGATTTAAACATGTTATTTCAAGGAAAAAACTGTAACATTTATGTTAGAAGATTGAAAGTTTTGCTAAAAAGTTAACATATGGAAGAATAGGATGGGAAATGGTTCTTTAGAAAAGTTTATAGCTACAGATGATTTTGTAATTGAAAATAACCTTCTCAAAGATTTAGTTGTAATATTTATAATTGATCATCTGAAGTGCATGGAGACACAGTTTCAGAAATACTTCCCTTCAAATTATGATTCTAAAAAACTCAGTTGGATTCATGAATCATTCTCAATTGAAATAAAAAAAAAAAACAACACGGGCTTAAAGTTTGAGTTTTCTAAAAAAAAAAAAAAAGTGTTAATTGAATTTTGGCTTAGGATTAGAACAGAATTTCCAACAATTCTGAAATGGCCCTAAACATATTTCTGCCATTTTACTACATATGGATGTGAAGTGGTGTTCTCAGCATTGATGATCATAAAATCAAAATATTGACCAACTAAGAAAAACATTGAAGATGCTCTATGTCCAACAGTCTCGCTCATTCCACCAAGATTTAATTTTTTATATAAAAATAAACAGGCATATCCATCTCATTAGTATGCAATTTTGCTTTCATCTTTAATAAATGGTAAAATTATATGTATATCAAATGTTATTTTAAAATAAATTTCTTTGCGATATATTATCAGTAAATGTTTGATTTGTATATCTGTTTTACATACCTAAATATTTGGAATTGTGTAAAAATTTCTGAGGCCAAAAAAGGGTCACAAGAGGTAAAAGTTTAAGAAGCACTGATCTAGGTGGGGTAAATTTTGGGGCAAAAGACTTCAAAGATTGGCTATGACCTATACTGGCTTATTTCTGAATGAGGAAAAAGAAAGAAAAAAATCTTATTCTCAATTAATAATTGGTTATCAATATGAGAGAAATAACCATTTCTCTCATGTGGTAATGTTGCTTATAATCTTCCATCATCTGTATCTGTATGATGTTTTTTTTTTTCTTTTTGGAGGGAGGAAGGCTGGGAAATTGAGTTTAAGTGACTTGCCCAAGGTCACACATATCAGTATGATTTTACAAACAGTTTTATATTCTAAATCATTGTTACCTCTACCTAGTATTTCTCTCTGTTTTACAAATTAGTTAAATATTTGCTTAGGTGCTTTTAGGCATTTTTGGTTTCTTATCATAGTAATTTATTTACATTGGCTAAATTTCTACGTGAAATTTCCATTGTTTCTGCCTGTGTCTTTTATTTTATTCCTTGCCCATTTTTAATTATAAATTGTTTGGATCTGTCAGAATTCAGATGGTTCAGTTGCACGTCTTATCTTTTTCTAAATTTTATTCTTCTAGTTTCATATTAATTGTGATCTCTACTCTGACAAGTTAGTAGTCTGACTATATGCAGACACTTAATTAAGGAATGATTCTAGCTTCAGCAAGAAGTAGTTTTGCATCTATTAAAACATAATAAATTTTTATTTTCATACTATTATTTGGTGTTCAACATGTCTAGCACCTGCAAATTCTTTTGTGAAGAAGGCATTCATGATGTGGGAGTGTGAGGCTTTTATTGTGTATGAGTCTCAATGTGTCTGATTCTGAAGTCCTGACTATATACATATATATGTATATGTGTGTATGTATAGGCATGTGTATGTATGTATTTGTACACCCATATATATGTATATGTGTATATACACATACATACATATGTATGTATGTATTTCTCACCATCTTCACCTGGTCCCACTCTTCCATTTAAGTCCACAGGTATCAAATTACAAACCGATTTCATTTGGAAGAGTTTTCTCCAAGTTCTTCATAGATGTTTTTCTACCTGTTCATCAACTACAGTGGATGTTCTGCATAAACTTCAATTGTTTTAATGATGATCTTTTTGCAAAAACTCATTACAATCACTGAAGTATGAAGTAACCGAATGTCCCATGAAATTGTTTCTTATTGCCTTTAGATGCCTAATAAAACTAATTCTATTTCATTTATTTGCCTCTCTCAAAGAAAACTTTGAGTCATCTTTCAATCTAGCTGAATCTTCTTTCTTCTGTTTTCATTTATAGCAGATAATTGTCATAATTGATATGTTTCAGTTCCTCAAGTGGTATGGGCAATTAGACAGGGATTTTTCATTTAGAATACCAACAGTCAAGTTAAAGTTAATAATCTAAGAAGAGTGTGATTCTTAGCATCCTTGGCACCCTTTCCCACCATTCTTTAGAAGTACAAAGGGTCTGTGGCTGGAGCAAGATATTAACCCCTCCCTCTTATGCAAGTTGGGCTAATTTTCCCTTAAAAGGTATTGAAATCTTCCTCAAGACTTAGTTGGCTTAAGGGACAAATGGCTCTGACTATTCACATACCTCCCTCATCACCTGAGCACAAAGCAGCCACAAGGAGCTCCAGGGGCTTAGATGCTTGGCTGGTAGATCACAATATGGAGAACTCAACCAAAGGAGCTGCCCTCAGTTGAATCACCTCAATATGTCCTAAAACCTATAAGGTACCTAAATCTTTTTGAACATCATTTTCCTGCTAAGACTAAGGAAATCTCTTTTTGTTAACTGTTGAATGGCCTATGAGTATCTCATTTTGTTCTAATATCGAACCTAAAGTTGAACAGAACTAGATCAGTGGTTCTCAACCTTCCTAATGCCTAGACCCTTTAATACAGTTCCTCATGTTGTGGTGACCCCCAACCATAAAATTATTTTTGTTGCTATTTCATAACTGTAATTTTGCTGCTGTTATGAATAGTAATGAAAATATCTGATATACAGGATGTATTTTCATTGTTACAAATTGAACATAACCCACAGATTGAGAACCGCTGCACTAGATTAAGTAAGGACTATCTCAGAACAGAGTCACACAGGAATGAATAAATTTTGTGTGTTTTTTTCTTCTTTGTTTTATAGCAGTGGTTCTCAACCTTCCTAATGCCATGACGCTTTAATAGTCCTATGTGGGTGTGTCTGCATGTGGGCAGACTCGCCTGGAGACGGATAAAGGAGGTTCCTAAGACTATTGGAAATATGTGTTTTCTGATGGTCTTAGGTGACCCCTGTGACCCTTGTGAAAGGTTCGTTAGACCCCAAAGGGGTCGCAACCCACAGGTTGAGAACGACTGTTTTATAGGTTGCCATGACTTCATCACCAAGAGACCAATTTACTAGTAATAAGAATTTCTCTAGATTGGCCTCAGAAAATAGACTTTTTTTTGCTCAGACTATACTTTCCAACCTGATACAACCTGCCAAACCTTGTACTCCTTTGAGAATTCAAGTTCCACTCTAATAACAGTAATAATAATAACAACAGCTAGCATTTATATAACCTTATATGCAAAACACTTTATGTACATTTTCTCATTTGATTTTCAAAACAACCCCATAAAGTAAGTGCTATTATTCTCTGCATCTTACAAAAGAAGAAACTGAGACTGAGTGAGGTTAATGACTTCCCCCAGCTAGTGAGTGACCCAATTCAGGCCTTCCTGACTCCAGATCCAGTGTTATATTCATATTCTATTCACTCTGCCTCCTAACTGCCTGTCTTCTCTACAACATGACCGATTAATACGTCAATCAACAAGCATTTACAAAGTGTCTCTTTTATTCTAGGTATTGAGCTAGGTGCTAAGTATAAAAATACAAAGAATGAAGCAATCCCTGCTCTGGAGCAGCTTACATCTTAAGGCTTGAGTATAGTTTACTCCTAGAGAGCTGAGTATTAAGTAATGTGGAGACAGGGAGGGTGGCAGAGCATTGTGAACCTTAATCCTTTGGATCAAAGGGCCATACTTGAGAACCTAGAGGACCATGTATGGCCTCAGGGGCACAGGTTCCTCATCCCTGACTTAACCTTTCAGGGCCTCAGTTTCCTCATCCTCATAAAATGAAAGAATAGGGGGCGGCTAGTTGGAGCAGTGAATAGAGCATGGACCCTGGAGTCAAGAGGACCTGATTTCAAATCCGGCCTCAGACATTTAACACTTACTAGCTCTGTGATCTTGGGCAAATCACTTAACCCCAAATGCCCCTCCAAAAAGCAAAATAAAAATAAAATAAAATAAAATAAAATAGAATAGAATAAGATAAAATAAAATAGAATAAAATGAAATGAAATGAAATGAAATAAAATAGAACAAAATTAAATTAAATTAAACAAATAAATAGAATAGAATAGAATAGAATAAAATGAAGGAATAAAACTAGATGACCTCTAAGGTCCCCTCCATCTCTAAATCTATGGTCCTATGATCTATCGCTAATAATACCTGATATAAAATTTATTCTGAGAAATTGCCAATTGAGGTATTGTCTCAGGAGAGCTCTGTCAGAGCAGGGACTAAATGAGAGATGTTTGTGCCATTAACCTGGCTATGATCATCTCTCAGTCTGGGTTAATGATTTACAAGGAAAGCCTTGACAACAGTTCAGGCAAACTCTTCTCCAGGGGAGCTCTTCCTGGGTTATTCTCTTTAAGACTTAAACCAAAAGCGCTAACCTTGACGCTCAGGGACCCAACACATTAACCTCCATTAGATCTCTTGCACGTAGGACATTGCTGACACTAGTCAGAGTTTTGTCCAGCAGGACAGCAGGTCTTGTACTGACACTGTGCTGACAGCAGCTGTTTCTCTCTCTCTGGTGCCAGAAAGACAATTATGTAATCACCCCTGCTTTTGCCCTTAAGGAAGCCAAGATAACAAACAAAATGGCTGAACTCAGCAGAGTTGGCTTGCGCCTTGAACATACAAATCCTGTTTTCATATGTCAAAGGCCCTTAATCTGAGAATGGCCCAAACTCACTAGAGTCATTGCTGGTACCATCTTACTAGTTCTCTTTAATTCCTGACCTCTACAATGTCACTCTCATATCTCCAGTGACAATACAGGCCCCAAAGGCAAATAGCAATTGTTTTTGTTCTGAATAGAAACTCTTCTCCTCCCAGAATGATTCTTTTGTGAAGACAGACTAGGCCATCTTTTGCCTCAATTCTTACCTATCCCTTAATCACTGAATGGGTGTTGCCTCAGACAAACTGAGACCTGAGAAAGACTTTAGCTTAAAAAGGCCAAGTTCTCCCACTGCATCTGGGGCCATCACCAGTCATCCTGACTTATGTCTTGCCACTGGACTCAGATAACTCTGGAGGAAACAGTGAGGCTGATGACTCTACACAGTCCTGCTTCACTTAAATCCAATTTGCTTACAAGTCAAAACAACACCCTCCTGATGTCATTGGTCCTCTTTGAGAGAATGATGGACAACATCAGGCCCCAAAGTCCTATACCACATCTGGAGACTAGTTTTCTAGTTCAGTAACTATTGGTGGATCACTGTTCTACTGGTTGTTTTTTCCAATTAGTACTTGAATTTCAAGATTCCCACGTACTTAGGCAGTCAACAGTATCTCATGCCAGACATTATATCTGAAGACAGTTTTCTTTTTCTCCAGAGACTAGTGTGTAGTCATTGACTTTACCTCTTATACTTGTCATATTTTGTTATGCCAAACAGATACCATTTTGGAGTCTGAACAGAGAGATGGCAGAGAGCAAAAGTGCCTTTCATAGTTGACTCTCATCTGGTCTGAAGGAGGCTGAGCCAAGAGAGCCTCTAAAGCTTCCATCTCTTGGGATATAAACAGAAATATCCAGAGATAACTAAGGCCCTAAATAGTTGTAATTATGCCTGGGGCAAATTCAGCTGATTAGAAAGTAGGGAACAGGGCACCATGACGGCAGTACACAGAGGACTGTGGATTTTGAGTCAGAGATCATAGATTCAAGTTTTGGTTCTGCTACTCCTGAGTGACGTTGGTCAGATCACTTAACCTTTCTGGGTCTCAGTTTCCTCATCCTTACAAAATGAAGGAGTGGGACCAAGTAACCCCTAATGTCCCTTCCAGCTCCAAATCTATGGTCTTATGATCTATCTTTAATAAAATTTGATATATGATTGATTCTGAGAAATTGCCAAAATCTACAAGATAGAAGGGGAGTGTGCAAAAGGATGACCTTGAGGAAAAGCTACCACAGACTGGGGGTTTGGCAGCTCAAGGTGGGAGACAGTAGGTCCTCCTGAGGAAGAAATTTATGAAAGCAGAAGAAGCTCACTCTCACCCCTCTCCCACTCTCAGATATTAGTGTCCTGTGAAAATTCTCTATTTGTCCCATGCTAGGCATACTTCTGGGAACAGAAGGGCCAGTGCTGCCTTCTCTTACCATCAAATTCTTGATCAACTCTGAAAATTTTACTAACACAACTCTGGAAAATTTAAATTATTGTACATATAGGACCTTTTCTTCTTTACTTGAGTATAACCCTAGTAGTGGTATAGCTGGGACAAAGAAAATGCAATGATAGGACTAATTCATAGCTCCACCAACAGTGCACCACAATACCTATTTTCCGACATCTCTTTCAATATTTGTTATTTCCCTCTTTTGACATCTTTGTCAACTTGGTAGTTGTGAATTAGAACCTCAAATTTGCTTTGATTTGTGTTTCTCTTATTAGTGATTCCAATCAGTCTTTCCTGTGATTGTTCATAGCTTAGATTTCTTCCATTGAAAACTTCCCGTTCACATATTTTGACCATGTATCTATTGGGGAACAGCTCTTAATCATAGAAATTTGAATCAGTTCCTTACATACCTTGGATATGCAACCTTTATTAAATAAACTTTTTGCAAATATTTTTCCCCCAGTTATCTGTTTCAATAGAGCAGTTTGAAAGAGAGCAGTGACTTTAAAGAACAAAGATAGAGTTCCATTTTGGACATATTTGCTTTGAGATGCTTATGAGATATCTACATTAAATGTCCAATAGGGAGTTGATTATTGAGGGTGGGAGATCAATGGAGAGAATAGGGCTAGGTAAAAAAAAAATAAGTGAGAATTACTTGTATAGAGCTTGTAATTGAACCCATAGAAATTTATGAGATCACCTATTGAAAACATATGAAAAGAAATGAGAAGAGGTCCCAGGACAAAGCTGTGAAACATCCCCAGTTAGTGGGCTGAATAGACAAAGATCTAGTAGATGAGTCTAAGAAACAGCAGTAAGACAGGAAGGAGGAGAATCGACAGAAATCAGTCATGAAAATAATAATAAAAACAATAATAGCCAACATTTATATAGTGTTTACTCTGTGCCAGGTCTTATGCTAAGTGCTTTGCAATTATTACCTCATTTGATCCTCATAACAACCTTGGAAGGTAGGTGTTATTACTACCCCCATTTCACAGTTAAAGAAACTGAGGTGAATAAATAAGCGACTTGCCCAGAATCATACAACATGTAAGTGTCTGAGGCAGGATTTGAACTTGTGTCTTCCTGGCTCCCAGTCCAGAGCCCTATCCACTGTGACATCTAGCTGCTGAAGAGGAGGAAGAAAAGGCACTCAACAGTGCCAAATGCTTCAGAGAGGTCAAGTAGGATTGACTTAGAAAAGGTCATTAGATTTTGCAATTAAGCAATCACTAGTAACTTCAGAGAGAGCAATTTTGGTTGAATGATAAGGGCAGAAGTCAAACTGTAGACTTTAGAACACAGTCAAAAGAGAGGAAATGGAAACACCAGCATAGATGGCTTTTTTCAAGGAATTTGGCTGAGTAGAGGAGTAGAGATATAGGACATTAGCTGACAGGAACAATAACATCTAATAAAAAGATTTTTATTTTGTTTTGTTTTTTAAAGATGAAGGAAACTTGGGTGTATTTGTAGACATCACAGAGGGACCAGTAGATAAAGAGAGATGCAGGTTATAGAGAAGGTGGGTATGGTGGTGATCACATTTTAATGTAGTTCAGCTGCACTCAGGAGTGCAGGCTTATTGACCACATGTTGACATCTCTGCTCTAGAATAACAATATTTAAAGGAAAAGATGGATATAATTCTAGGCCGGTACCCCCTCTATTTGAGGAGAGCAGAGTGGTGGCATCTGGTCCAACATCCTGATTCCTTTTCTGGCAGGAATTAAAGTCTCCCTTGGAGAATGACTGAGGGAGAAGACGCTAGAGACATCTATTCTTAGAAACATTAACATGCTCATTCTTAAAATGAAGGGTCAGGTCTTTGGTCTAAGAGAGATGAATAAATGACCATCCTCTTATTAATAATGTGCTAGCTTTATTAATAAAATTATTAAATTACCCAGAAAACAATAAAATAAAATGAAGGGCCAGACTCAACCATCTCAAAGGTCCCTTTCAACTTTAACCTTCTAAGATTTTCTGATTCAATCACACAGCTTTATTTCCTTCAACTCTAACCTTATTTCAGGCACACTTTTTCATACATTCTCTAGTCAAATCAGATTGAATTGCTAGCTCTTCCCCAGTCTTATCTTACCCTCTTTCCCCTATCTACAGTTGAACAGACCAGCCTTTGCCATTCTAGAAGTAGACTACCTCTGCCCTCATTGCTACCAGTTGAAATCATTCTCTTCTCTCAAGGAATAGTTCAGGTTCCAACTTCTCTGTGAAACCTATGTGAAATCCTCCAAAATTAAATTTTTTCCCAAATTTTTCCTAGAGTTATTTGTCTGGATTTCTATTTTCTCCCTGTTAGCACCTAACTTATTGTATACTTTTTAATATATGTTATTGCAATCCTAATTAGATTCTATGATCCAAGTTTCTACCTACTCTACAGCCAGATGGCACAGTAGACACAGTGCTGGACTTGGACTCAGGAACACTTGATTTCAAATCTGGCCTCAAACAATGTCTGACCGTAGGCAAGTCACTGAATCTCTGCCTCATTTTCCTCAACTATAAAAAGTGAACAATAGGGGGCAGAGCCAAGATGGTGGAGTAGAAACACAAACTTGGTATGAGCTCCTGCTCCAATCACTTCCAATACATGTAAAAAAAATGACTCTAAACAAACTTTAGAGCTACAGAACCCACAAAGTGACAGAGAGAAATAAATCTCCCACTGCAGGCAGCCAGGCAGGCCAAGAGGAAGCATCTATCTCACAGAGCTGGGGGCCTCGACCAGCAGTGGCCAGAGTAGACTTCAGGAGAGTGAATCACCAGCAGCTGTGATGGTTTCCAGACTTCTCAACACATAAAAGCCAAAGACAAAGTAAAAGGTCAGTGTGGAACTCTGTTGGAACAGGGGGGGAATGGAAGAGCAGTCTGGCCTCTACCCCTGGGGCAAATGACTACCTCAGCAGCTCCTGGCCTGCAGAGTGTAGGGGAACCAAGCCACCATTCAGAGGGTAATCACTCTTGTTCTGACCTGCTTGGATCTGGATCTTGGGCTTGGTTGGTGGTCCTAGGATGTGTGGTCAGTGAGCCGGAGCTTGTGGAGGCTCTAGAGAGGGCACCCTCCTAATAGCTCTGGTAGCTGAGAAAATCCCAGTGATTTGGGGCAAAGCTCTCTCCATTCTGGAAGCAGAATTCTACTATGGCAAAGAACTCAAAAGTCAAGTAATTTGCTGGCAATATAAGCAAGCAGAGGAAGCACAAACAGACCACAGAATCCTTTTTTGGGAACAAAAAAGGACCAAGGTATGGAGCGGAAGAAAGACAGCAAAGTCAGAACTCCTGCATCAAAAGCCTCCTTCAAAATTAGATTGGAGCAAATGGAAGCTAATGACTTTATGAGAAATCAAGATACTATAAAACAAAACCAAACAAATGAAAAAAAAGTAGAAGGCAATGTGAAATATCTGATTGGAAAATAGATCCAGGAAAGATCATTTAAAAATTATTGGACTACCTGGCATGATCAAAAAAAAGAGCCTAGACAACATCTTTCAAGAAATTATCAAGCAAAATTGCCCTGATATTCTAGAACCAGAGGGCAAAATAGAAATTGAAAGAATTCACCAATCACCTCTTGAAAAAGATCCCAAAAGAAAATGCCTAGGAATATTACAGCCAAATTCCAGAGTTTCCAGGTCAAGGAGAAAATACTGCAAGCAGTCAGGAAGAAGCAATTTGAGTATTGTGGAAACACAATCAGGGTAACACAAGACCTAGCAGTTTCTACATTAAGGGATCACAGGGCTTGGAATATGATATTTCCGAGGTCAAAGAAGTTAAGGCTAAAACCAAGAATCATCTACCCAGCAAAACTGAGTATAATGCTACAGGGGAAAATATGGTAATTCAAAGAAAGAGATGATTTTCCAGTATTCTTGATGAAAAAATCAGAGCTGAACGGAAAATGTGACTTTCAAATACAAGAAGCACGAGAAGCATGAGAAAGTAAACAGGAAAAAGAAATCATAAGGAACTTATTAAAGTGGAACTATTTATGAATTCCTACATGGAAAAATGATAGATGTAACTCGTAAGACTTTTCTCAATATGAGGATATTTGAAGGGAATATATATGTATATATATATATATATGTATATGTATGTATAGGAGGGTGTATGTGTATATAAATATATATGTGAGTGTGGGCATATGTATGTTCATGTATATAGACAGAGAACACAGAATGAGTTGAATAGGAAGGGA
>CM053589.1:35118826-35217272 GCA_028646515.1 Pseudochirops corinnae
ATTTGACTTAAGGAGGGAGTAACTTATATATCTCAATTGGGTAGCTTACTCTACAAGAAGATAGGGGGGTAGGGGATAAGAGGGGGGGTGATAGAAGAGAGGGCAGATTGCAGGATAGGGTAGTTAGAAGCAAACATTTTTGACAAGAGATAGGGTCAAAGGAGAAAATAAAATAAATGGGGGGGATAGGAAGGAGGAAAATATAGTTAGTCTTTTGCAATATAACTACTATGGAAATGATTTGGGTAACTACACGTACAATCTATATTGAATTGCTTATCTTCCCAGTAGGGGCAGGTGAGGAGGGAAGAAAGGAAAAAATCTAGAAACTCAAAGTTTTAAAAACAAATGTTTAAAAAAATTGTTTTTTACATGCCACTGGGAAATGAGACATACAGGCACTGGGGTATAGAAATCCATCTTGCTTTACTAAAAAGTTAAAGGAGTGGTGGGGGAGGATATCAGAGAAAATAGATTGAGGGAAGGGGTATTCAGTAGGCTTACTATTTTGGGGTGGGGGTAGGAGAAAGACAGGGAGAAAAATTGTAACTCAAAATCTTATGGAAATAAATGTTGAAAACTAAAAATAAATAAATTTTAAAAAATGCAAATTATAACTGCACCTATCTCCCAAGGTTGTTGTGAAGATAAAGTGAGATAATATTTGTAAAAAACACTTAGTACATAGTAAGTGCTTAATAAATGCTTGCTCCCTCCTTCCCCGCCCCCCCCCCCTGCACCCCAGTACTCCAATTTATCTTCCTCATAGTTGCCCAAGTGGTTTTTTAAAGTGTAGCTCTGACCATGTCCCTATCCTACTCAATAAATTCCAGTGGCTCCCCATTGCCTCTATCATCAAATACAATCTCCTATGTCTTTTAAAGCCCTTCACAACCTAGCCCCAAACTATCCTCCTGGCCTCTTTATACTTTGCTTCCCTTCCCATGTTCTACAGCTCAAACTCACCTTCTTCCCATTCTTCAGACATAGCACTCCACCCTCCTTCTCTGTCTTTTCCTCGACTGTCCTCTATTCCTGGAAGGCACTGCCTCCTCATCTTCCCTTGACAGAATCCCTCTCTTCCTTCAAAAGCATCACCTTCTATAAGTGCTTTCCTGAGATTTCCGACCACAGAAGCTCCCCTTCTCCCTGACTGCCTTGTATTTTATTTTCTATTCATTCTGTTCATAGTTATACATGTACACAATGATTTCCTCAATAGAATAATAATAGCTAATATTCATATTGTAATGTATGGTTTGCTGAGTGAGTTCCATATGGATCTTGTAATTAGACATTGTTTCATTGGGGGGGGGGTGAAGTTTGTATCTCTAGCACCTAGTACAATATCTATCATGTAAAGTTGCTCAGTAAATGTTAGTTGGTTGAATTGGGTATGTGTTATATCCCCCCATTAGATTGTAATCTCCTCTAGGACAAGAATGATGTTGTCTCTACATTCCTAGTATCTATCTACCTCAGTGCCTTCAACACAGTATGAATTTCATACGTTTGAGAAATAAATAATAATTTTGCTATTGTATCACTGGCCAATTAGTGCCATCAGGAGACCTAAGTCCAAACAGAGGGACTTGCTTGGACTTGGCTCTCCACAACCCAAACTTTTAAATCAAAAGGGGAGCTGACTCTCTCTGACCCTTTTTAAAAAAGTCATTACATCATTTCTTTCCTCTCACTTAGGGAGACCTATTTAAGTACAAGTCACCCTCATTTCAACACTCTGGGACCCTGGGAGTGCCAGAGAAAGGTGTGGTATGGAAAGCATAAATATCACAAAGTGAGGAATAAATGCCTATCAGACTCATTAACACCAAAGAGCAGAGACCGAATTTGCTATTTTTACAAAATGCACCTTCTCATAAACCAATTGCAGACTTACTTGAGGCAAAAGAGGCTTCTTTTGGAAATGTTCTTATCCTGTCTAGGCTGCGGCTTCTCCCTACTCTGTGACATTCAGGGTATTAGAAATGCTTCTCTTGGTACCACTCAAAAATCAACTTGCCTCTGGCCAAACTGTACCTTCCTGCCTGCTTGCCCGGGCATTTGCATGCTCCAGGCAAGGTCTGAAAATTGTCCCCATCTCTGACTGTCCACCAAAAGCTTTGTGTCTTTAGTTCAGCCATTCCACAAGACTCATCACGAAGCAAATGCCTACTTGACTTAGAAGGTAGGGTCTCTGGCATTAATGTATATGCATTTAGAGAAGCTGATAGGATGCTGGCCTCAGAACCAAGAACTTTGTTCGAGTCCCACCATTTATACATATTGGTTCTGGGACCTTGATAAAGTCACTTAACTCCTAGGTTCTCTGGGCAACTTTCTAAAATTATAAGTTACAGAAAAGGCACCAATCTATATTGGTAGAGGAAATTTCATTTTTCAGGGAATGTCATTCCATTTCCAGGGATGTCATTCTATGCAATGACATCACAGGTCTGGTCCTCATCCATATGACAATTCTTAAAAAGCATCCTCTCTGTCTCTGTCTCTGTCTCTCTCTCTCCCCCTCTTCTCTCTCTCTCCCTCTCTCTCTGTGTCTGTCTATCTGTTTCTCTCTCTCTGTCTCTCTCTCTCCTCTCTCCTCTCCTCTATTGTGTGGGATCCTAGGTGGCTACCTACTCCCAGGCCTAGTTCTTCTTCCTACAAACTCCTCATTTGATCTAGAAGCACTTACTGATATCCTGCTGATGTGCCCTTGCTATGACTTGGTGAAGTGAAGCAAAAAGAGTCTTGGGATATATGAATCTGTTCTTATGTACACTTTCTTTACCTTTAGTTCCCATGTTTCTACTGGTTCCATTTAACCAATGACCACCGTTGCCTCTTCTACTACTATGTTCCCTGTTTCTTGGGAACTGGGCTGACTGGTTTCTCACTTACTGTTTGGTTCTAACTATTGGAAAGAAGAAAATAATATTCCATTTATTATTAATCATAATCACAGCTAGGATTTACATAGCCCTTTAAGATTTATAAAGTACTTTACATAGGGTTTTTTTTGGAGGGCAATTGGGGTTAAGTGACTTGCCCAAAGTCACACGGCTAGTAAGTGTTAAGTGTCTGAGGCCGTATTTGAACTCAGGTCCTCCTGACTCTAGGGCCAGTGCTCTATTCACTATGCCACCTAGCCGCCCCTACACAGGTTATCTCGTTGTATGTTCACAATCACCTTCTGATGGCAGTCTCACACATTGTTGTTGTTATTGGTCATCCTTCATTCTCTTGAAGGGCACCAATGACATTAAGAGGGTATTGTTTTGACTGGCAAGCAAAATGGATTGAAGTGAGGCAGGGCTGCGCAGAGTCATCAGCCTCAGTGTTTCCTCCACAGTCATCTGAGTCCAATGGCAAGACATAGGTCAGGACAACTGAAGATGGCCCCAGATGCAGTGGGGAGACCTTGACCTTTTTAAGCCAGGGTCTTTCCCAGGTCTCTGTTTGTCTGAGGCAACACTCATTCAGTGAAACTATATGATGACAAGAGCATTGTTGAAGTGTAAAATGGACAATTTCAATTATTACAAATTAAAAATTTCTTGTATAAATAAAATCAATATAGCCAAGAATAGAAGGAAAGCAGAAATTTGGGGGGGAAAACTTTTACAGACTATTTCTCAGATAGAATATGACTGTATGGGAATACTGCTGTGATAGAAGAAATGATGAATTGGTTGATTTAGAAAAACGTGGGAAGACTGGGACCTGTGAAGGAAGATGCTACAAATATGTGTGTGTGTCTATGTTATTCACCTCCAGAGAAAGAAATGACAGATAGAAATATGCATAGTAGAGTCTTATATATCTATATATGTATGTATATGTATGTGTGTATGTGTGTGTGTGGTTTTTTTATAGGTATTTATGCATATGTAAATCTATCCACATTTAATTGTAGCCTTCTCTGGGGCAGAGGAGGAGGGGGAAGGGGAAGGGAAGGAAAAAATATGAAGAAAAAAGGAAACAGCAAAGAACAGAAGAAAACCTAGAAGGAAACAAGGAAAAACTGTGTAGCTTTGAAAACAAGGTATAGTATTTATTACAAAGATTTTCTTGGAATGGAAATTTATTGTTTTATATTGAATGCTCTCTTGTGTTCTGTTGTGTACATAAAAATTTTTCAATTTCTCATTTTGCACTTAAGTGTAAAATGAATAAAAATTTACCTACACTCAAAAAATCACCTTTTGAGACAGATGCTATAATTTACATCTTCTTTTTACAAATGATGAAACTGAGACAGAAAGAGATTACTTACATACTTACTTACTTATAGGACTTTACCCAGGATCACAAATTTAGTAAGTGTCTAAGACAGGCTTCAACTTCATTTTTCTTGGCTCCAAGTTCAAGGCCCTATCAACTGCACATGGCTACTTATTTTTATGGATTAAAATTGTTCCATATTTAAGGTACCAATCTCTGTTTTGGTAGATTCATAATAGAGAGAGATTTGTTTCATTTTTATTGATATATTGTGCGTGTGTGTGTGTGGGGGGGTATCTTACCTTCATTTCCAGATATCTTTCCTACCTTTTTGCTTCAAAAACAATCATCCCTTGTTAAAAAATAAATTAAAAGGAAAGAAAAAAAAAATCAATTCAATAAAGTAACCAAAATATCAGTCATGTACATGTTCTTTGTTCATAGTCTCCCATTTCTGAAAAGAAGAGAGGTGTTGTGTTTAGAGACTGATTTTTAATGAAAACTGGCTTGCTTCCCTACTCCATACAGATGCTATTCTCTTATCCTTACACTTTAATACTCTCCTGAATTTTGATACTCCAAGAACAACATATTATTATTCTGTAGCAGAATCTGCTTTTATTTCAAAATATTTTATATGCTACTACATTCTTGGGCTACATTATTAGAAGTATGGGGTCCAGAATAAGGGAAATAATAGTCTCACTTGTACCTCATACTTGACAGATTTTTTTTTTCAGATTTTTTTCTTTTTAGTCCCCAAATAGTATATGGACCAGTGTTTAATGAATGGTTATTGATTGGTTGGAGTTTTATGTTTATTTCTGGACACTAAACTTTAAGAAGGACATAGATTATGCTGGAGTTTATCCAGAGAAAGGTACCCAGTATGCTAGGCAATCTTGTAGCCATGTCATGTGAGGAATACATGGAAGAATTTGGAGTGTCTCTTCTGCAGAAGAGAACATTTTAAGATAAGTATGACAGAGATGACCAAATATTTAAAAATCCAGCTAGAGATTTAACTTGCTCGATAGCTCCAGCAGACAAAACTAGGACCCGTGGGTGGAAATTGGAGGTAGATTTCAGCTCAGTATAAGGGAGAATTTTTCTCATAATTAGAGCTGTCTAAAAATGGAATGGGCTGTTTTCACAGAATTTTAGAGTTAATGGAATTTTATTGGCCATCTAGTCTAGTCTGAAAAAGAGTCCTCTCCACAATCAACCTAACAAGTGGTTATCCAATTTTAAGAAAAGGCTTTTTATCCTAAAGCTATCGGTCACTTTTCCTAGGGACTTTTCCAAGGATTTCATAAAGAACTTTTTAGGGCAAAGAAATGTTATTTCTCTGTATTTCTAGAGAAATTAAGCAGGGTCATCTCCAGTAGTCCTAATCCATATCTTGCCACTGGACCCAGATGGCTCTGGAAGAGAAACTGAGGCTGATAACATTGCACAGCCCTCTCTCTTTTAAATCCAAGTCACTTGGGTGTCATGGCATCACCTCCCTGATGCTATGCTCAGCTTTGAGAATGAATGATAACAACAACAAATCCCTCCAATGAAAGGGAATTCATTACCTCTTGAGGCAGGGTTCTCCACCATTTTTGTGTCATGGATCCCTTTGGAAGTCTAGTGAAACTTGTTAATGTCCTCTCCAAATCATGTCTTTCAATGCATAGGATTATAAAGGAAACCAGTTATATTTATCAAATAGCTACCAAAACATTTTAAAAAACAGATTTATTGAGCCCAAGTTAAGAACCCCTGTCATGAGGCAGCTTTGTAATAACAAATTGTCAGGAAATCTTTCTTTACATCAGGCCCAAATTTAATTCTTTGTACTTTCCACCCATTGTTCCTAATCCTGTCCTCTGGTGCCAAAAACAAGTCTCATTCCTTGCCTTAAGACACTCTTTAAAGACTCGAAGACTTCTAGCAAGTAACTCCTAAATTTTCCATTCTCCAATCCCCAGTTTGTTCTATATATGGCATGAACCTGACTAGACTGGTTACCCTCTTCTTCCAGCTCTCCAGCTTACCAATGTGTCTTCTAAAATGTGGCACCCCAAACAGAGAACAGTTGCCCCCCAAAAAAAGTTGTGATCTTATTAGGTCATTGTTACAGTAGCACTATCATCTCCTTGGGACTTGAAACCTCAATCTTCTTTAAATCTTCTACTTACGTCCTTTCTAGATAGATAGATAATTTTTTTTACTTATTATGTGCTAAACATTGTGCTAAAAGATGAGAATACACATAAAAAGTAAGAAGAAAAACAATACCTGCAGTCAAGGAACTTCCACTCTAATGGGGGAAGACAATGCCTAAAAAGAAATGAAAAAGCTAGAGGAGAGGAGGATTGAGCTGCCACTATTCTCATCTTTCACTACCATGATTTATTTTGTATATATTTGGTACCCAATTATAAGTGAATATGTTGTCTCACCAAATAGAATGAATGTAATTTGGACAGATGAGACTTTTGTTTTTGTCTTTGTATCTCCAGTACCTAACACAGTACCTGGCCCATAGCAGGAAGTTAATAAGTATTTTTTGATTGAATGGTTATTCTATCTAAGATTAGATGTATTGCTGGAAAACCCTTTACAGAAAGTGTCTCTGATAGAAGCCTCATTGCTCAAACATGTAGAGAACTGAGTCAAATTTATCCCAACTGATAAATGGTCAAAGGATATGAACAAGCAGTTTTCAGATAAAGAAATCAAAGCTATCTATAGTCATATGAAGAAATTATCTAAATCACTATTGATTAGAAAGATGTAAATTAAAATAACTCTGGAGTACCACCTCACACCTATCATATTGGCTAATAAGACAGAAAAGGAAAATGATAAATGTTGAAGAGGATGTGGGAAAATTGGGACACTAAGACAATGTTGGTGAAGTTGTGAACTGATCCAACCATTCTGGAGAACAATTTGTAACTATGCCCAAAGGGAAATGAAACTATGCATACCCTTTGATCCAGTAATGCCACTTCTAGCACTGTATCCCAAAGAGATCATTAAAAAGGGGAAAGGATCTATGTGCACAAAAATCTTTATAGAAGCATTTTTCATGGTAGCAAAAAATTGAAAACTGAGGGAATGCCCATCAATCAGGCAGTGACTGAACAAAGCTGAATGTAATGAAATACTATTGTACTATGAGAAATGATGAGCAGGCAGATTCAGAAAAACCTGGAAAGATTTATATAAACTCATAAAAAGCAAAATGAGCAAATCCAGGACATTGTACATGGTATCAGCAACTTGGTACAATGATCAACTACAAATGATCCCATTAGCTATTCTCAGCAATACAATGATCTAAGACAGTTTCAAAGGACTAATGATGGAGAATGCTATCTACATCCAGAGGAAGAACTGATGGAGTCTGAATACAAATCAAAGCATACTATTTTTACTTTCTTTATTTTTTCCTGATTTTTTTCCTCTTGGTCTATTTCTACTTTCACAACAGTATTAATACAAAAATATGTTTTACATGATTTCACATATATAACCTGTATCAAACTGCTTACTATTTTAGGAAGAAGGTAGAGGAGGGAGAGAGGGATGGAGAAAAATTTGGAAAATTTTTTTTAATTAATGAAGTGAAAAATTTTTTAAAAGAAAAAAGAAATTTACATGATAACATTATTATATATTTAAATGTAATCACAAGTTGTACATATAGATTCACAGTTTCATGTGCAATCTTTTTTCATTATACTATTTTATGGAAATGCTTGTTTTATCCTATAAGTTAAAAATAAAATAAATAAAAATTTAACAAATGAACATTATAAATTATCTTTACATATAATTGGAAAAAATAAAACACTATTAAAAATATAAATAAATATATGTTGTCTTCTTATAGCATACTGAAATGTTCAAATGGAACTATGATCAATTTGATACGGAAGTATCATCCTGTTGTGATTGGTGCCCATATCTTCCTGAACTTTCACCATAGAGGGCTCAACCAATGTGCAAAAGACCTTTCCTTACTTTGTCTTGATATTGCAAGGAATCTTATGGAGCATATGAGTCGTCCATTAGTTATCCCCAGCTCACTCCTTAAGACCATTTCATCTTTATCAAGCATTTCTTCCCTCCCCCCCATGTATTCGATCACTACAAATGCAAACATTTCAACATAAAAAAGAACAAGAAAGGATTATATGAGAAATTATGGACTTCTGTTATATTTAGCTTGATTTTAAAGAAGTTATTATTTTTTAAAGTTAATTTTCCTAACTTCCTTATTTGGTACATATTTTACTCTGCTCACACCCACTGTGTGGTCCTCCATTGTCCTCCGTGTAATACTTGTTTATAGTTCATTGGAAACATTAGTATTTCATGATTTGCAGTCATAAAATTAAAACAGCACAATATTAATGTTAAAATGATAGGCCTTTTATCTAATAGAAATTTGGTATCATTAAAAGAGTTTGAAGTTTCCCAAGTGTGATCCAGTTTGCTCTTCTCTATCTGGAATCCTTTCCCATCCTGTATATAGCATGGTTGTACATAGGTGCTTGCATGTGATCTCCCTCATAGTGAGCTCCTTGAGGGTAGGGATTTTCTTTGCATCCTTAGCAATTAGCAGGAAATACAAAGTGCTCAGAACATAGTAGGCTCTTACTGAATTCTTATTGACTAACGGACTGAGAAAGAACCAGTAGATAACAAAATATTCACAATAGGACTTTTCTGGCAGTAGAAACAAACAAAAACAACCTGGAAACAAATTAATTGTCCATTAATTGGGGAATGGCTAGTTAAATTATGGTTTATGAATGTAATAGTATATTTTGTACCGTGAGAATAAAAGAATATGAAGAATTCAGAGAAACATTGGAAGATGTTTATGCACTGATGCAAAAAAGATGAAAAAAGAGAACATTAAACACAGTGACTACAACAATGTAAATGAAAATAATACTTAAAGGAAACTAAACTCAGATTACAACTGGGTCCCAATTTGTGCAGATAATAAATTCCCTTGAAGTGGTGGCATTATTCAAATTTGCACTCAATATTTCCATTGGACTGGAACCACTGACTATATTTTACATAATAATAATTTTTGATGGTGCAAAGTCAGATACATATGACCACTTCAGAAGATTCATAATTCCCATCAGGACCTAGTTGTAAGTGCAATGCTCAGTTTTGGTCCTAGAGACCAGATCATGAAATGTGCTTCCTTTCTACCATTAGAGGGTACAGAATACTTACCTGTCAAGTCAAAAATCATTGATCAAACACCTACGTGGTGGACACTGCCCTATGTGCTGGGTATACAAAGAAAGACCCAAAAAATCAACAGTTTGTCCTCTTAAGACGTTCATAGTTTAATGGGAAGACATTCTAGCTACTAAGTACAAATAAGATGTACCAGATAAGATGGGGGTAGAGTTAGAGAGAAGACATTAAGATTAAGAAGACTAGGAAAGGCTTTTTTGTAAGAAGGTAAGACTTTAGAGGAGCCTTGAAGGAAACCAAGAGAAGCCAGGAGACAGTTATGAAGAGGGAGAAAGCTCCAGAATAGAGGACAGCCAGCAAAAATGCCCAGAATTAGGAAATGGAGTGCCTTGTGAAAGGACCAGCACAGAGGTCAGTGTTACAGGGTCCCAAAGTATATGGAGAGGCATAAAGTATAAAAAAGATTTAAAAAGTAGGTAGGGACCAGGTTATAAATGGTTTTAAAGGCCAAACAGAGGCCTTTATCTTTGATTCTGGTGACAACAGATAACCACTGGAACTGATCGAATGCTAATGTGTGACATGAGGTCAGACATGCTTTAAGAAGATTCATTTGACAGCTAAGTGGAGGATGGATTGACATGAGGAGAGACGTGAGGAAGAGAAACCAATGAACAGGCAACTGCAATGTGTTTTTAAATGTGTTTGCTTTGTTGATCAGTTCTGCTTAACATTTTTCCATTTTAGAAGGAACAGTTGGTTCACTGGGGAGACCGTGATGTGGGGAAATGACTGTAAAGTTTCTAAAATGGCATCAATAAAATATTCAAAATAAAAATAAAGTTTATTTGATGATAATTAATTCAATTGGTAGTATTTACTGAGAACCTAGAAGCATGCTAGGCCATGTCATATGTTAATTTGCTATAATTTATTCTCTTTGTGAGATAGCATGGTATAGTCAAAAGAGCATGTGGAAATTGAATTTAAGAAGATAGGTTTGACTATCAACATTAACATTGATGATAAGGATAAATTAGCCCCCAGTTTATCCTGTATATGACTTGTTTATACATAACTTTGCATGATGTCCTCCTCATTAGACTGTGAGCTCCTTGAGAGCATGGGCTCTTTTTTTTCTTTTTTTTTTTGTTTTGCCTTTATTCCATACACTAAGCCTAATACTTGACATAATAAATGCTTGACATGACTTAAGGAAAATTACTTAACCTTTTGGAAGCTACTTCCTTATTTGTAAAATAGGGTTAGTAATAAGTACAATACATTCCTTATAAAGTCATAGCAAAGTTTAAATGGGATAATATATAGAAAGTCCCATATACATATCAACTATTATTTGCAAATATTATAACAGCTCAGTTGTTATATCTCCTTGGAGATATCTTCATAGAGAAAACACAGTTCTCTCTCTCCTGGTGGAGTGTTTCCTAATGGCATCCCCAGAGAATAAATGCTTAGGCAGATCTTGGAAATTACCTCAAGATAGAAATTAATGTGATCTTTGATTAAGCCCAATGACATTATTATGCAAAGACAGATTATGGATCTTTTAAATAGTAGCTCCTCTGTGTACTATATATTCAGAAACTAAGAAAAAGCATCTCTAAAATTAGAAAATAAATTGATGGGGAAAATAGAATTTGCTTAGGTTGTTAGAACTTTACAATACTTAGGGATTTTTCTAAACTCAAATAAAAACAGAATACTGAGCCATACATAAGGATACTTATGGCTGCATATTGACTTAGATAGTCACAAATTGACATTATTTATGTTTTAAGACATTTTTATTGATTTTGTTAAATATTTCCCAGTTACATTTTAATCTGGTTCAATATTCTAGTGAGCATTCCTCTGGGTAGTATGTTCGATGCCTCTATTCTAAACTATCTCCCTCCGTTTCCCAATAATGAAACTGAGGACCAGCGAGATTAAGCAACTTATCCAGGGTCATGTAGTTAATTAGAAGCAGGATTCAGGCATAAATCCTTGTATCTTGACTTCCTAATCCTGAGCTTCTTCCACCATGCCAGACTGCTCCTGCTTCATTTTTAACAACAAAATCCATTTCAGGTACAACTCTGAGGAAGTTCTTTAGCTATCACACATTACTTTAAGTAAGTTGTGACTGTAGAATGCTGAACACATAAAGGGTGACTAATAAATGCTTGCTAACTAACTACTCCTTTGCAAGCAACCATATAATCATCTGAATAAACCGACTCTCTCAGACAGGCAATTTTCCATAGTATTAATCTGCCTCTTAGACTTCCTACCTCCTACTCCTTCCAAAGCATACAATATCAATGCTTGCAAAAAAAAAAAAAAACCCACCAAACTTTAGAATCCTTCTTGTTAAGGTGTCTCCATTCTTCCCTCATGAAATACCAGGATTTAAATATACCAATATGAAAATGGGTGTACATGCTATTGTTGCTGTTGATTGTCCTTCCATTATTAAACAGGACCACGACATCAGGGAGTTGATGCCATGACATGCAAGTGAATTGGATTTAAGCGACAGAGGGCTATGCAAAGTCACCAGTCTCACTTACTCCTCCGGACTCATATTCACTCCAATGATACTGATCAAATCCCATGTCTCTAATTCTCGTCCAAGCCCTTCTAGAAGTTCACCACAATGGGTCCATCCAACAGTCTGAGGCCTTCCTTTCTCTCTTCATCTCAAGAATACCGCTGGAACCTACATGCTGCTCAACAATTATCTATCGCTCATTCTTGCTATGTGATCAATCCATTATCTCCTCCCTTACACATATACTTGACAACATCCTTTACTCTTTTCATTTCTCCTTTATAATTCCTTGCCATGCTCCTTCCCATCCTTTGGATGGCTTAAAATTTTAATTTTTTGGAGATTGTAGTATTCCATAACTCAGTCATATGGGAAGAATTCTGTTGTTAAAAACGTGGGACTTTGTTTCAGGGAAAAGTTGGGTCAAAAAGAGAAAGAAAGAAAAGAAGGAAGGAAAGAAGAAAGGAAAGAACTTTCCAATTTCCCAAAGGCAATTCAGCCTGCTCTACCTTCCCTTCCCATTCCTACCTCCACCCCCAGTTCAGTTCTGGACTCCATTCTCCATTTGCAATGTTTGTCATACATACGTATGTGTATATGTATGCATATAAGTAAAAACATTACTATGTATATATACATATGTGTATTTATAAATACACAAATAAAAGAGACAGAGTGAGAGAGACAGAGATAGAGAGAGACAGAGACAGAAAGATATGTCTATGCATATACATATGAAGAAGCTGGGCAACAACAGTATGGAACAGAAAACCTGAAAACAAGGAAGCTGTCTGAGAAAGGTAATCAAGCTATTGTCTATATCCTAGAAAGAAAGCCATTATATGATGGAAAGAGTTCTGAGAGTCAAGAGACTATGCTTTGTCATTAAGTAGTTGCATGAACCCAGACTAATCACCATTTCTTGAGTCTCACCACCTATTTATAAGAGACTTGGAACATAATCCAGCTCCAAAATTCTAGAACTGTGGATTTAGAACTAAATGGGACCCTAGATCATGTAGCTCAATACCTACATTGTATGGATGAGGAAAGTGAGAGTTAAAATGATTAGGTGAGTTGACCCACATCACAAAGGTAGTAAATGGGAGGGAGAGCTGTGGTAGGATTTGAATCCAGTTTCTTTAATCCAAAATTTGAGTCTTTCCACAGCACCATCCTGCCCCACTTTGCATTAGTTACACACATTTGACACATCGCACCGTGTCAAATAACTTTCATGTTTGCGTGCTATACATTTCCAGCTAGAATATAATCCTCCCAGGGACAAGAATTGTATCTCACATTCTTCCCTAAACCCATTAGCTTCTGGTATAATGCTAGGCATATAGCAGGTAGATGATAAACTCTTACTGAGTGAATAAACAAACGAAAATAATTCCCTGAACTGGGAAACATAATTCTAAAAAAGCCCCCAGCGTGGGGCCAGCAGCAGTAAACCCCATTCCCATTGCCATGAGGAAGAGCCACAAAGGACTCACAAGAAGGTTAAAAGGAAGAGCCCTTAGATCTCTTTCCACCGAGTAGATGGGAATTGGGGCTTACTATTATGTCTTGGAGATTCCATGATCTTCCCTGGGTTTTCTAAAAGCTTCAACTTTCTTGGAAGATATGGGAAAAGGAGGGTAGAATAGTCCTTTAACCCAAATCAAGATTTTGGGAGAAGATAACCAGGATTCCAGTGATCTTAATCTCAAAATAAGAACAGATCTCTGTAGGCTGCACATTGATCATAAATGAAAGTTTTCTATGCTGTATCATACTTTTATTTATTTGTTAAACATTTTCCAATTACATTTTCAGGCCACTTGCAGCCCCAGGGCCATCAGTTTGACTCCTCTGAGACACTAGAGTGTTCAGTCACACTTCTTGAATGACATAGGGATGAGGCCAGCAAATCTGTGTCTGACAACTAGTATAATGATCCTAAACAAAGATACCTATTGGCTACTGTATTGAGACATAGACTACCAGATGTACTGAAGATGAGGTTACTTCTGTAACAAGGGCATGGAATATTTGCCCTTTCTGGAGAGTTATATAGAACATGCATAGATATTCTCTACCTGCTTTTAATAAACCACATGGAAACTTGGGGGGAATCTATTTCTGATCATCCAAAGGAATTTAAAATGGGAGATGATTAAAACAATCCTTAGTGGACTTGAGAACCAGATCTCACTAGATATACAAATTGTAGCAAGCTTCTCTCTCTCTCTCTCTCTCTCTCTCTCTCTCTCTCTCTCTCTGTCTCTGTATCTATTTCTCCCTCCCTCCCTCCCACTTCCCCTCTTCCCCTCCCTCTCTCTCCTTTGGCTTCAAAGCTTGAGGACTGCTTTGAGCTGCCTCCCAAGAACCAGGTAGGTGAGGGCACTGTGGCCCATTTTTCCACCTAACCTCCATACAGCTCATGTCCTAACTAGGTCAACCTGAACCTACACTTGGACTGCTTCTCTTGTGTTTTCTTCCCTGAGTAGGTGGCCCAGTATCCTGAGATTGAAAGGTTAAGGAAACCTGGTGAGTTTTGAAAAGGTCTCGGGGTCTATGAGGTTTTATCCGTTGAAGAAGCTGAGACTGATGGTAGGGGAAGCATCTATATCAAGAGTATAGAGACATGCTGAAGACAGACAAATAAAGAAAGACAGTTACTCTCAAAAGGAAGCAACTTCAAGAAGCATGACTCCTTGGACCAGTAAAGACTGCTGATTACGGGTTCAGAAAAGGACTTTCAGGACATAAAGAACCAAGAATTGTGAGTCACTCAGAGAACTTTCCAGAATTGGGATTATGGACAAATGTCAGGAAAACCTGACTCCAGGCCCTGAGCTCTATCCACTGTACCACCTAATTGCTCCCCCATACCTACTATCCCCTACTTTTACCCTGAGTACTTTTCTAGAAGAGACTATTAATCCTTTTAGGGAGGCTCTAGACAAGAGTTATCATACCTAAGCTATGTTGGGAGATTTTCCTGGAGAAACTCCAGGTCAGGAATATAAGCCAGAGAGCACAAGGAAAAAAAAAAGCCTGATCACCTCTCTTCAGGGTCAGCCTCCCCCGAGACTGAACCTAGTCCATCTGAATCCAGAGTCAGGGACCTTTTTGCAAGATAGGGCACCCTATCTTGGGCAGTAGCTTTCTTTCCTACATTGTACTAACTCATAAATCATAGAAATGAAACCTGATTTTTCCTCTTTGCTGGCATTCACCTTCACCCCTACAGGGACATCATAGGATAGTGGAAAGAACACTGGGCCAGGAGTCAGGAGACCTGGTGTCCCAGTCTGTTGCTGCTGCTTTTTTGGGACTGAGAGATTTCCACAGAAGGAATAAAATAGCCAACATTGCTAAAAGT
This sequence comes from Pseudochirops corinnae, assembly GCA_028646515.1. Taxonomy (NCBI): domain Eukaryota; kingdom Metazoa; phylum Chordata; class Mammalia; order Diprotodontia; family Pseudocheiridae; genus Pseudochirops; species Pseudochirops corinnae. Next base: position 35,134,204 of record CM053589.1, read on the forward strand.
GGCAGGCCCTTACTAAGGGCACATTTGACCTCACACAAGGAAAGATACTTAACATTAAGACAGTTGGGTGAGGGAGATGAGAAGGAGGGAAAGGGGGAAAAGGGCAAGGATATATCAGAATCTCTGCCATCTGAAAGACAAGGACACAACCAGACCATTGGAGGGGCAAGATATATCAAATGAAAAAGTTGAGGGTTTGGCTGAGATGATCTTGAGACTATGGCAGGTGGAAGAAAAGAATTGATGATCATGTGAGAGATCCCCCTCTGGTCCTGATGCACTGGTTAAGCTAGACTCATCACTCCATCAGTTCCTTTTGTTTGTTTGTTTTTGTAGGGGAGAAGGGCAGTTGGGGTTAGGTGACTCGCCCAAGGTCACACAGCTAGTAAGTGTTACATGTCTGAGGCTGGATTTGAACTCAGGTCCTCCTGACTCCAGGGTCAGTGCGCTATTCACTATACCGCCTAGCTGCCCCTCTACCAGTTCCTTTTAACTGGGACCCTGGACAATGTAAAATAGGGTTGGATGCTTTATGGGAAGGGTTGGGATCTTACTCATTCACATGTGATTAGTTTCCCACCTTTGGTGTCACAGGCAGGTCAAATCAGGTCAACAAGCATTTTAAAAATGCTTGCTATATGCAGGTGCTGTGCAAAATGCAGAGGATACAAAGAAAAGTGAAAGTAGTCCCTAGCCTCAAGGAGATCACAGTCTAATGAAGAAGGTAACAAATAAGTAAATATGTGTCTACAAGATATACACAGAGTAACTGGAAGTAATCTCACGTCAGTATCAATAACTTATGTGTCTGAAAGTTGCCAGCAAGGGAGATTACAGATATCAGAGTACTGGGAGAGAATTCTAGAGATGGCTTTATGCAGAAGAAGTTCACTCTTGAGGGAAACCAGAGAGTCTAAGGTGGAGGAAAAGAGGGAGTGCTTTCTAGGCATAGGGGACAGCCAGTGCAAAGATATGGAGGTGGGAAGTTGGAATCTCAAATATGAGAAACAACAAGAAGGCCAGATTGACTGAACCATAAAAAATGCATGCATGGGAGTAACGTGTAGTAAGGCTGGCAAATAGGTTGTGGCTAGATTGTTAAATGCCAAACAGAAGAATTTATGTTTTACCCTGGGGGTAATAGGGAGCAACTGGAGTTGATTGAATGAGAGAAGAGGATTACATAGACCTGCACTTTAAGAAAATCACTTGGGCTGCTAGGTAGAAGAGGGATCAGAGAGTAGAGAGACTAAGACTAGATATAGGGACATCAATGAGGAGGTTTATTGCAATAGTTCAGAGATGATAAGGATAAGGACTTGAACTAGAGTGGTGGCTGCATAAATGGAGAGAAGAGGAATGTATGCAAGGGACCAGTCGTGTGACATTGGGCGAGCCCCCATCCCTTCTTTTGGAATCAGTTTCCTCATCTGTAAAATGAGTGAGTTGGACTGGATGGTGTCTAAACTTCCTTCTAGCTCTAACATTAGTTCTAACATGTAATTTTAGATTTAGACACACCCATCCCTGGTTTCCTAAGAATCCACCTGGTAAAACTCCTTTTATACATAGAATTAACAAATACATTCAGATTTATGTAACGGTTTTTTAAAATCTTTTTTATTAGATAGTAAGGATGGGAAGAATTTGAAAGTGAGAAGGGTGACCAAGAAGATTGCAAATAGATATTTGTAAAAGTTTTAATTCCCACCTTCAGAATAGGTAGATCGGAGGAAGCTCCTCTGATCAGACATATCCGAGGTTTCAGAATTGACTTGTTTTCAATTAAAAACAGTCTATATTTAGCTGTCCATATGCTCCTACTTGACCAGCAATGCCCACAAACACGGACGTTTCAGTGTACACAGAAGCAATTCTCAGCAAGATCTCCTTTTTAGGAAATGAGAGAGAAGCTGCAAAGCTTAATCGGTTCTAAGTGGTTCTGAAATATTGTATCAATTTACAGCAGGAAGGTCATCTTGGTGAATGAATGAGAGTGTTCCACTCTGCACCCTGGATTTAGCTGCCTAACTCCCATTAATGTTCATAGGAGTCACGCTGCCAAATCCCTAGCCATCACTCTGGATATTTGTCCCAATCCCTTGCTGTTCAGATTGAAATGTATCTTCCAAAGCAGAACTCACCCTGAGAGGGAGCAGAGGGAAGCCTCAACCACAGCTAGGACAGTGCCTGCTGCACGCATGGGCTCACATGTTGGCAGTGTGAAAGGTGCTCTATTTTTTTTTTTTTGCAAATGGACATATCAAAAGGACCTTGCTTATAGACCTGCCCAGAGACTAAAGCTGATCTTTAAAAAAAAGGAGGGGGGGGAGGGATGATAAGCTAGTGACAGACTGAAAGCTGATAACTAAACTCTCCTTCCATATTGAGATTTTAGTCTTATGGGGATTATCCTTACCAAGAGGTGAGGGAGGCAGGTGATTTCCCAGATTGCTCTGGGAAAGGTTTGGGTAAATGCACTCATGACAGAGAGGCCTCCTTACATACTAAGATGAACATGGAACTCATTCCCAAGAGACCTGGGTTTGTTTGAGCCATGACTGTCATTTGTTAAATAGTAAGTCTCTTAAAACCTCAGATTTCTCTTCTGTTAAAGGTGAAAAGCAACTTAGCCTGGAGCTGGCCTCTCAGTCATTTAGAGCTGGGTTCAAGTCTTGCTTATGAGCTGACTGCTTATGTTACTCCAGGCAAGTCACTTAACCTCTTGGCACCCCAAGCAATGTTGAGGGTATGCTTTGTTAGAATGAGATCCTAACAGAACTCGTTGTACTGATGAAATCACAGATCTGTTTTTTTTTTTCTCAGTGCATTTCCTACTTCACAAGATTGTTACAAGGAAAGAAATTTTTCAGCAGTGAAGTGCTACCTATGAGAGGCAGAATAGATCCTTGGAAGAGAGAGCTGGCTCAAAAGTTCGGAAGCCCTGAGTCCAAATCTTACCTCTTGACTTGACACATACTGGCTGTATGACCCTGCATAACAACCTCTTAATGCATCAGTCAGCTATCTAAGATTATAAATTGCAGGACTGTTGCCAACCTGTGACTGACTGATAGAGCAGCTAGGTAGTGCAGTGGTTATAACACTGAACTTAGAACATCAGGGAGATCTGAGTTTGAATTCCCCTCCAATGCCTTCCAGCTGTCTGACTCAGGGCAAGTCACTTCATCTCTCTCAGTTTCTGTTTTCCCATCTATAAAATGGAGTAATAATAGCACCTATCTTACAGGGCTGTGAGAATCAAACGAAATAACATGTATAAAGGGTTTTACAAACCTTAAAGGACTGCGTAAATGCTAGCTGTTTTTATAGAGGAAACCATTTCAATAGCAGTTCCCTCTACCAATGAAATCATAGGTCCAGACTGAAAAAAAAAAGTGCTATATCAATATGACCTCCAATTATTAGAAGTTGATATTAGAGACTGTCTGGTGTCCCTGGCAGAAATCCATCACCCATGGGTCTGATCCAGCGTGGCAGTCCTTGAGTTCTTTTTCTTCCAGTGCTAACATATTCCCAAAGATTTAAACCTAGGTCATTGCTTATCACATCACCTAGATGACTCCCAAACTAGTAAAAGGAGTCATTCAAATTATGCACAGGTTTAATTCAGCAGACTTTGTTTTAGCGATTATTCACTCCCAATCAACCTCTAAAATAGCCAATTCTATCTCCTGCTAAGTCAGTATGGTTAATCCATGAGGTATACATCTATTGACTTCATTAGGTTACTGTAACAAAATCACTTTGTACACTTTCAAGAGGGCAACTAGGTGCTACAGTGGATAGGGCACCAGAATCAGGAAGACTAATCTTTCCAAGTTCAAATCTGGTCCCAGACACTTACTAGCTGTGGGATCCTAGGCAAGTCAGTTAACTTTGTTTGCCTCAATTTCCTTGTCTATAATACAAGCTGGAGAAGGAAATGGCAAACCACTCCAGTATCTTTGCCAAGAAAACTCCAAATGGGGTCATGAAGAGTTAGATAAGACAGACAGGACTGAGTAACACAACACCTTAAAGTGTTATACAATTGTGAATAAATGTTGGTTTTTCGTTTTGTTTTTAAGGCAGAGACTTAGAAGGGGAAGAACTTAAGGTAATAATTCTATATGTATCCCCTTATTATTTTAAAAGATGTATACCTAGTCATAAACTATAGTGCTTGGCACGTAGTAGGTGCTTAATTCCTTGTTGATTAAGTTAAAATCATGGTTATATTTAGACCAAAGATATCAGAGGTTAAGAAACATTATTCTGAAGTTTTCTTGCCTCCCTTCAAAGTACTGCTCAGCTGCCATCTCCTACATGAGCTGATTCTTGATCCCTACCTCCCAATCTCCTATCTTTGCTACTCAAAATTATTTCAAATCACTTTGTATATACTTTATATTTTCTTATTTATGTTCATGGTGATTCCACTACCCTCCGAATATAAGCTCCTTGAGGGTATGGACTTTTCTCTCTTTACTTTTGTAGTTCAGTGTGCCTGTCACATAATAGATGCTTAATAAATGTTGAATTCGTTGTTGAATAGGACTTATTTCTTCCCAAATCAACATAGTTGGAAAAGGTTGGTGATGTGCAAATAGGAAATTAATCAAGGGAAAATGCAATAATAACTGGCATTTCAATGGTGTTTATGGCTCCAAAATGCTTTACTTACATTGTCGCATTGGAACACACATTACAACAAAGCCTTTACAATAGCCAGAATAGGCATTATTATTCTGATTTTAGAAACGAGAAAAATAAGACTCAGAAAGATGAAATGAGAATAGCTATTAACTGGCAAAACCAAAACAGAACCACCAAGGGACCACAGAGACCACCTAGATAGCTCAAACTATGTCTGAATAGCAATCTTTTCTGCAGCATCACCTGATCTTCAACTGGACACCTCCACAGAGGTGGAATTCCCAAAGAGTAACTACCTCTGAAGGGAATCCATTCCACTTATGAATTGTGCTAATTATTAGGAAAGTTTTCCTTGCATTGAGCCTAAATGTGCCTCTCTGTAACCCAGAATGGGCTGACTCCAAGTACAGAGCTCTATTCTCTGCTTTATCACACTCTCTGGCAAGAGAGATTACATTTCAGTAGACAATAAATCATATTGCAAAGGAAAGAAATAAAAGAATATACTGTTGCCATCTTTTTCAATTATTATGATATATTTAGCAAATTGGCCTGATTATTCTTCCTTCTAGTGTTGGACCAGTAAATTAAGGCTCTCTCTTATCAAGAATAATGCTTCTTTAATCCACAGTTGTGTTGGTGTGGTCCCACCACTGACAAGGATCACAAACTCCCCAACCCTAAGTAGATGGCTATCATGCTTCTCTTTGGGTTGTGATGGAATACTACTGTGTTATAAGAAAGGATGAGCTCATTGGTTTATGGATAGATTATTTGCATGAAATAATGAAGACTGAAATGAGTAGAACCAAGAGAACATTTAAAGAGCAACTTCACGTGAATAAATCATTTTGACTGTTATAAACACCCAAATTAACTACAAAGATACTATCTTCATCTGGAGAAAGAACTGATAAATAGAAGGAGGCATTGAATAATTACATGCACACACACACATAAACACACATCTATAGCTATATGTATATATGTATATCCACATATGGTCTAATGGTAGTCATCTGGGGGGAGTAGAAAAAAGAAATTTACATGATAACTTTATTAAATATTTATAAGGAATAGTAAGTTGTACACAATAGATTTGTAGTTTCATGTACAATCATCTTTTTTTATTCTACTATATTATGAAAACACTTGTTTTATTTCATAAATTAAAATTAAAATGGGAAAAAACCAACTTAAGCTGCTTAAGCTCTGCTTTCATGGGCTTCTTTCCCAGGTGAATCATTTCATGAGATCTTTAGCTATTTTCGATCATCCTGTTGTTCTCTGTAGGTGAGTCTAATCATTCCTTCCAGATTAATTTCCACATCCCTTGTGTTTTTTGGAAGGAGGAGGAGGATTACAGAATAGATTCACAACAGGAGGGAAACTTCTCATTTTACAGATGAAAAAACTGAAACCCAAAGAGGTTAAGTGATTCCAGAGGATCATATATTTGCAGCTAAAAGGGACCTCAAAGGCTTCCAAGTCCAAACATCTTATTTAATAGATGAGGAAACCAGAAATTATAAGTGACTTGCTAAGGTTACACAAGTGGAAATGCTTAGTAGAAGGTGTAATAATAGAAGTCATCATAATAATAATAATAGAATAATAGAAGGTGGTAGTAACAATGGTGGCAATATTAGATCCCATTCCACACATAGGAGAGCTTATTCAAAGATGGCCTGATATTGACAGAAAGAAAAGTCATAATAAAACAGCATAAGAATTTCCAATATGTCACTAAACCTTTATTGCTATTTTTTTTAAAGGAGGGGGGACAGAAATATGACCTACCTTTAATAAGTACTGAAGTACTTTTTAAAAATCTACAGTTTCATTGGTGTAGTTTCTCCACTGACACAGATCACAATCCCCTCATGCCTTAGTAGATGGTCTTCATGAAATGTCATCATCTAGTGACCAGCTTTCTGTTCATAAATCTGCTTAGAAGGAACCAGGTTGGTCCCTAGGAAAATGAACACACATTCTATTGGATGGAACTGTTGTATGGGAGACCGTCTTGGAAGCCTGTCTGTTTTTGTAGCATTGGTTAGAGGTTGTACTCCATTGCCATAGACTTTAGTACTCAAGACCACAACATTCCCATATGGAAGGGGTAAGGGAGAGGGGGAATGACCAAGCCTGGTACTTATGAGTGTGTGCAGCTATGACTATTTCCCATCTGGTAACCAAGTGACAAAGAAACTGACTTTTGATTAGCTGCTGAGCTAGACCAAGGTATATACTGAAACCAGACAAAGAAACCCCATGAGAGTCACTAGGATGGGAAGTTTCCCAGGGCCCTCTTTCACCCAGAAATGGCATAAAACATCCCGTGAGTGACTTTAGGTGAAAGAGTATTAGAGATGGAACAAACTTGACCATGACTTATGAACTTTGGAGGGTTGGTCCTTTTGAGCTCAAATCCTGTTTTGTCTTACCAGCCAATCAAAAGTCATTTTTTCTTCATCACATAATTAGCAGATTGGAAAAAGTCCTAGCTGCTCAAGCTCTGATATTCATGTGAGGACTGACTGCTTCTATCAAAGCACACTGTTCATGAGGGTTATATTTAGCCAGTTCCACCCCTCAAGTATGTACAAATAATGGAGATGCTGCCCTTCTGTAGCATCTCCCCCATCCCCTTTATCAACAAATTCCTTCCTTTTGTTTATTGCAGACCTCTTGTATTTGATAGAATAAGACTCAGGTGTGGGGAACCTATGGCCTCAAGGTCACATGTGACCTTCTGGTCCTTGTGCTTGACTGAGTCCAAGTTTGACAGAACAAATCCTTTAATTAAGGGGATTTGTTCTTTGAAGTTTGGATTCAGTTGAAGGGCCACATCTGAGGACCCAGAGGGTCATATGTGGTCTTGAGGCCTAAGGTTCCCCACTCCTAGAGTAAGAAGTTACATTCTTCATAGGAAAAACATATTCTTTTTAAGGACAATCCAGGGCAGTACCTTATATATAGATATAGATATATAGATATATATAGGAAAAGCATAATGCAGGAAATCATAACCACTTTTAACAAATATTCCTCTAAACCCAGAGTTTTTAATTTGTAGTCTGTGAACTTTTTAAAAAAATTGATAACCATATTTCAATATCATTGGTTTCCTTTGCAATTCTACGTATTTTATTTTATGTATTAAAAACCATTATTCTGAGAAAATGTCAATAAGCTACCAAATAAGGCCATGACCAAAAAAAAAGGTTCAGAACTTCTACTCTAAAGATATTCAATGGACTTAGTAAAGAGCAACGCAAATCCAAAACAACCTGATTATTTCCTAGGAATTTGTTCAAGACTTTCGGGTGCTTTAACCCAGATTCATACGGTAAAGCTTCTTCACCTTAGTACTTCTCCTCCTTAACAACCATGTATTTTACTGTCTTGTATATATTGTTTATTAAGTATAAAATTATATGTGTTTATGTTGTTTCCCATGATAGGAGACAAACTACTTGAGCGCAAGGGTCATTTCTGTTTATCTTTATATCCCCCATTGTCTTTTTTTTGGATCCTCATTGTCTTTGTTTTGGATCTTCATTGTCTTTTGCAGTGACTGGCACATAGAAGACATTTAATAATTAAAACTTGTTGAAGGGTTGATTGATTGTCATGCCATTGATTGATGTAGCATTTGCCAAACTTTATTTGGAATCAAGGAACACTCTGGTGCTTGGAGTATAGTGACTAAATCCCTAAGTACTACTTCCCTTCTAACTCAAAATCTATGAAAGTATGATTGGTATACAACAAGGTTTAGTATGCCATCAGAGACCCCAAGCACACTGTGATAAGAAGGCGCCAATGTACCACAGAATAAACAGACTTTACTGGATTTTGAGAAGTTATTTAATCTAACTCCTGCCTCTTAGAAGTTTAAAACTCCCCTAGAAACATTCACATTCCCTTCCCCCGCCCCCTTTTTTGGCTGCATGATTCCCAGATAAAGAAAATCTACAACTTTCCTTGATAATTCTTTTTTTGTAACTCTCAACCCTTATAGTGGAAAATCCTTTCTAATATCTTCCCTAAATTCCTCCAGTCCTACCTAAAACCCATTTTATTTGCCCTCTAGAAATGTAAGCTATCTCTGCTCACTCCCTTTGGGAGCTAGATGATGCAATGAATTAAACAAAAAGCCCTGAGTTTGAATCCCACCTCAGAGCCTCACTAGCCGAGTGACTCTGGGTAAGTCACTTAGCCTCTCAGAGCCTCACTAGCCGAGTGACTCTGGGTAAGTCACTTAGCCTCTCAGCCTCATTTTCTTCACAAAATGAGCAGAACCACAAGAACATTACATAGTAACAACAATATTGCTTTAAGAACAACTTTGAGTGATTAAGTCATTTTGACTATTATAAATACCCAGATTAATTACAAAGAAAGAAAGACGCTACTGAAAAAAAGATGCTATCTGCATCCAGAGAAAGAACTGAAAAATGGAAGTATGTACAGAATTATTTTACACATATATGTACATATATACAGATATATATACATATTTGTGCCTAATGGTAATCACCTCTAGAGTAGGGGAAGGAGGGAAGAAAAAAAAAGAGTTACATGGTAACTTTATCATATATTTAAAAGGAATAGCAAGTTGTACATAATAGATTTGTAGTTTCATGTACAATCATCTTTTTTTTATTCTATTATGTTATGGAAATGCTTACTTTATTTCTTAAGTTTAGAATCAAATAAATAAAAGTTTTTAAAGGGAATAAGCATTTATCAAGGAAATAATCATTTATTAAGAAGTTGCCAGGCACTAAGCTATAAATATTATAGTTTATATTATAAAATAACATAAATCCTCCTATAAATACTATCTCATTTGATCTTCATAGCAACCTTTGGAGGGTATAATCCCCATTTTACAGATGAGGAAATTGAGGTGGACAGAAGTTAAGTGACTTGCCCAGGGTCACACAACTAGGATATGGATAATAATAGTAAGCACCTCACCAGATTGCTGTGGGATCAGATGAGGTAACATAATGTAAAACACTTTGCAAAAATAAAGGACTATATAAATGCCAGCTACTATAATTATTATTATTTAACCCTTCATAGGTCTAAATCCCTACTGTAATCCTACTTTGATAATTCACCATGGTATGGAAGAGACCCTGAGTTTACGTTCCCAGGCCATGCCAACGAACCATAAGCTTTGGCAAATCCTAGTAAGGTCAGTAAAGATTCAAATGGAACCAGAGAGTGACTGTATGTTATTATCTAAGGTCATGCCTTGTTAAGTTTTGAAAGGGTCATCACCAGAAGACTAATTATCAGGTGATGATTCCACATGCCCTCCTACCATCCTATAAAATCATGATACCAGCTACTAAGGTATAGAAAGAATTTGCAATATGTATCAGTAGAGGGGGAGAGCACGCAAACTGATGAAATCATGAATATCATGAAATATTCAATTATAAGATTATGGAACGTTATCGAGTAAACCCTCTCCACTTTCCCATCTTGGAACCTAATAATTCAAATTCCTTTAGCCTGTTCTTGAACTTGAATCTTTACACATAATGAGAACAATGCCATTTCTGCATAGCATTGGAAAATCTACCTTTCCAGACATTTCTCATTATCTCCTCTATATTATATATTATACAAGCTATTCCAGCCAAGCAGGCCTAATTGCTATTCCCCCAGACATTTCCCACCTCTGTGTCTTTGTCCATGCTGTTCCCCATCCTTATAACTCAGTTCCTCCTTACCTTTGTATCTTAGAATCCTTCTATAGGAAGCTTTTCATTATCCCCCTGATTGTTAGTGATCGCTCTCCCTTCTCAAATGATCCTCTATTTACTTTTCTAGCTATGTATTATATTCTTCTAGAAGAAGGTAAATTTCTCAAAAGCAGGAACTATTTTCATTTTGTCTTTATGTTACCAGTGCCTAGTACAGTGTTGTGCACATAGCAGTTACTTAAAAAGAGTTTGTTTTAGTGAATTGAATTATATGCACTGAATCACATGGAGAATGGAAAGGAATTTTGAAGAGGATGGTCAGAAAAATGTCAAGAAAGTCCCTTCTTTCAAAAAGGCTTATGGATCAAAGGCTTATGGATAAAAGCCTTAAACTTAAGAACTCATATGAAAACACTTCCTCAATTCAGCCCATTCTAATGGGCCCCACTGATGACATCTTCCTTTAACCTACTAGTTGGCTTCCCTTTTTAAAAATAAAACAAAAGGGGCAGCTAGGTGATGCAGTGAATAAAGCACCCGCCCTGGAGGCAGGAGGACCTCAGTTCTAATCTGACCTCATATATTTAACAGTTCCTAGCTACGTGACCTTGGGCAAGTCACTTAACCCCAATTGCCCTGCCTTTCCCTTTCCAAAAAAAAAAAAAGCAAAATAAATAAATAAAAATGTTTAAAAAATAAAACAAAAGAGACAATGATTGTTTCACAAATTGTGGTGGATGTTTACACATGTTGAGATAATGGTACAAGGTTCTCCTTTAAGATCAATATATGGACATTTGGAAGTGCCTACCTAAAATAAATTAGGTATCTGAAAACTAGTGTGGAATTCAATTTTCCCAGAATATATGAAAATTCATATGATATCAGGGCATAAACACAACAGCCCTTGTTTTCTACACTCCCATTTCTTTCACACTCAACCATATGCTTAGTGCTATCAAGCAACACTCTTTCTTCATCTCTCAGAGGTGTTTTAAAACATTTTTTTACTTTTTAGTTTACAAAATGAAAAAACAGAGAATTACTTTCTCCAAGGAATAGTATTCTTGGGAAGCATATTTATATTAAATATAAAGCCCTATATGTTAGACCATTCACATTTTTCTTTCTAAAAAATATCATGCTCTATGAATTAAGGATGAAATAAGATTCCTGTATATTTTATGACAATCATCTAAGAAATTCCATGGGAGCTTTGCAATGAATCACCAAATCAAATTTTAAGCAAAAAATATTAATAATAACTCACACATTTTTAGCACTTTATAATTGCAAAAGGTCTTTGTATATATTATCTGATTTGATACTCATAAGAGGCTGGGAGTTGGGTGGCATATTATATCTATTATCTATTATATATTACATTATGTATTATAATATATAATATGTATAAACATATATTTTATATATACATGAATAAACAGACCCAAAGAGGTTATGACTTGACCAATGAATTGCGGAGCTAAGACTCAAACCAAGTTTCTTAACTTTGAATCTGGAACTTTTTTCAATACCCTGCCAAGTCCACTGAACCTGAAATCACACACTAGTGAAGTGTCACTGACAAGAACATGGAAAGCTCTAAAATGTGGGATATTTTCAGATAGCAAAGAAACATTCCCTTCTGAAATATGCTAACATAAAATAATGGATTAAAAGGCAGATGAAGTTTTCTTTGTCTTCCAGGAAAGAATCAAGTTGGGAATGTGGGGCCTGGAAGAAAAGATCATGAGGTCTACTGCGTTTGCTCCACAGGGCTGTTAACAACAGGGTTAAAGTGATGGAAGCAGAGACCATTCAACTCCTTGAACCAATTCCTGCTGGCTGACTCATGATATGTTACTGGCACATACATTAGGAGAAGTTTTGTCAGATACTCAGAGAGCATCCAGATGGAAAACCAAAATGAGAGGTTAAACATGAGGTCACTCACAATTATAAGACCCCACTGCTAACCCCCACCCCCAGTATCACAAAATACACTGGTCTCTGAAACATTACTCATGTTTGAGTGATGGTTGGGATTTGGAGTCATCATCAAATAAAGTTGATTAAGCTGTCCTCTCTTCCCAGTTCTCTGCTAAATATAAAAATTTCAAGGTTTCTATAAATAAAAGAGGCCCCAGCAAAGGAGAAAGAAAGCTCAGAAAGTTCTATTTTTACAAAAAAAAGGCAAGTCCTTTATTTGAGATGGATCACTGTTGTATGTTACACCATTGTCGTATCTAAATCAAGGGTCATAATGTAAAGGAAACAAAGGGTTTCATAAAAACATATTACTCCAAGTGGTACCCCTGGCCAACTCTTTGATTAAATACATAGTGAAATATTCAAGGTTATTATATGGCACTTAAATTAATAAGAGCAGAGAGAAGGTAACATTTATTCACAGTCCATAGCAATGACTTTTGAGCCTTTGGTATATGTCTCAAATAAATATCAGTAAATACATAAGTTAGCTGGATAGTATTTAGTTCCAGATTACTTAGGCCAGTGCTAGTGCTAGTGCTAGTGTGTGTGTGTGTGTGTGTGTGTGTTTGTGTGTCTGTGTGTGTGTTTTTAAAGAATTGACAAAGTTGATGAATCCAGAATTCACATGGGATGATTAAGGTCTCTGGTGTGAGCGCACAGGCAAATCCAAAACATGGCAAAAATCAAGCACTGTAGTGCTGTGCAAGAGGACTACATTAGAAAATAGCAAGTGAAATACACCAAGTTACAAACTCTGTGGCTCTGATAGACTTCCAAAATTAAAAAAAAAAAAAAAAGGACACTCTCAAAAATTCATGAGCTAGGCAGAAGAGATGTCCTGGGGCTCATGATTCAATTCCAAACAGTACAACAACCTTCATATAAGTATTTTTGTATTTGCATATTACAATACCCTTCCCACCCACCCCTTTCCCCTAATAAACAGCACCAGTGCAGTTTGAGTTAGAAAATTGGAAATCTGAGACATTCTACAGGTTTTCATCATAAATAGGGACCATTCAGTCTGGGCTCAAATGCAAACCTCTTCAATAGTCAGTCCTAACAGCATACCCAAAACAATTCCCTCTGGTTGACTGGTAAGAAAGCCATGGTAGGTATGCTGTAAGGTCATACACAGAAAAAGCTGGCAAGCTGTCCCAGGGTGTTGGGGAGGGGCTTGCTGGTGGAGAAGAGGAGCACTTCAAAGATGCCCATCCTGTTTTCCAGGAAGAAGGAATAAAATGAGGAGGTTGATCACAATTTTTATATCAAGGAAGTGTTTCACTCCCACCATTCACCAATGTCCTGGGCCCAGCCAAGCTCAACATGATCCTAACTAGTAACCATTTGTGTCCATTACTAGTCAGGTCATACAAACCCATGGGGTAAAGAGGGCCCATTTCCATATGAAGCCTTTTCTTTACCCAGTTGACTCTATAGGTTCAATGGTGTATCATTTGCCCATGTTTCTACTGGATTGGGCTTCTTTTCCCCTTCTTGAGATCATTGTCTAGAAGTTTCTCTGGAATCAGCCCTATCTCATTTTTGGATGGAGAGAGTGAAGTTACTTGATATCTCCCCAAGTCCTCCCCACCCCATCTATCCATTCACACATAGGCAGAGTCACTTGATTGAGTCCTGCCAAAATTGGGAACACTGACCCGAGGCAGGTCCTTGTTGCGGATCTCATAGACTGACTTCCTCTTGGCCTGTGCACCACGCACAGCCAGCTTAATCTTGCGCCAGCCCAGGTGGTTGAGTTCAGCCAGATTGAGGACAACACAGATGCCACTCACAGCAAACATGAACACAAGGAAGACTGTCTTCTCTGTGGGCCGGGAAACATAGCATTCTACCTCCTTGATACAGGGGTAGCGGTCACACTCATACAGTCCAGGGACACTGAAGCCATAAAGGAAGTATTGGCCTACCAGGAACCCAATTTCTAGGGCATTACGGAAAACCACCTGGATAATGTAGAAGCGGGAGATGCCCTCTTGCCGACGGAGCTTGGAGCGTGCTGCTGTTCGCAGCCCTGATGGGTGTGGGGCCAACTCCTTAACCTCTAGACAGTCTGGCTCATTCTCCTTGCTAGTATTCTCTGTATTCTGTAGTACTCCATTTACAATGGCATTTTGCAGCTTCTTATTATCTTCCCGTTTGCCCCCACCACTGCCCCCACCCCCAGCTCCTCCAGGACCCCCAATCGACTCAGGAGGGTCCCTGTCCAAGGCGAGGAAGACAGTAGAATAACGGCGTTCCCTCTGTTTGGCAGACTGGTGCACTGAGTAGGTGATGAAGCAGAGGCTAGGGGTGCACACCATGATGATCTGGAAGACCCAGTAGCGGATATGAGAGATGGGGAAGGCTCGGTCATAGCAGGCTTGGTTGCAGCCTGGCTGCAGGGTATTGCACACAAACATGGTCTGTTCATCATCATATACTGTCTCACCCACTATGGCCACGATGAGGATCCGGAAGATCACCACCACTGTCAGCAGGATCCTGGAAAAGGAAGGAGGGAGGGAGAAAGAAAGAATGTCATGGGCTGAGAGTCACTCAGTGGCCTGCTGCTGGCTTAGGGATCCCCTGCTCCTCCCATCCCATCCATGGTGTTTCCCTGGTGCTTTGGCTGGGGAGCTGTCCACCATTCAGTGGTCCTGAACTAAGAATCTGAGAGCAATGATGCTTTCAGCTTTCTGATCATCTGGGATTTGTACACCTCTGTTTCAGAGGCCCCACGTATGCCTATATATGTATACATATAATATATATGTATGTATACATATAATATATATGTATATATACATATATTTGGAGACGTGTGTATATGCAAGAGGTTCTGACACATCTATACATAATGCATCTCTACAGAACACATATATTCATTATGTATATGGCATAGACACACCACTACATCAAATGCAAACTAGGGATATGCATCGTGTGAATGGACTCTATAAATGTTCATTCTCTATGTAAATATTGTCCTTAATGTTGTATTTTAAATAGTCTATTTATATGTATAAACACACAAAAATAATCCTGGTGTATGTGTGTGTTTCTCACACTATAAGCTTTCTTGAATAAATCGAGGAAAGACGCTTCAGCCTCAAAGGATGACTCCATCTCCCTCTTCGCCCTTCTCTCTCCAAACACCATACTCCCTTCCAGCTTCTATTTAGGAAACAGAAGGGAGATCAGCTCTGACTCGGAGCACTAGGGGACCCAACAACCCGTGCCCAGAGTTCCGGTTCCGATGTGGGAAGAGTTACCCCATGGAAAGGGCCTCCCAGCAAGGGATCAACTTTCGGGAAGATCCCGGGGAGAGAAGGAAATAGCTGGAAGATAGAGGGGCAGCTCTGGGCTTGGGATGGTCCCACCATATCCAGAACCCAGGGGCCCAGGCAGGAGTGAGGGAAAGACAGGGGAGGGAAGGGGGCGCGAAAGAGGACTCGAATCGGTGAGGAAAAGGGGCCATGGGAAGGGGTAGACGCTGTCAGGCTCTAGTCCAGCGCGGCTTGGCTCCCTTACCTCCCAATCATAGTGGAATGTTGTTGTACGGCGGCTTCCAGCAGCCTCTCTAAGATGGTCCATTCCCCCATCGCTGTGCATTCGGAGGCAGCAGACAAAGACTGGGCAGCGCTGGGCACGTCCCTGCTCCTGGCCCCCTCCCCAGTCACCACCCGACAACAGGGGGCTAAAGACCAAAAATAAAAGCAAAATAAACCTAATCTACTACTCTTCCCCCTCCCTCCTTTTTTTCTTTCTTTCTTTCTTATTTTTCACTTAAAAGAGAAGGAAGGGGGAAATCCAAGCGAGTCCAGAGACGTGGGCTAGCAGCTGGTGCTGTCCAGGCACTAGGGCACCAACCGGTCAGTTGCTGTCCAGCCTGGGGAAGATTCCCTGTGTGGCTTCTGTCCAGGCAGGGGGTGGGGGTGACTGGGAGAATGTACTGGTCACTAGGCTGCTGCTAGCTGGAAGGAGATCTCTTGCTCCTGTTTCCCAGTCGGGTGGGTTGGGGGGGAGCCAAGGTCCCTGCCTTGTCTCTGTCCTAGGGCAGCCCGCCCCTATCTTGCAGCCTCAAAGAGTGTTGGCTGTTGCCTTACTTCCCACCTCGGAGGCCGGGCCGGGATCGCGACCCTGAGTGCACAGAGAAGAGCAGACTGGGAATCCGCGTCTTGCCGCCTCTAATCCTCCCTTAAGTAGTCTCTGCTTGCGTCACTCCAGGTTGGTGGAGGGGAGTGAGCGCCGGCGTGTTGTAGCTGCGCGTCCAAGCCGGAGGGGCTGGGGACTTGTCGCGGAAAGGGAGGAGGAGGGAGGGAGAGAGGGAGGGAGGGATGAGGGTGAGTCCTGGGTCTCCCAATTGAGGGAGGGGGAGGGAGTAGGGAAGGCTCCAAGAGGAACCATCGCAGCTTCCCTAACTGGCCAGCTCCAGCTTCCTCCCCGCTAAGAGACTCAAAGCATTCCCTCCCCGCACGTCCAGCGCCCAGGTAGCACCCGGAACTCACCTGACCGCCAGACTCGGCCCGTAGCCTGGGAGAAGATGGGAATGGGAGGTGAGGAGCTTGGGAACACGAGTGAAGGGATGAGGGCAGTTGTGTCTTTTCTTCTGAGTCATCCTAGTGTTCGGCCCCATTTTAATCCTTTCATCTAGTGTACTCATGGTGGGCTCAGAGTTGGGATTTCCCCTCGAAAAACTCCAAAATGGGGCTTATTTTAAAACTCTAGCGAGGATGCAGTAATCACTGTCTGTGAGAAGGGCTGGAATTAAGGGACTCCGTGGGCCTGTGGAGATTTGGCGATATAGGTGTGAATACCTTTTGGTGAAGAGGGAACATACCTGTGAACGTGTCCGTGTGTATGTCTATGTCGAGAGAAGTATGTGTCCACTTATGTATGTGCATATGTCTATCTTTAGTGCGTATTAATGTATATACAGTGCAGCGATTGTATGTGGACTCCCTCTTATTTACGTTACTAGGAGAGCTAAGAAATAGGACCACTCCTGAGAGATTGTGCATAACCACCTTCCTAATTCGGGTAGGGAATAGGCACACACATTGTCTAAACTGGACATTTAGCATTACTCCTACGTCCTTCTTTCTCTTTTTACACACCCACTGCCTTCCCCAAATAAGCCCAGCTTAATTTCTGAGTCCTTGTCTGCTTTGGGTTGCCAGATCTGCCTGAGCAAAATGTTCATTTAGTGGCTAGGAATTCTTTCACAGCAAGATGCTCATTAACCTGAGGCTAGAAATTTGAAGACACTGGTAGTTTTTAAAGTTTCGGAGTATTTTCCACCAACATAAGAAAAGAAAATGCTTAGTGTTCCTGCTCTAAAAGAAGAGTTGTGAATGTGTCAGCATTTCTTCTTAGAAGTATAATGCTCTCAGAATTGTTTCCATCTACATGGGAGATCACATACATGTGTGGCTTAAACCACACACACAGAAGAAAGCATTTCAACAGTCCTTTAGTTGCAGCAGACCCTGAATCTTGTTTTAGATAACAATCCCAGACTTGGGAGATAATGACAATTCTGAAGCATAGACTCTCTTTTTTTCAATTGATTTGTTTATTTACTTTTAGTTTACAAGATTCAGTTCCAGAATCCCTTGAGTTTCAAATTTTCTCCCCTCCCTCTCCGCCCCCCACCCACCCATGGCGGCATGCAATTAAGTATTAGATCTGCAAATACTTTCACATTGGACATTAGTCTGGTTGTATAGAAGTGTTGTAACCAATGGAGTGAACAGTGGGAAAAAAGAAACAAATCCAAACATGGGAAAGAATGATAGTATGTAGATTGTGAAGCATAGACTCAATATAGAAAGTGGTTTTATTTGTACATGTCTTCTTTAGGTAAAGGAAAAAATTATTTCAAAACCTAGGGAACTTCCATTTTTCTGTCCTCCCCAGAGGTAGCTGCTTAACAGTTGATGCCATAAGAGCACTTCCACAGCAGTTCACAGAAGAAAATAAAGAAGTAGAAAAAGAATAAGAAAGAAGTAAATGAAACATCAAGTGATGATTATGAAGATAGAGTTAATATCCTTCACTGACCTTTTATTTCCTTTGTCTCTGACAAAATGGGGCTTTAATAAAACCCTGCTCCTGATGACTATTGACGAACTTGATTTGTTTTTATTCTCACTTTAGGGTATCAAATGTATTGGTGAAGATGAAATAATGATCACAAAGAGATAGAATGATTTCATCAAAAACAGATCATGCCAGACTAACCTTATTTCCATTTTTGACAGGATTACTGAAGTATTAACTCAGGAGAATGCTGTAAATATAGTTTACATGGATTTTTACAAAGCATTTTATAAAATATCCCATTCTGTTATGGGCAAATGGAGATATATGGTCACATGATAATTCAGTTATATGAATCAGGGACTGGTTGATTGGCCACATTCAAAAAGTAATCACTAATAGTCAGATTAGCTTAGTAGAAAGTCTCCCATGAAGTGTCTCAGGAATCTGTATTTGATTTTGTGCTATTTAAAATTTTTTTAAAACACTAATGAAAGGCATAGATAGCATGTTTATTGAATTTGCAGCTAACATAAAGTTGGTTAAGATTCAAAAAGACTTCGATAGACTAGAGGAGTGGTTTAAAACTAATCAGATGAAATTCAATAGGGACAAATATAAAGGTTTATATTTTAATTTAAAAAATCAGAAATTCAGAAGTTCAGCATGGGGGAAACATTCCAAGATAGCAATTTACCTAAAAAAGACCTGGGGATTTTAGTGGACCACAAGCTCTATATGTGAGAATAGTATAATACAGCAACCAAAAAAGCTAATGTAATCTTGGGTTACATTAAAAGAGGCATAGCTTCCAGTAATGAGGAGGTCATTGCATCATCAGTTTAGAGTTTGAAGATACCTTAGAGATTATCAAGTCCAACCCTGTAATTTCTTTTTTTTTTTACATTTTCCAAAAATCTTATATATTTTATTTTATTTTTGAAAAATTTATTTATTTACTTTTAGTTTACAACATTCAGTTCCACAATCCCTTGAGTTCCAGATTTTCTCCCTGTTCCCCTTCTCCCCCCATGGTGGAATGCAATCAAATATAGGTTCTGCAAATACCTTCACATTAAACGTTAGTCAAATTGTAAAGAAGGATTATAACCAATGGAGTGAACAATGAGAAAGAAGGGACAAAACAAAAAGAGCAAGTAGTTTGTTTCAGTCTGCATTCAGACTCTAGTTTTTTCTCTGGATGTGGATATCTCTTTCCATCATGAGTCTTTTGGAGTTGTCTTCTAACCTTGTGTTGCTGAGAGGAGCTCAGTCTATCAAAGTTAGTCGTCCCACAGACAATGTGTCTGTAATTGTGTACAAAGTTCTCGTGTTTCTGCTCTCCCCACTCAGCATCAGTTTATAAAAGGCTTTCCAGGTTATTATAAAGTCTGTCTGCTCCTCATTTCTTATAGCACAGTAGTATTCCATTACATTCATATACCACAACTTGTTTAGTCATTCCCCAATTGATGGGCATCCTCTTGATTTCCAATTCTTTGCCACCACAAAAAGAGCTGCTGTAAATATTTTTGTACATACAGGTCTTCCTCTCACTTGTATAATCTCTTTGTGATACAGCCCTGGAAGTTCCAACCCTGTAATTTCAAGGATAAGGAAATCAAGTCCCAGAAAGTCAAATTGACTGGTCACACAGGCAGTGGAACTAAGATTCACTAACTTGGTGATTCCCTGTCCTTTCCATCGTACCACATTACCTCTGAACAATTCCTCTATACTTTTCCTGGTCAAACCACAGATAGAGTATTATGTTCAATTAGCTCTGGATACCACAGTTTAGTAATGACGTTGATAAGTTGGAGAGCCCTTAGAGGAGGGGAACCAGTATGTTGGAAGGCCTGGAGCGTGGGTTACGTAAGAATCAATTGGAGGAATGCAATGTATTTGTTCTGGATAAAAGAATACTTGCAGGTGAGGGCTGGGAGCATAATATCTGATTTCATGCATTTGAAGGACTGTAATGTGGAAGAAGAATAATACTTATTCTGTCTGGATCCTGAGATCAGTACCAAGAACAATGGACAGAAATTTCATTGAAGCAAATTTAGGGTTGACATCAGGAAAAATTTCACCACAATTAGAGCTGTCCAAAATTGAAACCAATTGTCTCATTGGCTTTGTCTTCATTGGAAGTCTTCAAACAAAGGTTCCGTGACCATTTGTTGGGTATGTGATAGTGGGAGTTAAACTAAAAAACTGCTGGGGTTTCTTCTAACTCTAAAATACTGTGATTCTTGTGCTTCTTCAAGATTCCCAAAAGGATTTGCACAAATCCTCTTTTTCCACCCTATCCCTGTTCCCTGATTCTCCTGTCTGGAGTATGCTTTTGATGAAAGGGATCTCAGTAAATGGGAACAAGGGGTTAAAATAAAGGTAAAGAAAAATAAATCAAAGATAACCTGAAGTAAAGTAATGGTAATATTTTTGTCTGGATATGACTGAGAGTGTTAGAATGTAACGTAGGATACATCAATCATTTTATAAACGGTGTAGTTCTCATATTTCATATATTTGAATGTGGTCCCAAGGACTTTAATTTTTTTTTTTTATCTCAGTGTAGAAACTCTTCTATTGATATAAATCGGACACTCATGTGTAACTTACCATTCTAGGGGTTGAGATATTGAGTAACTTCTCCGATCACACAAAAGAAATAGGACTAGAACTTAGCTCATTCTGATTCCAAGACTAGCCCTCTATAGATTATATTCCATTGCCTATTAAAAAGACACATATCCCTATTCATAGGTGCAAAGGATTTTATTTTCGAAGACCCTTAATTTGATATGACATGAAGTCAGCTGTGTTTAAATAAGCCAACTATTTGTACCCCAACACACATAAAATTTTGCAAAGAATATTCATTTACAGTGTTCTATAGTAACTGTGGACTATGTCCTTCCTTGCTCCTCCTAGGATAATAAATTTAGGATAGAAAAGGACCTAGGTAGTCATCAGGTCCAACTTCTTCATTTTGTAGAGTAGGAATCTCAGAGAGGTTAAATGATTTGTTCAGTCACAGAGCCAATAAGAGTCTATGGGAGGATTTGAACTCAGGTCTTAAGTCCAGGACTCTGTTCACAACAACATAATGGCTATTCTGATATTCAGTTTAAAACTCTGTTCATACTGCAATATCTTAGTCTGTTATGTAGTTAGGTGGGCAAACTTTGAAACTTGTCTATTAGTACACCTATCTTGGACAGACACTTCAATGAGCTAAGCCCAGGATTTAATAGCAGCAGAAAAAGTCTTTGGAAAATTGCCATGTTCTCTTAATGATATCTGAACCAAAGACTTATCATCTTAACACCAATGTTCTTCTGGTAATGCCATATGGTTATGAGTTTTTGAACACTACAGGCTCCAAAGAATTGAGGTTAAGATCACCCAAAGAGCAATGGAAAGGCAAATCGTAGTTGTGAACTGGCTGTAAGACATTATGAAAAACAATTTTACAGAAGAAACATCACAAAGTATATGATCAACAAAATATATGATAACAAAAGATGACCTGATCACAAATTGATAGTGAGAGATAACCAATGGCTCATCCACATGCTCCATTGGAAGCCTTAGCATTACTTCAGAATATACAATGCCATTCTAATTTTCCTGCTTCTTTTTGTTTATTTTATCCCTTTTCAATATAGTATATCCTCTTGACTCCTTTGATCTTTTCAGTGTCACTCTTGCTATTCTTCCCACATTGTAGTTACTCTATGGTACCTTCCTTGTTGGGTAGATGTAAATAGTTTTCTCCCCTCCCCCCCCCCAGCTTTTCCACTATGAAGTCTTTTTGTTTAGAGACTTCAGGAAAATACATTCATAATAGCCTCTACTAGGTTACTCCAGCCCTGGTCAGGAGCCCATCATCTTATTAAAATATAATCCATGGTCCAGAAATCCAAATCTCAAAGACCATCTCCTTAACCAACTGTTCACTTCCCAAGTCTACCTTCCTTTTCTTAAGCCTTCCTTTAAGCTGTAATAGTTACAAAAACACTTCTTTTACACTAAGATTTCCAGTTTCTAACACAAGAATGTGCCAGCCCAGGGATATTCTATCAGGAGGCTGCTTCCTAACACTACATTGCTTGTTCTCAGCCCCTAAAGTCATCTAAATTTATATCGCTTTGGTTAGGTTAATCCTTGAACTAACCAGAAGTTATCTTGGATAGTGAGTGTTGGGTTGGAACACCAATGAGAAGCAGTTTCTAAAAGCTGAAATTTCCTCTGGATACATGTGTTCCCATGAAAAGTCAGCATTTGCAGCCTCCCTGGATTTATGTGGCTTGGAACAGCATGTTATTTGGAATTGGACCTTGCACTCAAGTCATCCACATTTCATTCATAAACAGCTGGGATTAAGCAAGATTTATCCTCTGCTGTGGCCTACATAAGTCTGTTTCCTAATGAAACCACTAAATTACCTCCCCAAAAGGGGCAACCTTGCCCTATGACATTAAAAAAGAAAATGGTATTATCATAGAGAGCATATGAAGATGACACTTGTTTCCACAACCAAAGGATTCTTTTTGCAGAATTATTGTCTTGGGTGAATTCTCTAGTGGAAAGGGGATTGGATTTGGAATGAAGACCTGGGCTCATATTCTTCAGTTCGGCTATATTATCTATGTGACTTTGGGCACTCCACCTCTCGTTTTCCTCATCTGTAAAATGAGACAGTTCAACTAAATGATCTCTAAGGAAACTTCCAGGTCTGAATCTATATTTCATTTTCTTTTGCTTTTCTTCGTAGGGGCCATTGGGGTTAAATGAATTGCCCAAGGTCACACGGCTCGTAAGTGTTAAGTGTCTAAGGACGCATTTGAACTCAGGTCCTCCTAACTCCAGGGCCTGTGCTCTATTCACTGTGCCACCTAGCCGCCCCCTATATTTCATTTTCATGTTCCTTTAGGAATGAATGCTGCATTTGCTGTTAAGGTTCTTTATGCATTACCATTTCACACAAAAAGTGGGTAGCTAACCAGGATACTAACTGTGGAAGCACTATGTGTGTATATGTATATGTGTGTATGTGTGTGTGTGTGTATGTATGTATGTATGTTGGTTGTGGTCCCTATCAAGAAATGAGAGAGCCAAGATACTTACTTGGGGCAAACATATACTATATGAAGGGCTGCTCAACATAAAAAGTGGTGAAAGATTCCCAAGTTGGCTTTTGGTTCTGTTATTCCCTCCGTCTGTGATGCCCACACTAATCCCCCTAGTCCAGGTTATCAGAGTAGGTCCTTTGAAAGCTTTCACTTCCTTCCATATTCTTTCCACTTCTTCATTTCATCCCAGGGCTCCCAAATATATTGTGAGATTGGCTCCTACCTCTGAGACTCTGTATATCAAAGCTCTGGGGCTGAGTTTTCAGTGTGGATACTCTGAGTTCTGCCCCAATCACAGGTGCTCTCAATTCTACTGGTTTCTTCCCTTTACTGCAGCATATCTCCTATTCCCTGACTGTTTGTCTAGACTTTGGACCTGACACTATAAATATACACACACACATGTATGTATATGTGTATATGCACATATATATGTAATTTATTTATATATACATGTATGTATATACATATGTGCACATATATTTATTACAAATGAAAGGTAATCCCAGAGGGACAAGACATTATTGGGGTACCAGAAAAAGTTACTGCAAAAGGTAGGACTTGAGCTGAATCTTAAAGGAAGCCACATAAACTGAGAGTCAGAGATGAAGAGGAAGACACAGGGTCCACTAGTGAAAATGTATAGTCAGGAGTGAACAATAACAGATAAGCCAATCGCAACTGGCCTGAGGAGTGAAGTAAGGCAGAAGAGGACTAGAAAGGTAGGAAAGGGCCTTAGAAACACTTGGAGAAAATTTCAGTTTTAAATTCCTATGTACAAGCTTTTTAAAGTATAACTTATATGCTGCTGTGAGAGAAAAAAATCACATCCCTTGCTCTACTTTCTGCATTAGTCAAAAAGGTGTATGGCCCTTTAAAAGACAACACATGAAGGTACCCATGTATATGGGTAGTAATGCCTTAGGGTAGTAATATCTTGGGTACTAACGTAATATTACATTTTGACTGGAGCAGATGGGTGAAATCACAGCAAATAAATTAAAGCTGTGTTAAGAATCCAGGCACTGCTTTTGATGTATAATCTTTCACTTCTATGTCAAGTCGTGATCCCCATTCACATTGGGAGCATCCCAGGGGGTCTCATTGAACCTGCACTGAGAGATTTCTCTTAAATCAACATATTAAGAAATCATTCAGCTATACTGTGCCAGCCTCAGCTTAGAGATTGGGCACTGGCTTTGTTGTGTTTCACGATGTTGCTATTTAACCATACTCCATACTTATTGCTATTCAGGATAAACTTGGTCGTGGTCCCTACCACAAAATGAGAAAGCCACTTGCCTGGGGGAAACATATGCTGTATGAAGGACTACTCAACAGAAAAATGGTGAAAGAGTCCCAAGTTTGCTTTTGGTTCTGTCTTGTTTCCCCCATCTGTGATGCCCACACTAACTCCCTTAGCCCAAGTTGTCTGGGTGGGTCCTTTGAAAGCTTTCACTTCCTTTTGCCTTCTATCCACTTCTTCATTTCATCCCCATGTTCCCAAATATATTCTGGGATTGGCTCCTGCCTCAATGAGATGTATATCAAAGCTCTGGGGATGAGAGTTTTCTGTGTCAATTCTCTGGGTTCTTTAATCACAGGTGATGTCAGTTCTGTTGGTTCCTTCCCTCTCCTCCTGCATGTCTCCTAGTCTCTGACTGCCTAGACTTTGAACCTAACATCTTTGTCTGCACTGTGATGCTTGTATCTTCCTGGTTTTCTCATCACACTCAATATACTTAGATTCTATTGCTATATCTGGTTTCTTGCCTACTTGAGTCTGATTTGTGGTCTTATTTACTTTAATCTTGAAAAACTGGCCATGATCCTACTCTAGACTGCTCACCATCTTTCACACTCCAACTTCTTTCTTGATCATTAATTTCCTGGTTCTATCATGGGTCAAGCCTACTCCTATACTTACTGATTATCCCATACCAGAGGTTCTCAACCTGTGGGTTATGTTCAATTTAAATACATCCTGCATATCAGATATTTATATTACAATTCATAACAGTAGCAAAATTACAGTTATGAATTAGCAAAGAAAATAATTTTATGGTTAGGGGTCACCACAACATGAGGAACTGTATTAAAGGGTCGTGGCATTAGGAAGGTTGAGAATCACTGCAATGTAGCCCTTGTCTTGTTCCCGTTTTCTCAAATCTTGTTTCTCACACCTATAATTACCTACCATTCCCAGTGGTGATACCCAGTATACTTATGCTGCCTCTTCCACACCATAAAATAAAGTGATACTTGTAAATTAATATCAAGACATTAATGGCTACAATAAATGAAAATATGGGATAAATCCTCCCTTCACAAAGAAGTAAATCTCTGATAAAGAAGTTTAATCAACGGACCAAGAAGATAGGAGAGGGGACAAAAGAACCATCCCAAACCTTTCAAAATACAGATTACAGGTACATTCTACTTTTTTTTTCCATCAAAGAAAAGCAAAGTTTATTAAAGATTCACCATATTGGGTAGACTTTTAAGAAACCTAAGCATTTGTGACACTTATATTGACAAGCAGGTCAGACTGAATCTCAGATTGAATCTGAGTACCTTCATGGAGGCAAGATGGATCTTATATACAGAAAGATTGTGGGAGGGATCTAGAGGTGGTTTAGTGGTGTGGGGTGATGGGAGGAGGGGTCCAGGGAAGATCTTGAGGAGGAGTCTAAGGAGGATCTTGATAGAACTGAGGTGACTGGAGGTCAGCTATTGGGAACCTATAGAATAGGATTAAGGGTGGGAAGCAGCCAAGGGCAATCTGGAGATAACAGAGAATGGAGGGCTAGGCTAGGTTAAGGGTATCTTGATATGATCAAGGATGGGAAGCAGCCAGATTCATAATGGAAGATTTTAGCCTCTAGGGAATGCCAAATCCAAGTGGAAAGATTCAAGGAAAGTTCAAGAGGTTCCCAGAGACTATACCCCATCATTCCCTCCTCAAACACTTGGAACCCAAATTCTTTTGGGATAAAAGGTGAAAGTCTCGGCTTAGGCCTGCACCCTGTCATTCACCTCTCAAACAGATGGGACCCAAATTCTTTTGGGGTAAGATCTTGGCTTCTGAAACTGCTTCCTGCTAGCAAGGGGCCTAGAACTCTCCCTGCCTCTATGGGTCCTGTTCAAGGGGTACATAGCCTGATCAGTCATCTAGAAGTTGATAGCTTGGACCCTGAAGTTTTTCCAATTCCCTAACACCAAGAGAATTGAAAGAACTGGGCATATACTTCTGGATGGGGCATCTGTCCTTGTCCTCCATGCTTCAGAAGTTGTGCCCAAGTCCATGGCCTCCAACATAACCACTGGACTGAGAACCTTCCAGTCTTGGCTGGAGAAGAAGTTGAGATTATCAGTGTTTCCTGGCCAGGGAACCATATGTTGAGCTTTAGATTTAGGGGTAGTTGAGACCCCAAAATACTGACATACTAGGTCCTGCCAAATGAATTCGACTCAAGCCTTCTCTCAGCCAAAGAAAAGCAAAGTTTACTAAAGATTCACCATATTGGGTAGACTCTTAAGGAGCCAAAGCATTTGTGACACTTTTATTGACAAGTGGGCCAGATTGAGTCTCCGCTACATTGACTCTGAGCCTATACTTTCTACTATTGAAGAGAGATTGTGAAGAATATTAACCCCCAAGAGGCATCACAGGGTCACCTTGGAGTCAGGAAGGCCTGAGTTAAAATCTAACCACAGACACTCACTAGTTATGTGACCCTGAGCAAGTCACTTAACATCTGTTTTCTTGTGTCAAATAGGTAATAATAGCAAATATCTCACCAGGTTATTGTGGGGATCAAACAAGATAATATTTATTTTCTTTAAAAGTACTTCCTACAGTGCCTGGCACATAGTAGGTACCCTTTAGACGCTTATTTCCCTCTTCTTCATTTCCCTAATGCATACTCTGCCCCTCTATTTGTGGATGTCTTCATTATTGGACAAGAGTAAATCAGGTTTTCTGGTACTGGTGGAGGTTGAATGACAGTATATTCCTCTGAACTTAAGACCAGAATTTTATTCTGGAAAACGTGTGCATGTGGTTCAGTTGGTATTTAGTATAATCCATACAGCCTAAGTAGTTAGTTGCTAAACTGCAAACATCCATCTCATTTCATCCCAGACTATTCATGGCCATCTGGACCACTGTATTTCCATTACATGGCCATGTGTATATTAATGAATTGATTGCATCAGATTACATCTTTTATTCAGAAAAAATAAGCAGCCCATCTCTTCTTTTGCCCACCATCAATGTTTCTGTCATGAGATTCTTTCTTTCATGTGGCTACTGACCAGTCACACTCAGGTAATACACATATATGCACCATTACCATCCAATAAAAGAAGTATGCATGTACTAGAGAAACACATTTAAGATTGAGTTTGGATCTTTTCAAAGAAAGCCTTGAGTGATAGTCACTTTCTGGGTTTTTTTCCCCACACGTGTTTAATTCAGAGACATCTAGACAGTTAATGTGGGCAGCTCCCCAGCACAAATTACAGAGGGGCAGCATAGAAGCAGGCAAAGTCAGGTGGCCTGGAAGGATGAGGTCTTTGAATTTGTCAAGCAGAGCTAGAAAACCAAATTTGATCAATACTCTGTAGTTCAGCTAAAACCCAAAGCAAAGTCTGAGTGCAAGACAGAAGAACGCCCTCAAATATGAACTATATGTCTAAATACTTACACAATGAATGTGCCCTAAAGTTTGGTAATTAATTCAAATTATCCAAAATATGTAAGAAAGTGAAAAGATTGGAAGGGGGGAAACTATTAGCACATAACAACAACAATAATGCCTGGCATTCATATAGTGCCTACTGTGTGCAAAACACTGCTAAACACTTCACAATTATCTTATTTGGTCTTCACAAGAGCCAGGAGACACAGGTGCTTCTTATTCCCCATTTTACAGTCAGGGAAACTGAATCAAACCAAGGATAAGGGATTTGCCTAGTGTCACACAGCCAGTAAGTATCTGAAGTCAGATCTGAGTTCAAGTTTTCCTTATTCCAAATCAACCCATTGCACCACCTTGCTGCCATCAGAACTTACATATTCATAATAATAATGCATCAGATAATTTAAATGACATGTGTCTTTATCAAAGTAGAGACTTTAGGAAGCAAAATAAACTTATTCTAAGTGCCATTGCTCAGAACATTTTTGGAATTCCTCTTTTGGAATTGGCTTCAACACAACCATATAAGAAAATCAATCTTACTACTTTATAACTTGTTGTTTTTTTTTAAACTATAAAGAGTGTTATTCATGTCAATAATCATCTTATTTATCACATAATTTTAGGTGCCTTTTAGGATCTTTCCAAAATTATAATATTTCCTAAAGTTTGGATGCCATTGAGGATTTTCAAAAGAATGTGCCTCAGGCTCAGAAACTAGTTTCAGCACGGGAATTTTAAATATGTTTTCAATAATGGAGCCATCATTGGGGGAAAGTATATACCTTGGCAAGGTGACTCCTTTGAAGGAGAAAAGCTTACTTGTGTATATACATTTTAGTAGATCACACTACAGTACATGGGCAAGGATCATCCTGCTTTCTTCAGTGCCACTTAAGGAACATGGCAAGAAGATTTGGACTCTTGTTATACATGATTGCATCAGGTGTTATGAACCTAAATAAAGAAGAGAAACAAGGGAAATGTAGGAATGAATGAATGAACAAATAATCATGTCCACTATGTGCTAGGCACTGGGTTAAGTACTGGGGACAGGGATACAAAAGTGAGGCAGTTTCTACCTTTAAGGAGTTTATATCCTAGTGGCAAGAGGCATCACATATAGAGAAGTAGTGACCAGATAGGGGAATTTTGGTCAGAGGAGTCAGAGGGATTGTGAGTAGAGCCATAGGTCTACTTATCAAGATTTTTTAGTAGCACTGGTTGTCTTGATATGATTACTGTTCTCAAAGCAAGAGGTAGAAATGAGAAAGAGGAAGGGTATGTACTTGGTAGCAGAATAGATGGCAAGATGCCTAGGTAGTCACTTTATTCCAGGGACTGCATGGAATATGAAGCATCCACCCCTTAAAGAAAAGGATGGTGTGACACTCCCAGTGTCATTGTTCTTTGAGTTTTTATCCCTCTGTGGTCTCTTGAAGTCAGATCCAGAGGGTGACTGTTTCAGGTTGGGGAGAGAAGCGTTTCAGTAAGGCAGATGACAAGATATCCAGGTAAGCCCTGGTTTTCTCTAGAAGAGGGTCAAAGAAAAGGAAGGAAGAGATAAAGAGGAGCACTGAGGAGTGACAGGGGAATCCTGAAATGTTCCTGGAGTTCTAAGATATGGAGCTCTGAGCTGCAGTTAAAGTTAAAGCAATAGAAAGGGGAGCATGTGGAACAGTTTGGCCATGATTACCCCAAGACCCATGAGTACCAGAAAAAAACCTAATGATCCCAAGAAGATTCAAACTTGCTCTTAGAAGATTCTCTAGCATTTCATGAGTCAGATAGCACAAACCTCTTGAATTCTAAAGTAAATAGACCTTTCTCCCAGTATGCAAGGAGAATCAAGGGGGAATTAGTTCATAAGAGATTGATCCCTATTTTTTCTGGGGATAAGGTGCCGATAATTATGTTATAATTTTATTCCCTCTTGTTTTTCTACATTGATTTCATGTTCTCATGAAATGCTTTTATTATTGGTTTGGTGACTCCTGCAAGGTCTGGTACCAGAGGGTATTATACAAGATGGGGACTCATACCAGTCTTTGCAGAATAGATTACTCAAAACAGCCATACTGAACCCAGGAAAGTAACAAAGGGATGAAGAACTAGAGATTTTAAAACTTTAAGGGGTCCAGTTGTTAATTTTGTGCTGACTTATCTATACTCATCAGGATTCTACCAGGAATTTTGGGTTCAGAGATATTGTGGTTATATTGCTCCAATTGTGTGTGTGTGTGTGTATGTGTGTACATATATATATAGTATATGCATTATATATGGATATAGAGGAGCATGTGGTCCCTTTTGGTGAAAGGTTATCTTACATAGACTTTGTCTTGGTCCTAGATGCATTGACTACAGATATGCTTGTATCTTCCCAACTTTATACCATGAAGGGCTGGACCAAACATTTCAGTCTCGTTAATAGACATTGTATGACAGCATGGAGAGACACCCAGTATCAGAGTCAGAAAGAATCATCTCTGACACACATTGGCTTAACATAGACACTATAAATTATAGAACAGGTGCCAATCTGAATTAATAGAGGGAGTTTTATCATTGAGAGTTCTCTATATTGCTGAAATTAATGATCCTGTAGCCCTTAAATAAAAAGATGCTGTAAGAGGGCTGTTGCAGTTTCATGATGTCAGGTGGTGGAACTATCTCAAAGAATTGAGAGTCAGACTATCTCTTAATCCAAGAGTAGGCATTTATTGAGACTGGAGCCCCTCATGAAGTGAGCTAAGTTCCAAGAGGAACCAGCAACTTCAGAGAAAGCAAGATTGATTTTGACAGGGCAAAGATGCAATTACATAACAGAAATTATGAATATTAAAAAGGCAGGAGGGGTTTGTTAAGAGATTAGGTAATAGGGGATGGGTCCAAGCCACAATGGAACTGCAATTCAATTACCCATAATGCATACAGAAAAACCCACAGCGGGGGCTATGTATGGATGATGATGATATAATAAGTCTCTCTGTCATAAGTTCATCCAAAGGACAGTTTTTGCTATTACTGCACAGGTGCTTACTTAGGGAAAGTCACTTCTATTATTTTGGGGTCTACATCCTGCTTGGGCATCCTGGTGGTGCTGCTTTCTGATGGGCTGAGTATTGTGGTCCTGTCTGAGATTAGGTGGGTGTGGTTGTTGTTGAGGGCATGAACACACCTGCTGTTTCTGTGGGAAATATGAGGAATGGATCTGGGGGCAGTGCCTAGCTAGGGGCAGTGGTTGGGATCCTATCACATGTACACACTTGTTGTTTCTGTGAGAAATAGGAGTTCAGAGACACACCTGTTCTAGTGAGCAGTGAGGCATATATGAAGAAATTAAGATATCGAGTGTGGGGGAGGGGGTGAGTGGCTAATTAGGGGCAGTGGGCTTGCTGTTCAGTGGGCCCTAAAGGAAGTTAGAATATTGGGGCTGGGAGCAGTTTTATTAGGATTCCATCAGGACAACCAAATGGCATAGTAGATAGAGCACTGGTCCTGCAGTCAGGAAGACCTGAGTTCAAATGTGGCCTCAGACACTTACTAACTGTGTGACCCTAGACAAGTCACTTAACCTGAATAGCCTCAAAAAAAAAAGATGCCGTAACACTCCCAGTGCCATTGTTCCTTGATTCTCTATTCCTCTAGTGCCTTCCAGAAGAACTCTAGTTTGTCAAGTAATTACTATGTAAGTATCTTTGGGACCCAGCCAGTGTCTGGAACCCAGAAGGAACTTTTTAAAATGCCTGCTGAATTTAGTTTCTTAGGATAGATTTGAATTGAAGGAGCAAAGGAGAGCAAAGTAGAAATGTGATTTAAATAAGCACCATCTCATTGTCACATTCTAGAAAGATAAATAAAGGAGAAATGAGGTGAGGGTTATAATGGAGATGAAGCCAGGTTATAATCTTCATCAATGCACTTCCCAGGATTTTCACCACTGGTCCATCCTGAAACCACCCATCACCAGGATTGAAGGGAGTGGTGCTTCTTTCAAGCCAGTCAGAAAGAATAATCAAATGGCCTTCATTAGGCTAGCACTAAATTGTGACTGTGCATTCAGTATCTCAAGAGAATGAATTATTTTTACAGGACAATTCTATGTCCCTAGTCTGTCCTAGAAGAATGACATCTATCTGGAATGGTCTGTATATATTCAGTGAGAGATGCCATAAAAATATTCCTCATTGGGTGGGAGATCGAACTAAGTCATTTCCTATGGCCCATTTCCAATCTCCAAATTGATGATTCTGTGACTCCCAGATGATGGTAGGAAGATGGATTAGATGACCTTTCAAAGTCTCCTTCAACCCTCTGACACTATTAATCAAATAGGTAGTAAATACGCCTTCTTTAAGATTAGCAGGCATCCCGACGTAAATATTTCAACAGTAAATTCATGAGATTATTATTAGAGGCAGATTTCCTGGAATGGAAAATTAGCTCCTTCCCTCGAGGCTTCTCTCTTAAAGTCCAACATCTGGAAACCAATTTCCCATGTTGCTACAGGAGCCTGCAGAATTTTTACCATAGCGCATTTCACAACTTATCAAGCACAAGAAGAAACTTCACTTCAGCCTGGAAGCATGCATCAATGCTCCTGAATAAAAGATTGCTAGAAAAAACCCATTCACAAACAGAATCAATAATTACGGTCTGTATACCTACTACATGCAAGGCACCTTGCCATATGCTATCCCTGATATCCCAAATATTGTCATTTATGATTTAAAGGTGGGAATGATTAGAAACTCACAGCTAACCCAAACACTTGAGGCAGGCAGGTGTTGTGGCTAGAGTGTTAGATAAAATTCAGAGGAAGCCCTCTAATACTTAATAACAATATGGCCCCAGGTAAGTAATTTATTCTCTTGAAGCTTCAGTTTCCTCAGTTTTAAAATAAGAATAATAGTACTTATCTCACACGTGAAATGATGTATGGAAAACGTTTGCAAACCTTAGAGTCTATATAAATGTCAACTGTGACATTATAGTGACTTTCACATCAAGATAGATTTTAAAGTAATTGGTTTGTTTTTAATTTATGGAACAAAACAAGCATTTCTATAACATAATATAATAAAAAAGATTGCACATGAAACTGCAAATCTATTGTGTACAACTTGCTATTTCTTTTAAATATGTGATAAAGTTATCATATAAATTTCAGTTTTTCTTCCCTTTTTCTTCCCTCCCCTTCCCCTACTCTATAGGTGGCTACCATTAGACACAAATGTGTATATGTATGTATGTTTTATATATATATATATATATATATATATATATACATATATAGTATATATGTATACATATATAATATGTATGTGTATACTTATATGTATGTATATATGTATGATATTCTATACATACTTCTATATATCTATTCTTTTTCAGTTTTCTTTTTCTTAAAGAAAGTCACCAACTTTGCAGTTGAACTAGAATTCCCACAATCAATAGAGAGCTTATTTGTTTATTTTATTTTATTTTATTTTTGAGGTCTCCCCATCCTCTTCAGGCTAGAAGTTCAGGGGCTCCTCCCAGGCTTGATTTCACTATTGATTGCTAGGGAGTTTTGACCTGATCTATCCCAAACTCCTTAGGCAACCTGGTAACACCATTGCCACCACCACTTCTGCTCCAGGGAAAATGACCATATTGATGGTGAATTTCAGAACTCCTGAACTCAAGAGATCTATCAGCCTCAGCCTCCCCAGTAACTGGAATTAGCCTCACTTGTCAATCATTAGAATTTAAAATGACCTTGGGGAACAGACCATTCCAAAGCCAAGAAGAAAAACAGTAGTATAAGCATTTTCTGATGGTGGTCCTGCAAGGGAAGGAGGGAGAAAGGAAAGAAGGGAGGGAGGGAGGAAGGAAGGAAGAAAGAAAGAAAGGAAGGAAGAAAGGAAGGAAGGAAGGAAGGAAGGAAGGAAGGAAGGAAGGAAGGAAGGAAGGGAGGGAGGAAGGAAGGGAGGGAGGGAGGAAGGAAGGAAGGAAGAAAGGAAGAAAGGAAGGAAGGAAGGGAGGGAGGAAGGAAGGGAGGGAGGGAGGAAGGAAGGAAGGAAGAAAGGAAGAAAGGAAGGAAGGAAGGAAGGAAGGAAGGAAGGAAGGAAGGAAAAAGGGAGGGAGAGAAAAATTGGACCTTGAAAAGTAACCCAAATTGGGCTGAGTTCAAGCTTCTCCAGATAGCTCCGTACACAAATAGCAAAACTGTCATAAAGCCAGCACCCATTTACCAAAGCTCTCCACCTATAACTCTGGTTCTTGGTACTGTCCTTTGATAAGTTTCAAGCGAGTGACTTTGAAGGCCTGTTTTCTGCCCTGAATTTCCACAAGGTGTGCAACCGCCTCACACAACACCAACTCGGGGTGTCATCAGAATCAAAAATTTGTTTTGCAAGAAGAGAAGGGAAGGAGCCATTATTTCTCAGGTACAGGGTGCGCTGCTGTGTTTCATTCACACTCTGGCTTCCTTTCTTACAGGGGTGTAAGCAGCCACCCAACCACCCGCCAGAGAAAGTAAAAGAATCAGCACAGCCAGACAGCTCACTACCAAAGGGAATGTCTAAAACTAAAGTGGCAAGAAGCAGCCTGGTGAGAGCAGCAGACCCACTCATGTTGGAGGTAGGTAAATAGTTGATATCCTACAGCCCTGGGAACCTGAGCAATAAATGATATGGATTCTATCTATTTTAGAAACAGAGGAGAGTGATTCTCTGATACCATGGCAACAGCAACATCATTAATGGTTCTCCTCTAGAAAAATATATAGAAGTGTGACCTGCTCCCTTAAATCCGTGGTATCAGTTTTACAAACCAGAAGCTTAGAGTTTGGTATTGTGTTTCAGAGTGCTGAATTTTTCTTATAATTGCACTTTGTCCTTCAACTTAGAAATCTACAGCCTACTCCAAACACTACCAGTCTTCTGTTCAGTGGAGCAAGGGACTCATTAAGTAGCTGCTGAGGTTGTATGTGACTTTCAAGAGATTCATCCCCAGCCTCCCAGAGTCAGCGTGTTAGACAGTATAGTGAAAAATGATCAGATTGCATCCTAGGAGGTGTCCAGGGGAATTCGCACAGAGTAGCTGTGGCAAAGGGGATAGACCACTGGGCTTGGACTTGGAAAGACATGAGTCTAAATCTGGCCTCAGATACTTGCCAGCTGTGTGACTTGAGCAAGCTTTTTAAGGTCTGTGTGCCACAGTTTACCCAGTTCTAACATGAGGATAATAATAACCTACCTCACAGGGTTGTTGAGAGGATTAAATGACATATTTGTAAACTGAGTATCCTAGTGCCTGGCACACCATGGGTGTTAATAAATGTTTGTTCCCTTTCTCCCCATGAAATAAATGTATTTTCCTTGGTCTTCAAGTCCGTGATGAACTCACATTGTACTTTGCACCTCTTTGCTGTGTTTGTCATGTAATGTTGTGTATTATACTTACTTGGGTTTGTGTCTTATCTTTATTAGACTCTAAGCCCCAAGAAAGCAGGGACTCATCTAAATTTTGCATCCTTCCCCAGTACCCACCACAATGCTCTACACGGATTTATGTTTGTTGCTTGACTGAACAAATGAGTGAATGAGTGAATCGATGGATGCCAGGTGTATTGAACAAAGATGCCAAGGAATAGACCTATCACTATTCTATCTAATAAATAGAATAGACCTATCACTCATCCTTTGCAGAAAGGAAGTATATTTCTGCTTCCTTGGATATCGAAGATTGCATATCTTTCAATATTAAGGTTAATGAGGTCTATGGCCCTGTAATCTACATGACTAGGTTAATTCTAGTGTGTCCTAGATAGCTGAGAGATTTAAGACTTCAGAGGCAGCCAGCTGAAAGCTGTAGGGGATACACAGGCTGCCAAACAAGCATCAGGATATGTTGCTCAGGGTGTCAAGGAAAACCCTCAGCAATAGACCCCCTGTGCTTCAGTTTTCTCATAAGTGAAGTGGAAAATCAATTCAGCAAACATTTTCTGAACACCTATCATATGCAAGGCAATGCTGTAGGCACTGGAGATACAAAGGTGAAAAAGGCACAGCTTCTACACTCAAGGAACTTTCAATGTGCCAAGGTAGACATAGCATATACACAAGATAATGCTACAAAGTAAAATGTGGCAAGGGGAAAGAGGAATCTGGACAAAATTTGAGGTGGGAGCTCTTTCATCTTGGAGGGAAGACCATCATGGAGCAGGTGACAGCTGAGCTGGGACCTTGAAGGAAGACTATTTCTACAGGTATACATTTGGAGGAAGTACATTACGTGGAAGACAACCTATGGGAATGCAGACAGGTAGGAGAAGACAGAATCAGGTCATTGAAGAGTCAGTCCAGTTTAACTAGAACTTAGAGCATTTGAAAAGGAATAGTCTGAAGTAAGACTGGAAAGGTAGGATAGAACCAGATTGTAGAGAGTCTTGAATGCCATGACCAAGAATTTTCTTTTGTCTTAGAGGTAATAGGGACCCACTGAAAGTTTTTGAGCCAAGGAAGTGACATGGTCTGACACGTGCATTAGAAAGATTATTTTTGGCAAATGCATGGAGTAGAGAGGAGAGAGATGGAAAGAAAGGAGACTGGTTAGTAGGCTATTATAATAGTCTGGGTCCAAGGTAATGAAGGCCTGACCCAAGCTGGGATCTGT
This sequence comes from Pseudochirops corinnae, assembly GCA_028646515.1. Taxonomy (NCBI): domain Eukaryota; kingdom Metazoa; phylum Chordata; class Mammalia; order Diprotodontia; family Pseudocheiridae; genus Pseudochirops; species Pseudochirops corinnae. Next base: position 35,171,137 of record CM053589.1, read on the forward strand.
GAGCCCAGAGGAATAACAAAATTCTAAGGCCTCTTGGAGAGTACATATCACTTAATGAGCATTGAATTCATTGGGGAAAAATTATATAACCTCAAGATTTGTTTATACTTTTAAGGAATTAAATAGTTCTATCCTTTGCATACAAACATGCCAATACTAACCTCATGCAGATTTTTGAGGTGTTTGTTTTTTAATAGGAACATGATTTAATCCTAATTTTGTGACCTTGGGACCAAGGATACACAAAGAGACAATACGAGATGATGGGAAGAGCATTGTACTTGAAGTTAAGAAAACCCTCTATTCAAATCCTGCCTCAGGCATTTACTACTTGGATGACCTTCTGAAAGTCTCTGAACCTCAATTTTCTCAACTGTAAATGGAGAGAATAATAACTACAGTATCTTCTTTATAGGAGAAGAAATGAGAAAATTTATGTAAAACATTTTGCAAACCTCAAACTCCATATAAAGGGCAGCTGCTATTATTTGCAAGATGGGTATCTAGGATTAGTTGCACCTTATGGTAACCAAGCCCTAGAGCAGTGGTCCTCAACCTTCCTAATGCTGCGACCCTTTAATACTCATATGTGGGCGCATGTGCATGTGGGCAGACCCGCCTGGAGATGGATAGAGGAGCGGTGTGTTGGTTCCTAAGACCATGGGCAATATGTGTTTTCTGATGGTTTTAGGTGACCCCTGTGAAAGGGCCGTTCAACTCCCAAAGGGGTTGCAACTCACAGGTTGAGAACCACTGGCCTAGAGGAAATCAAACTAACCTCTATGAAGACAAAGTGTAAGAGATTCTAAATCTTGGCACCATGCTCTAACACCTGAAATAATCAGCTACAGACAGACACATTTTTAATAACATTAGAAAAAAAAAGAACTAGATTGTATCAGCGTTTCATCCATCCCCAAACCTGACTAAAATTAGAATGTAATTAGATTGGAAGGTCTTTCAGAAATAGGCCTATATTGCATAGCCCTCCAATTATCTCCCATTCCATTTCTCTAAGTAAGTCACCAAAAGTAACCTATTCTCAGACCAAATGTCTCAGGCACAATCAAAACATAATAAAAAAAATCTTAGATATTCTTCTGCTCTGGGTGTCTCTCTCCAGTCATCTGGGTCCAATATGTTTCTGCTTTGGTTCCATCCTTTCCTGGCTATCTGAGAAGTTAATATTTTCTTTCTTATTCCATCTTTCTTATTCCTTATTCAAAACCAAGCTCTCTTGAACAACACGGATAAGAATGGATTTGTTCACGAAGTTTTCTTGTACATTTGAGCAAGGGACTTCTATCTTCTCTTTGCAGAGGTAGGAGACTATGAGTATGAATATTTACTGCTAAATAATGCTGATTGATTTTGTTGAACTGATGATTTTTCTAATTGTAAGGCTTTTTTACAAGGGATAAGCTTCTGAATAAAAGATGGGAAAGAAAAATATTTGAAAAAGGAGGTGATAGCAAAGCAGAAGATATAGGGATTTTTTTTTTAACTTAAGGAGGCTGCTAGGTGGCACTGGTCCTATAATCAGGAGGACCTGAGTCCAAATCTAGTCTCAGATACTTGCTAGCTGGGCAAGTCAATTGACCTTGGGCAAGTCGATTAACCCCAATTGCCTGCCAAAAATTGAAAAACAAAAAACTTGAGCAAAAGAAGTTTAGGATTAATAAAAGCAAAAAAGACTTACATTCCAAGTCATAATGTTATGAATACTATTCTTTCCCAAGAGTGCTGATGTGAGCATCAGGGTAGAGTCTGGAGCACTAGACCTGCAGTTAGGAAGATGTGTGTTCAAGCCTACCTCTGCTACATACTGAGTAGATGACCTGTGGCAAAGTCTCAACATTTAACAAGACAACTTGTTAAGTCTATAAATTACAGTCAAATTGCCAATCTGTGGATGAAGTCATAAATCAAAACAAATATGTCAAAAAAGTAAGCAAGGGGTCCTGACGCAAAATATAAAGAGATTTTTAAAGGGTTTGGATAGTCATGACAGGATACTTTGATTCAACAAATAATTCAGCTTAATTCAACAGAAATGTATTAAGTGTTTGGGCAAGACTACTGAGAGAAGGTAGGCACAACAATGCCCTCTATTTTAATGTTCTTTAGAGTTTCTGTTAGTTTCAATATTGGGTTGGATGGATCATCATTTTGATCCAGCACAGCAATTCCCGTACTCGAATGTGATGCCTTGGCCACCAAGGAGTGACCCTTGTTCATATCCCAAATCAGGCTAAGTTACACAACCCTGATGTAGCTCTCCAAACTCCAAACTATTCTAAACTCCTGAAAGAACTAACCAGCTAAGTAAGTCTTTTCTGTTATTGACTGTGTTTTGTTTTCCATTCCAATGTCTAGTGTCTCTTCTTGATCTATTGTTTGAACTGACACAGAGCCCTTCAGCCTCCACTAGAGACAACTGGCTTATGCAATGCCTCTCTCTGCATGTATACTTGCTCCATCTCAATGGCATCTCAGCAATAACTCTATGACTTCTCACTCGGTGTTTCCTCTAAAAACATCAAAATTTGGCTGTCTATCTATTAAATAGAAACAAAGGGAGAAAGGCCCTCATGTCCCTTGTAAGCACTCAGGCCAACAAGATGTGAGATATAGGACAGATTTTATTTATCCTGACAAGAAACCCAAAGGACTTAAGCCAAGCCCATTAACAATCAAGACAAGTTTTGTCTTTATATAATCTACCTTCTCTAGGGATCTATAAAGTCCACATGAAAAAGTAGACATGAAGAGATAGGTCCAGATTTTTCCACTTCCAGGTCTCAGTTACTTCTGTCATGAGAAAAACTGTGTGGATATATAAGTTTCTCTCCAGGGAACCCATTCCATCCTGGTCATCTTTTTAGTTCCACATACTAGCTCTGTTCTGAGCAGTATTCTGAGAAATTAAGGAATATGAAGAGATGAGTGTGAAAGGTAAAAGGTATATTGCAGTGGGCTAAACTACAGCAGTAAAGACCCCACCCCCCAGTGCAATCTTTTAACACCTTCTCATTTTAAGTAGGCCACAGGGCTAGTGACAAACCTGTATAAATGCATATAAGCATGTATATGTATAATATATGTATATATATATATATATATGTGTGTGTGTGTGTGTGTATGCGTATATATGAATATATTTGGAAGGATAGAAAGATGAGAGAGAGGAGAGAGAGAGCGAGAGAGAGAGAGAGAAAGAGAGAGAGATGGGGAGAGAGACCGAGCACCTAAGGTCTCTCTTCCAGAGTCTTGGAAATCAAGAGTATGTAGCATAATTTTGATTCCTTATGCCTGACTTAATTCTCTTAGTGTTTGGAAACATGTTTAGCATTTAATTTCCTTCCTACTCAGGGTTCATATTCATAATGTACACTCATCTAGTTCTTCCTGTTGAATCCCTTGTCCCCCACCCCACCTACACTTTTCTTTTCAAAAATCGAAACTCTTCTACTGTATTTTGGTGATGAGAGCTTGCTTTTGTGTATCAGCATCAAACTAGTTATTATCAGCACAATGGAATTGACACTCCAGGCTAATAGATGAGAAGAAACCTTCCTTTACTGTAAAGCTTGGACAATTTTAAAATAAGTTCCTTCAACTTGAGGGGAGGCCCAAAGTGGTGAACAAAGTGCTTCCTACGTTGGTAGCTTAGAATTCAGAATGCTAATACTGATAAAATGTTTTACAGCATTTGTAATCTATACCATGAAATTTTAAATAACTTAGAACTACGTACAGTCTTTGGTTCCTAATGGTTTCATGTAGGTTTGTTTTGTCCATAAAAGCAAACTGTGACCTATCTGGGACAGGAACTACACCAACTTCAGCATCGTGTAATGGAGTGCTAGAATTGGAGTCAGAGGAGACCTGAGCTGGATCCAGACTCAAACCCTGTAACCTAAAATCTCTGAGCCTTAATCTCCTCTTCTGTAGAAAGGGGATAATCATAATGGTACTGCCTACCTCAGGTTGTTGAGATGAAGATGAAGAAGGAAAAGAAGAAGGTAGAGGAGGAGTTTTTGTATATCTTTTAAGTTCCAATTCTATTGTGAGCTAGTAGTTTCTATATTTTTCTTTTTGGAGGGAGGAAGGCAAGGCAATTGGGGCTAAGTGACTTACCCAAGGTCATATAGCTCATGTGTCTGAGGCTGGATTTGAACTCAGGTCCTCTTGACTCCAGGGCTGGTACACTATTCACTGCACCACCTAGCTGCCCCAAGTTTTTATATTTCTGTGTTCACACAAAGTACCAAGCATAGCGGTGCTATTATTCACAGCACATGCACAAAAGAGAGCTATCATTGAAATATAGTAGGTGAATTTCAAATTTTGAAAAGGAAAGTGTAGGTAGGTGGGAACAAGAGAGTCAACAGAAAGAATTAGATGTGAATGTTGTTGTCATTGTTGTTGTTTTGAAGACACCAAAATGTCAGGAGAGTGATGCAATGATTTGCAAGTGAATTGGATTTAAGTGAGGGTGGATTGTGCAAAGTCACCAGCCTCATTCTCTGCTCCAGAGCCATCTGAATCCAGTGGCCAGATACAGATTAAGACAACTGGAGAAGAGCCTGGATGCAGTGGAAGACCTTGGCCTTTAAAAATTAAGGTCTTTCCCAGATCTCAGTTTGATTGAGGCAATGCCCATTCAGTGATTAAGGCTAGGTAAGAAGTGAGGCAAAGAATGGTCTCTTTTACACAGTTTTAAAAAAATCAACCCGGGAGGGGAAAATCCTCAGGGTTTCTGGCCAAAACAGAAGCAATTGCTATTTATACTCACTCTGAGCCATCAGAGCCATCAAACTATGACCAAGTGAGGCTTGGGCTGGGACCTATTGTTAACCAATCAAAAATGAGAACCCAAGTATCAATAATAGATACCATGTTTGTGTAAGTGTATAGATGTGTGTGTTTGCACAGCACTTGATATATATTGTCTTAAACAACAATCCTGTGGAGATAGAATTATTGCTTCTACTTCCTCTTCTCTCACTTGCTTCTTAATTAACAGCAATCTGGCTTCCTATCTCATCATTCAACTGAAACTGCTATTTCCAAAGTTGCCCATGATATCAATATCTCTTAGGTACCAAGTCTAATGACCCTTTCTCAGTCCTCATCCTTCTTGACCCTTCTGCATCATTTGACAGTGTCCATCACCCTCTTCTCCTTGATACTCTCTTCCAGGTTTTTCATGGCACAGCTCTCCCAGTTCTCCTACCTCTCTGACCAGACCTCAGTATTCTTTCCTGGATCTTCATCCAGGTCATGACCATTGACCAAGGGTGTCTCCCAAGGCTTTGTTCTGGGCTCTCTTCTCTCCTCTATACTATTTTGCTTGGCGATCTCATCAGTTCTCATCCATTTATCCAGCCCTGATCTCTGGTCTTGCATCTCCAACTAGCTATTAGATATCTCAAGCTGGAAGTTGCCTAGACATCTAAAATTCATCAGGTCTAAAACTGAGGTCATTATCTTTTCTCCCCAAATCCTCCCCTCTTCTCAACTTCCCTATTACTATTGAGGTCACCATCATCCTTCCAGGTCACCCAGGCTCACAACACAGGTATCATCCTTAACTTCTCATTCTTTTTCACTATCCCATAACCAACCAGTTACCAACTCCTGTCAATACTAGCTTTGTAACATCTTTCTCATTTGCTCCCTTCTTTTCTCTGATGTTGACACTATCCTGGTGTAAGACCTCATCATCTCTATTGCTAGCCCTCTTAGAAGCAACTAGGTAGCACAAGTCAGATCTCAGACATTTACTAGCTATATGACCCTGCACTAGTCAATTGGCTTCTGTCTATCTCAGCTTCCTCAACTGTGAAATAGGGATAGTACTAGCACTTATCTACAAGGTCGTTGTGAGAACCCAATGAGGCAATAATTGTAAAATGTTTAACACAGTGCCTGGCAGGTAGTAGGAGCCTAATAAATGCCCATCTCCTCCCTCCATGTATCAATCTGTTGGCCAATCTATATCTTGGCTTGCTTCTCTTCAGCTGTGGCACCTGTTTGGTGTTGTACAGACTCACTTCTCTCCAAGAAGATTCATCTAGGAACTAATTAATCTGATCCTGCCTCCAGTCACTGACAGCTCAGGAACATGTGGTTTCCTCCTATTCTGGGGGTATGTGAGTCCCTGAGGGGCTTCCCAGATAAATAGGCTTCCCCTCCAGGGAACTGAATCTAGAGCTCTTTTAAGCCCCTCTCCGAGATTTATGTTGTGCTTCTGGTACTCTGTTTCTAGTTTCCTTTTATAAAAGCCTCCCCAAGGGTGGTGCTCTGAAACTGGCCTCTCAAGTCAAGCAGTCATCTTTAATGTGCTAACAATGAACCAACAAATAAGGAGAGTTCACACCCCATTAAGGAGAGATGGTTAATGCTGTTAATGCTGGAATGATGCCTCAGTGCGGTACCATTGGGGATGTTTATACCTTTTTCTTGTCTAAGGAGACATCTTTAATGCCTAAACAGAATGAAGACATTGTATTGGGAGTCAGAGGATACCAGTTCAATTCTTAACTGTTTGCTTCCTGTGTGGCTTTGAGCAGTTTTCTCACCCATAAAATGAAGAGATTGGATCAGACTACGTCAGAGACCCCTTCTAGTTCTAAATTTGTGATCACACAAACCTTGTTGATCAAGCGGTAACCCTGATCAGGCTCCCCTTAGGCCCCCCTTCTTATTTCCTTCGTTATAGCTTAGAATTCCAGAAGACAAGTCAGATAAAAAGTCTTTCTAGTCTTATTTCACAGAATTCTCAGCTCTCCACTCTAATCAGGCCAGTCTCCTCACTGTCCAACTAATACATATTCATAGTATAAATACTTGTTGACTGATTGGGTTCATACTGAGGATGTGGTGCTAGATTTTTCGGAATACACATCAGCTGGGGTTGCTGGCCCCAGCCCAGTGTTTCCAGGTGCACAACCCATAGGGGTAGGAAATAACAATGAGACAAAGCCAGATACAAGCCGGCTTTTTCTTTTACATCATATTGCCTCCCTGCCCAGTTTCTTCTATCCTCCTGGGGATGGGGAGCGAACTTTGCGGGGGAGTAACATAAATCCCTGAGTTGTTTCCATTCTCTTGCTCCTCTAACCAGTCTGACAATGGCCAGCTGGAACTCAAAATGTAGAAAGGGGACATAGAAATGGGTGAGAGTCTGCCTGGAGAAAAGAAAAAGAATGAATACCTCAGAGCCCAAAACTGGACATGTGGTCTAGGTCTACAGATTCCCGCTGAAGGCCCCGGGGAAAGAGGACATTCCAATTTGGCAGCTACATCAGCAATGATTTGACCTTGTGCTTTTTATTTTTACATCAGTCCAAGGGGACTGCCACTGTGGGGAAACAGCTTCTGATGAAGCCCAGCCTCTCCAAGGGGCTTTTCTGATCATCCTATGTCTTGCCTGCTTGCCAAAATAAGCTCTAGAAATGGAGTGATTTCCTGTTTCTCCAAGGTATGAGTACACAGAGCAGAATTCATGGCTTACTCTGAAAGAAATCAGACTCATTATTAATTTCAAGGAAGCCAAAAATCAGCCATATAGATTATTTAAATCTACCTTGGAACTCTTAAAGTAATGAATATCCTGTTCATATCACATGCATGTTTCCTATATTGTCTAGGATTTAGAGCTGGGAGGAAACTTAGAAGTCAATTAATTAGTCTAATCTCCTCACATAAAATAGGGACCTAGAGTTTGAATTTAAGAGAACTGACTGCTAGTTTGGTATGAAAAGAAAGGAAGAGGGAGGCCGAGGTTAGAGGATCAGTCTTACTCTTAGGTTCTACAGTAATAGCCAGTTGTATGGTGTAATTTTAGGAACTCTGAAAAAAAAACATTTTCCCCCCACATTCCATGATCATTCATTTTTTTCTTTAGGCTTTTATCTGTATTAAAATCACCCTTAGAAATTTAATACTCTCAGTTACAGTCAGTTATTTATAGTTTTATATGAATCGATCAGGAAAATAGGGAGTAAAGAGAGTCTCAGAGCCAGGAATCCCAGAATTCAAATGATACATATTGACTATATGACCACTGGCAAGCAATTTAACATGGCAGAGCCTCTAAGACTCTTAAGTTGTAGAGCAGCTATCAGTCCTTATTGGGAAAGGGAGTTTACACACTGAGATTTCCCTATACCAATGGAACCACTAGTTCTAGTTTTAAAAAAAAAAAAAAGAATAGGTCAAAAATATTTTCAGAGGAACAGGTTTTGGTAGAGAGGAAAGTTGAAGACATGGAATGAAATCAAGGTGGTAGAAATAATACCAATTCAATGTAATTCATTTAGATCTTTTCTTCTAGATTGCGCTTCACTTCTGTGCATTCACATTACCAATCTATCATTCTCTCTTTTGTTTCTTTGGTGAGGCTTGCCATTGCAGATTCAAGTTTTTCTGGTCTGTTCATTGTTTTTGCTGAGCAGGACACAAATTCTATTCTAATTCTCATTTCTCTTTTAAACCATGCAGGAATAGCATGCTGTTGTCCCGTGTTCTCAAATTTGACAGGGTTCTCTGTCTCATCAAGTATGGGATCATTTTCCTTTATTTTGAGGTATTTTAATGAATAGATGGCTGAACTCATTTACTAGATCTGGAGGCCATATTTCCATCTGTTACTACTATTTTTTCTATTGAGTTATATGTTTATGGTCAAGGTTTTTTCTTCCTGAAATTTTTGGTACTTTCAGTCTCCCCCCACCCCTTATTTTCCTTACCATTCATTTCCTGACTCCCTCCCCTCTGGTTTTGGTTTCCTTACCAGCTGGATCTCAAAGCATCTCAACCTCTTCCCACACTAGGCAAATTCACAGTTTACCAGCCAGCTTCCTACTCCTCTCCCCTCTTAACCTCCCCCCCATACACAATTAACTTTTGGGTGGTCAGAACAGGCCCCAGATGAACACTGTGTTCTTTTCCTCAGAACTGGTGGAGTGCTATACAGTCCCACATTTACATGCACTCCTGACTTGCTGACTTTTCTCAATCCTCTGTTCCTCAATTATACTCAGAACTAAATATTTTACTTTAGATGTTGTCTGACCAGGGCAATATACAGTGCATATTATCTGTTGCTCTTAGCAATTGGATCTAATGGAAAATTTTATTCTAACTAATGTAAAGTGAAGTAAGTAGAACCAGGAAAATAATGACTACAAGAATGGAAATAGAAATAAAAACAACAATAATAATAAAATAGAAACTGAATGCTGTAAAATTTTAATGAGCAAGCTTAACCATGAAGAATAGATATGAGAATACTCCATTCTCTATAGGAATGAGTGGCTATGACTATAAAACGTTGAGTATACTGACAGACTTGGTAACTTACACTTATTAAGGACAGCAAGACACTCTTTTACTATCTCTTCTATCTTTTCTTTGATTTCTATTCCTTACTAACTATTGCCTATTCCTTCTAGTTTGGAAATCTTTATACTTGATAATGAAAACACAAGCAAAATAGGAGTTGAGTTGTTCTTGCTTTTCTCCAAATCCATTCTCATCCATCCATCATTGATTACAAGATTTCATAATACCTAGATTCTTTCTTGGTTCCTTCTAGCATTATTATTCATTTCCACATGTACTACCATGGGTGGGGGGGAAAAGAGAGAGAGAGGGAGGAAAGGAGAGAGGGAAGGAGGGGGAGAAAAAGAGTGAGAGAGAGAGAGAGACAGAGAGAGAGAGAGAAAGAGAGAGAGAGAGAGAGAGAGAGAAAGAGAGAGAGAGAGAGAGAGAAATTGGTAATCTTCATGAAAAGAGTTAAGTCCAAAAACTTACTGTTGTTAAAATATGGCAATGAGGATATAATAATAATGATGGTGAATAAGGGATATGATGGAATAGAGAAGCAAGACTAGTTTTAGCAAAATTTTGAAATGGATGAAATTTGTGTAAGGGAAAATTCTCCAGCTACCTATTTAGGTTTCATACTCTTCAACCTACTCTCCATGGTCTGGTACATAGGCATATAGGTCCATAGGACTTATTACCAGACTGTGTGCATTTAATGCGGCAATCACTTAATCTGATCAACAAATCTCTGCTAATGTGGGATTTCTAGGGCTTTCTATCCTTCTAGGTTGAGATGCATGCTATACCATGCATAAAAGGCAGGCGGGAATTGGTGCGAGCAGGAGAGAAGAGAGTTCTTCAGCCTTTTTCAAGTTGTCTTTGAGTTCTCTTTAAGTGTCAAATGGCTTAGGGTCTTTCTGGCTTCCAGCTTCAAGAGGGAAGATGGATGAAGCCAACTCCATTTCAGATTTCTAAAGGAAAAGATTCTGGGAAAGCCTGAGAGGAGATAAAACTACCATTTTTCTATGCCTAGCTTGCTTCACTGGACATTTTGGAAAACTTCCACTAGGATGAGATCTAGAATTCTCTCTCTCTTGATTATGCTGAGTTATCTCATTCCCAATGGGAGAGCTCTTTCACTCTGTATTTCTAGTATGTATACCTTCTTTCATTTCTGTTTTACTACTGATTTGGATAAATGGATTTTCTTTGATAATTGTTACGTGTGTTCATTGTAGAACTGTTATTTGGTGGGATGAGAGTCAAGCCTTGGGTGAAAGAACTGGAGACATTTAACCTGGAGAAGATGTGCTTTAGTTGGCATATGATAGCTGTATCAAAATATTTGAACAGCTGTCATGGGAATAAGGGATTAGATTTGTTTTGCTAGACTCTAGAGAACATTACTAGAATTGATGGGTATAAGTTAAATACAGATTTTAGTTCAAAACAAGGAAAAAACTCTGTGGCAGCCCTTTTGGGACTTATTCCTCCCACCTACATCACAATCACAGGTTGCATACTGGGGGATGGGAGGTAAAACTGCCCCAAGATTCAAGGTACTCTATGGGCCTGCACTTCTAAAACTATAGTTCACAAGCCCCTGCCAGTGTGTTTATCTTAGCCTCAGCCCTAATCCTCTTGCAATCCCAACTTCAGGAAAACAGTGCAGAAAAATCCCATTAATTATTAATTAATTATTTCTATGTAGGAAGCAGGGAATTCAAGGCTGGGTAAGAGCATTGCACAGAGGGTACCCGACACCATTCATGAATGATAATTTGTGCAAAATAATCACACCTGCCCCATGCACTTTTATCTTTTCCTTCACAATCTGCCAAGAAGAGACGACCCATACAGGATACATAGCAACTACGGGATCTGATAGGCATTTTCCTTCCTTTTCCCCAACCTCAGTAAAACCCTGCCTGGATTTACTTTGTCCACACTTAGAAGTGAATTTTTCTTCAGAATCTGCACCTTCAGATTCCTGGATTGTTTCCAGGCTTCATTCTCTCACCTTGCCATCAGAGCTGCACTAGCAGAGTCCTTCCTGGGGTCACAACAAAGAGTGTCTTCCCATAGTGAGTACTGTTACCCTGGAAACAGCAAGAAACCCTCTTCCTATAATGTCCCAGAAGATCTTAAATCAATGGGATGGAATCCTTTTCTCAAGAACAACAATAATAGTAGAAAATCTATTTCACTGAAGAAAATGTGTAGCATCACATACACAGGAATATATCACATCATATCATATCATATCATATCATACCTTATTGTATCATATCATCATCATCAGATATCATATAATAATAACATGTTTTAAGGTTTGCAAAGCATTTTATGAATATCACCTCATTTTATCCATACCATAGCCTTGTGAGGTTGATGCCATAGTTACCTCTATTTTATAGATGAGGAAACTAAGGCAGACAGAGGTTAAGTGACTTGCCCAGGATCATAAAGGTAGGTTTGGTTTCAGAGGCTGGATTTGAAATCAGTTCTTTCTTATTCCAGGCTCAATGCTTTATCCACTTGGCTACCAATTCACATCTCACTGGCTGTTTGTTAGTAAAGATTGAAGACATAGTGATTTTCGCTTCTTAGAAAAGCCTTATATTGGTTATTTTCTTTTTATAGTTGGATGACATGTTTACAAAGAGGCTATTTTGATCCTCCCCAGTCCTCCAGCCCATCCTCCAGTCAAAGGATCATAGATTTCAAGTTGTAAGGGACCTTAAAGCCTGAATCCAATTTCATTTTACAGATGATAAAATTGAAGCCCAGAGTAATTACATGACCACTTGCTTAAGGATACACAGATAGTAAGTGGAAGCACTAAAATCTGAACCCAGGTCTCTTATTCTAAATTCATCATTTTCTACTAAATGAAGATAATAACTGTGATTAGTTTCTGAGACAAAGATGTCCACCAACCTTGATAGACTCCAACAATGAGCCAAATCTGATAAAATCCCTGTGAAAGGGATGCATTATCCATATTGAGGTTGTGCGTAGGGAATGAATTTTATTGCCATCAATTGCCTATTCTCCAGCATGGTTCACAAGTAGTACTCAGAACAAGTCACTGCTTTGGGGGAGACTCTGAAGGGAGTTTTTTAGTATCTTTTGTCACCTTTAAATTCCTACCGGTGAGATTTTTTTATTGGTTCCCAACTTTAAGACAAAGGGGCATTCTTCTTACCTGTTTTACCTGCTCACTCTCTTCCCCTGACCCAGAACCCATTCAGAATGACTGTACAGCATAAAGACTTACCACCATCAGGACTGTTTCTCCTCTTGCTACTTGACTGCCCTCATGGTTTATGAGATGGGAACTAACAACTATTCCTTCTGGTGACGTGGAAGACCCACCACTGCTTCTGAAGGTCTTCAGGTTGCATCATTTGCCCTCCCTCTTTGCCCTACAGTCTCATGGCACTATCTTCTGACATACTTAAGTAACCTAAGGACCTTTGGGCATTGCTTTTCACCCATTACTATAATTTTAATACTGAACTTTCTTGTTTAATTCCCTCCCATAATTAGAGTCTGATCTAGAGTCTGATTTCTTTGAGTACAGGCCTTGATCCTTCTGTTTGTTTCTCCACTGAGTACAGTGCTATGTATCTAGGAAATGCTTAATCAATGCTTTTTTCCGTTCATTTATTCAGAAGTGTATTCATCCCTGTCTTCTGCCCCCATCAAACCCATCTCTTTCTGTGGTCCCAAATGATATACTTTTTATTGTTTCATAGTTATTCCTCACACCTAGTATGGTATGTCCCTTCCCTCTTCTCTACCAAACCAGTCCCTCATCCTCCTCCTCCAATCCTAGGACTCCTTTCTAACATAGCTTTTTCTTACTTAAGGCATTCTAAACTACTCAGTGTCTCCAATACTTTGGAAAGTACTGAGTTTCCTGTCAAAGGATGTCTTTTAGTAGAAGCTGGACAACCACTTATCAAGAATGCTACTGTGACAAGAACACTGAGCTTGGACCCAGAAGACTTGGCTTCCTCTTCTCTGTAGTTTTCCTCTCTTGAATATACAAACTCTTTCATAGAATAAGTACTTCCATGTAAAACCCTCTGAAATTACAATCTTTGTGTTAGCTTTTTAAAAAAACTTGAAAATTGATTGACAATAGTTTTCGCAGGCATTTTGCAAGCAGCATTATGAGCACAGACAAATTCATTTTTAGGCCTCTTAACTATTTCATACATGTGGATGTGACCCTTGGGAAAATCCCAGTGGAGATCTACACTAATGCATTCCACTCAACACAGCTCTGGGAGAATTCACTCAGCTGTCCCTGCCTATCATATCTTACCGTGAGTCAGAAATAAAGAAACCCCCAAATATGACACTGGAATCTAAGCTACCATTGAAATTCCATTGCCCCCAAAGTATCTGATACTTTGAAGGATCTCAGGCTTGCGGCTTCATGCCCCTTCTGCTGGCAAACATGAGCAGAAAGATGTCTGATCCATAAGATCACAGATCTAAACCTAGAAGGTACCTCAGAGGACATCTAGTCCAACCCTCTCATTTTATAGATGAAGAAACTGAGGCCAAGGGATTAAATATTTTGTCTAAGCTCTCACTGATAGAGGCAGGATCTCATTGTTCTCTATGTGTAAAAAACAGGTAGGGGGTAAGGATTATAGTTACATTGACTAGCATTGATGCCAGAGAATGGATAATTAAACATATCTTCTTCTTCTCAGTAGGCAGATGATAATTCAGGGGGGAAAGTTGCCTAGCCTACAGAGCAATGTTGTATCCATTGTTTTTGTGTGACTGGTTTTCTCTGTTACAATTCTGGAAACGGTCTGTGTACATAAATGGGAGTGTGGTGGGGAGAAAAGGGATATCTAGAAATGACTGTGATGTTAAAAAAAATATATCAATAAAGTTTTTTTTAAAGGAATGGTAATATCTCTTCCACCAACCCAGGCAGCTTTTCATTGTGGAAAAGAACTGCAGGTCACTACACCTAGCATCAATATTGTGCAGCAAAGAAGATGTTTGTGCTCATTATCAACTCCACTTGACAGGTGAGAAAGCAGAGGCCTAGAGTCTGACTGAGTAAAAGCACCTTATGGCCTAAATCAGATTCCTTGGCCAAAACCCAGCTTTTGTAGCAAACTACTATTCATCTGTGGTATAATAAATGAGAGCGTAAAGGAAACGAGATGATAAAATTTATATGCTATCCAACAATGCCACACGATACATTTTAATCTCTTAAACACACTTTAAAAACCCTGTCACAGCCTGTGACTGAGTTTTATCATTTAATCCTTTGCAACTGGACAAGGCACCATTCTTCTAAGAGCTATTAGGGAACACAAAGGCAAAATCCTGACCTTGAACAATAATATGACAGCAGCAACTCATCAAAGAATTCTGAAGAGCTTAAAGCACTCTATAGTTCTGTTCTTTTTCTTTCTTTTTTTGGTCCAGATCTTTGATTTCATCAGATGTTGAAGACTTTTGTAAGATGAACAGAGGAGTTTCTAGTACATCCTAGGCTCAGTAGGAAACCACTGGAGGGCACTGACTAGCAGATGGACTTGGTAGGTGGGCAATGAACAGGAGAGGGAAGAGACTTGAGGCAGTGAGATCAATTAGGAGGCTATCTCAGTAGTCTAGGCAAGATATGATAGAGTGGAGGAAAGGAGATATATGCAAGAGATGTGGATATGAAAATAGTGAGATCTAGCAACTGATTGAATACATGGGGTAAGTAAGAGTGTGGAGTTGAGAGTGATACCAAGGTTATAAAACTGGGTGTCTAGAAGGGTGGTAATGCCCTCCATAGAATTGGGGGGGGGGAAAGTTGGTCAGTGTTACTGAATTATTTTCTCCCCTTTTAAAAAAAATTCCTTTTAAGGTATTAATCACTCTTCGGAAAGAACAAAGAGAGAGATATATTGTGAAATATAGATGATACGTATAACAAAAGATAGAGAGAAATTTTTAATTTGAAAAATTGGCAAGTTGAGAAGAGGAATAGGTTTAGGGAGAAAGATAATTATGTATGTATTAGATATGTTGAGTTTGATATACCTATGGAATATCTAATTTGAAATGCCAATTGATAATTGATTATAGAGAACTCAAACTTCAGAGGGAAAGTGTAGAACTAGATATATAAAGCTCTGAGGCATGCATAGAGATAGTACCAAGGAACTTATGAGATCACCTAGTGAGAAAATATAGAGAGAAAAGAGATTTGAACTCAAGTCTCCCTGACTTCAGGCCCAAAGCTCAATCCACTACACTACTTAACTGCCTATAATATGATGAGCAAACTTGGTATGCCACCTTCTTTCCCCCCCAAAAACATTTTTTTTAATGTTCTTCCCTCTTTTCATTGGAAAAGTGGGAACTTTGGATGTAGTAGATTGCAAACACAATCCTAAGTAGCTGAAGTTGTATTAGTTATACTGAACTCTTTTTATATGAGTCTTTATTACAAGGGACAAATAATCTGTTAAGAGAAGAAACAGGGCTTATTCGTTAGTGAATTTGACTTAAAATCAAGAGGTATAAATAAATGTTTTTAAGGAAAAAAAAGAAAATGAGAATTTTATTTGGAAAGTAAAGATTAAAACTCCTTAGCTCCCCACATTGTCTCCAACCTACTTTTCTGACTCAAAATGATCTATGATCTCAATTCATGAGTTTCTTTCAATGATGCAGTTCAAAACACATACATGCCTATCAATCCTATTCTTCTCTTTTCCATGAACTGCCATAAGTTCACTGCATATGGTCTGTCCAACATGCCTTTCTTGGGCTATCCTTTCATTTTGAGAGTATCAGTGGAATACTGACTCTCCACATGCATCTCCAGTTTCACCACTTAACCAACCCATCTTCTTGTCCAATTATGCTATTCCTTGATGGTATTTTTTCTCCTTTTCTTCTCTGGAGTTCCTCCCTAGTTATATGTTGTAGAGTGCTCACAGACACCATATGCCCCCCTTGTCCTCTGCATAGTATCCATTTGGAATTCTTTGGAGGTACTTCTGTCTATGACTCATTTCCATTTAGCAAAGTATTATACCTCCCATCAATCCTGAACAAGATCCCTCTACTCCAGGAAGACTGATGTATTTATTGCCCCTGGGTATGTGTATTCTTGCCTCTGTACCTCTCTTTGCATGAGCTCAAGATGTTTTCTGTCATCTATACTCTCTGGTTATCCAGATTATGTCCATCTTTCAAGGCTCATCTCAAGTTTTCCTTTCCTCCAAAAAGCCTTCCCTGACCAATACACCACCAGAGCATTGAGCTCTCTATCCTCCAAATTCCTATAGAATATTTTGTTTATGGCACTCACTTTGCACTTGATTACATACTTCCTGGAATTACATAATTAAACTGTTGAATCCCTTGAGGACAGGGGATATATTTCATATTTCTTAGTAGCCTTAGCACCTAGCACAGTGTGTTTTGCATTGCAGTCACTTCATAAATACTTGGATTTCTCAAATAACTTGAGAAAATCAACCTTCATTGTGTCTCTTTATTTAGGAAAGATATCCCCAACTAGAAGACTGGAATCTACCAGAAGACTCAATTAAATCCAATTAACATTTCTTATGTGCCTATTATATGTAAGGCAAGAGGTAGGGTGGCATAGTAGGTATAGGGTTGTCTTTGAAGTGAGGAAGACTTGGGTTGAAATCCTCTCTCAGAAACAAACTAGCTATGTGACCATAGGCAAAGCATTGAATTCTCTAGGTACTTCCAGGCACAACTGTCTAACATTGTAAAATATAGAAGAGCTGGTGATTTATCCTGATGTGATAGAGTTAGTTTTGACACCAGCTTCTCACTCCACCCCCCAAAGAAATAACATTTTTTTAAAAAGTGAAGACATTCTGATAGGCTTCAAGGAAATAAAGATAAAAAAGAAAATAGTCCTGCCTTCAAGGGTCTTACATTCTACTAGATCTTAAAGCATTTCCTGACAGATCTCTAATCAGGTTGCCTTACTCTCTATGGTGTGCCAAAATTCCTAGCAGGAAGAGTAATTGAACCTGTAGTAATACCCTCTACCCAACTCTGATCAAAGACTTCACTATCAGCATCCTTCTCCAAGCCAGGAATTTGAAGATTTCCCTTTGTTTGAAGGGGAATGAAAAGGAGCTCCTCGCCACCAAAATTTGGGGATCCTTATCTTTCTCCCTGATTTCATGGATGCTAGCAGATTCCATCCCTAGAGACACATGGTGGGGAATTAAAAAGAGTGAGCTCAAGAAAAAATTAGCCACAGAAAGGATAATAAGACCATAGATTTAGAACTGGGAAGTTCTTAGAGGTCATCGAGTCCAATCAGTTTACAGAGGATGAAACCAAGCCCCAAAGAGCTGAAATGACTTGCCCAATTAGGAAGCATGAAGTTCCTGACTCTCATTCATTTTTTTTTCTCTTGTACAATCCTATCAGGATATTGATTTGTTTGCATATATTTAGAACCAAGAGAAGAGATAGCTGGTATTAATGTTTCCCCATAAACATGTATAACCCTCAGAAGACAGCCAAGAAGTACCAAATGTCAAGAATTTAGGTTCATTCCTTTGGCACAGAATGGAAAATGACCCAAAATGTAACTAACATGTGACCTTTTAGTTCCATCCTAAAATGACTGATTTTCTAGGACTCCTTTATCACATCCCATTTCTTATTGATATTGAGGTGAATCTTATCAAGTTTCTGACAGCAATCATGTTTGAGAACTCTTGTGTTCAAGGTGCTAAATTTAATTTGGATATTGTAACTTTCCACTGAGACTCATGATATGCATCTGATTCATTTTGTGAAAATGAAGTGTTGAAGTATTGTCAGTTTCAAAGCCCCCTAATATAAAAATGAATTCTCACATCTCCTCCTCCATCCCCACACTACCCCCACTCCAACCATAAAAATATCAACAACAAGCAAGGTAGGTTGCAAGTCCCGGTCTTGTTTATTTATAAAGCAATAAATATTAGAGGCACAAATAAATCGCACATGTGTGTAAACAAACTGTACAATGACTGAAGAGAGTTCAGGTAGGGTGGTATGGAAGACTCCAAGAAGCATAACATTGTCATCCTGAGTGGGAGGTAAACTGAGGGAGAAGGCACTTTAGAAGCATTTGCGGTGGACAATGGACGGGCCAGCCTCATCATACTCTTGTTTGCTAATCCACATTTGCTGGAATGTGGACAGGGAAGCCAGAATGGAGCCTCCAATCCAGACAGAATACTTGCGCTCAGGGGGAGCAATGATCTGGAGAAAGAAAAGCAAAACTTTTCCAATCAGTATTCAAGTTCTGAATGACAGGGATAACAAGAAATCAATTAGAAAAAATCTAAGTCATTTGTACTGGATCACCTAGGTTTTCCCAAAGCCTACTCTTTTGTGGACTTTTCCTCTTTCCATGTAGATGGCCTCAAATATTTCCATTATCAAAAATTTTTCAGGATGAGAAATGCCCTCCCCGTCTAGGACCATCCCAAGAGCATGTGCAATGGCAAGGATGATGGAGTTGGTATCAAAGTACTAGGGTTCAAATACTTGTTCCATCACTACCCATTGATCTTGGGTAAATTGCTTAATCTCTCTGAAGCCCAGTGTACTGATAAGTAAATCATGTTCTCTGAGGTCCCTTTATATGTGACTGGTATATCCTTGGCAACAAGCTAAAGGCAAGGGTGAAAGCTAGAAGTATACTGGTAAATATTTAACAGCCAGACCTGTAGGGGGAGGGGATTTAAGCACAACACACTTTTATGTTTAATCTGCACTCAGCATTTTCTCCATCCCTTTCTTAAGTCTAGGCATTCAATAACTCAATCTCTGATTTATATTAGCATTTGTCAATTTCTGAGGTGTAAAATGCTCAAATTGAAAATTTAACAATTGGCTCTTGCCAGTAAGCATCAGCCAGCTCCAGCACACCTCTGGACTTAAGGGTAGATCAAAGGTGAAATACAAGGACAATGTGGGTGCCGGGCACAAGGGCAAAATGTGTGCCAGGAGCTATTCTGAGATCTATCTCATGTGAAAGCATTTTAAAAGTCACATGTCCTAGGAATAGGGACTAGGTACTAGAAATACAGAGAGTTAAGTGCCTAGTACCTAGCATTGATAAGGTAAATGTATGAGAGAGCTTCAGAACACAATCTTTCCAAGGTTTCAGGATCACCCAGTCCCATATCTTACTCTTTTCCCCCAAAGTTATTTACCTTAATCTTCATGGTGCTGGGAGCCAGAGCAGTGATTTCCTTCTGCATACGGTCAGCAATACCTGGGTACATGGTGGTACCTCCAGATAAAACATTGTTAGCATACAGGTCCTTACGGATGTCAATGTCACATTTCATGATGCTGTTGTAAGTGGTCTCATGGATGCCAGCAGATTCCATGCCTAAGGAAACATGGTGGGGAATTAAAAAGAATGAGCTCAGGCAAACAGAGGGAAGAAGAGGAAGAATAGGATGATGCATGTAAGTAAGCTGTCACATTTGTCTCAGCAACATATGCTCTCCTATAAAATAAAATCCATGTGTTGGTTTAACAGGTGTTTCCTAAAAGGGCTGACAATTAATCCACAACACACTGCCAGGTAATGGAAAACTGCATTTTTCATCCATTTGCTGTAGTTATCAGATATGGGGGCAGTTATTAAGAATGGAGGCAAAAATATTTATTTAAGATAACACAATGGTTATAACTAGACTAGCACTAGACAATGGTATTAAAAACTCTACTCTAAAATGATTTTGTGAGAAAAGATTTCCAATGATGCATAATTCTGACTAATTTAGTAGGGATTTTCTGATTGAGAACTCATAGGAATAAGTTAGTTTTCTCTACTCAGTTAACCCCTTAAGTGAGATAAAGCAATATTCATTGTATTCCCTTGACTTATCCTTCCTTTCAGAGTGAAATCTATGCCATTCCTTATGTTATCAAGGCAAAATATTCGCTTTTACAATAATTAGTCAATGGGACTGACAGATGAGATTTATAGTGTTCAAAGAAAGCCCAGGTGGACCCTATAATAATTTTAAATAGAAAATGGAATCATAGACCTGGGCAAGACCTTAGAGATCATCTAATCCGGAGTTTCTCAAACGGTACTCCAAGGAACCATAAAGCTCCCCAAGGAGATGGTGGTTGTGTTTTAATGAACATACTAGGCATTAAAAAATAATACTTTTAGAGGATTTCACTACATGGTTTCTGCCAAAGTTGTTTTGTTTTTTTTTAAATTGAAGGACTCTCAAATTACAAAAAGTTTGAGTACTACTAATTTAGTCATAGGACCATAGCTCTACAGGGACCTCACAGATGATCTGGTCTAACACCCTCACTCTGCATATAAGAAAACTGTGCTATGATCTCATTTCCCTCGTAAAGAAGCCAAAAATCAGGTATATTAGCCAACTGACCAAGTTAGTGGCAGACTGGACTAGAATTCAAGTCTCCTCCATTACACCTTACTTTGGAATATGGGAAGGGTTCTTTGTCTGTAATGCCTACCTGGGGGAAATGGTTCATTTGACTCATTCCTTCTGCAACTCACCAATGAAAGAGGGTTGGAACAGAGTCTCGGGACAGCGGAAACGTTCATTGCCAATGGTGATGACTTGACCATCAGGCAATTCATAACTCTTTTCCAGGGAAGAGGAAGAGGCTGCTGTAGCCATTTCATTCTCAAAGTCCAGGGCAACATAGCACAGCTTCTCTTTGATATCACGGACAATTTCACGTTCAGCTATAAAAATAAATGGGAGTCAGTCAAGTTTGGAAGTGCATCCATTGTGGAGTGTAAAGTAAGTCCATTAGAGAAGGGAACTAACAGATCCCCTCCCCCCACCCCCGACAAGCCCACATTTACACACACAGGAGAAAGAGAATCAGATCAGCTTACCAGTAGTTACAAAGGAGTAGCCACGCTCAGTGAGGATCTTCATGAGGTAGTCAGTTAGATCCCTACCAGCCAGATCCAGACGCATGATGGCATGAGGCAGAGCATAGCCCTCATAGATGGGGACATTGTGAGTGACACCATCACCAGAGTCAAGAACAATTCCTGTAAGAAAGAAATAACAAGGATAAGGTAAATCCCTACAGGCGGCAAAAATCTTTAGTCGTAACAGACCCAAGAGAGAGAAGCTTGCTTCCAATCTTGGCTGCTGACAGATACTAGAGCTGGGCATTGGTCCAGGAAAGATCAGACCTCTCCTACAGTAGAGAATACATTTCCAAGTAATGGATGCTAAATCTGAAGCCAATCAGTCACTTTTAAATAATGAAGTAGGAAAAAAATGACTTCAGTACATTTACAAATGACCACATCTTACCAGCCACACCCCATTTACTTAAAGATTACAGTATCCTGTTTTTTGTATAGTGTTTATCTTGTTTCACTACTACACAAAGGTTATGTGCACTTTAATTAGGAAAGACAAGTAAAAACTACTTACTGGTATTTTACTCTTTCTACTTAACCATGGATCTTGTGGATTAAAATATTAAAATGAACTTTTGAAAAGAATGAAAATTACTTTTGGACTTTGCATGGCACCTTTCATGTATGTAAGCAAATGTGAAATCACTCTATTCCAGTTTGCAACATGTTGCAAGTTCTTGCCTATGATATGAATGCCTTTGAAACAACAGGAGAATTGTTATAGTTCTTAGCATACTTAGGAAGACAGCTGTCCTATAAACTGGTGTTATTACTGTCTCGTACTGCAAGCATTTTCCATGTATGCTCTAATTAGTCCTATGTATGGTCCAGTAAGATAGACAGACTGGTCAATAAATCAATGAGCATTTAAGTACCTACTATAAGATGGATACTGGGAAAATGAGATTTCCTTATTAGATGTGGAAAATAATAGAAAGGAAACTAATTAGATTGCCTTGTGCTGCAGGTTTTTCCAAATTCTCACAAAAACTCTGTTTACTAATCTAGGTTGTCTCCTCAGTCAATACAGAACATCTTTCATACCTGTGGTACGGCCAGAAGCATACAAGGACAGCACCGCCTGGATTGCCACATACATGGCAGGGACATTGAAGGTCTCAAACATGATCTGAGTCATCTTCTCCCTGTTGGCCTTGGGATTCAGGGGGGCCTCAGTGAGCAGAGTGGGGTGCTCCTCAGGGGCCACACGAAGTTCATTGTAGAAGGTGTGATGCCAGATCTTTTCCATGTCATCCCAGTTGGTAATAATGCCATGCTCAATGGGGTACTTCAGGGTCAGGATACCTCTCTTGCTCTGAGCCTCATCACCTACATAGGAATCTTTCTGACCCATACCCACCATGACACCCTGTAGAGAAGAGAAGAAAGATGGGGAAACTGAGAAATAAAGCTACCTCTCTACCAATATTAATCAGTAGGCATCACTAACCAAGGCAAAAAGAGATAAAATAGTTGTGGTGGAAAGAATTCTGGAATTGAAGTCAGAATACTGGATTTGCATCTTAGCTCTGCATTTTACTGGCCTTATGACTATAGAGAAGGCACATAACCTCTTTAAACCTCAGCTTGATTATCCGTAAGATGGAGATAATAATACTTGTACCATCTACTTAATTGGGATTTTTTTTTTTTTAGGAAAACATTTGACGAACTGTAAAGTATCACATAAATGCAAGTCATTGTTAATAATAATGTGTGTGTGTGTGTGTGTGTGAGCTAAATATCCAGCACTTATTTTCCCCATTACAGGAATGGATGAGGAAAACAAACTATAGAAAATCTATTTCACTGAAGAAAACATAATAGGGAAGGGACTTCAGATATCACATAGCATTAGCTAGCATTTATTTAGCACTTTAAGGTTTGCAAAGGACTTTAAAATGTGACCCTCACAAAAACCCTAGGAGATAGGTACAATTATTATCCTCATTTTACAGAAGAGAAAACTGGAATTAAGGGACTTGTCCAGGGTCACATGATTAGTAAGTGGCCCAGGCAGGATTTGAACTCTTGTCTGTCCTGATTCCCCACCCAGAGTTTTTGTCCACTGCCCCACTTAGGTGCTATTAGGATACCTCTCATTTTTTGGATGAGGAAACTAAAATGAAGAGAGTTTAAGTGACCTGTGCGAGTTCCCATAGACAATATATAGCAGAAGTGTCCTTCAAACTAAGGTAAATTATGTTGGGGAAAAAAAAAACTACTTTAATTCGAATTAATATATCACTGTATACACATATGTAAATATATACACATATGTTTATATATGTAAAGGGTATAAAATTGCTTTTATGAATGACACCTAAGAGAAAAGCTTTAGAATTCCCAGAGGGAATAAAAAATTATAAAGAGCTAGGCTATTATCACCCTGAGAGTGAAATTTAATCTCCACAGAATCAATATAGCATTCATGTGTTATAAGAAGTTCTAACTAGACCAGCTTGGCAGCTTTGCCTGGCTGGCATGTTGCAGACACTCAGAGGGTGACATTTCTTGTAGTAAACAAGGTAGTATGTTACTAGCACCATTTCAATCACTAATTCAACCATGCCTGGATTTTTAAGAAGCCGCAGTAAGGGATATGAGATATAATTGAGAGCTAGTAAACTCTCTTGAAAGAAGAAGAAAAATGGGGGTGGGGGCCAAAAGGAGTTTTATATTTGTAGAATTCTGGAAAAACAGACAAAAAGGAAGAAGAGAAAGCAATGTGTATGGGAAACTGAAAAGGAGAAGCCATACTTTTAGCAGATAATTCCAAAGGGCATAGTTGGAAGAGTGGCTAAGGGATTAGTACTTGGGAAATGGACCCCTTCCTGGTATGTTATCTATAGGGAGGGCCAGAAGAAGGATTTTAAGTTTACTGGTAGGATTTTAGTGAGGCTGTTTTTGCTGGTGTTGATTTTGATTTTTTAAGTTTTTTGTTACTTAACTTTGGAACAGATTAAGCCATCAAGGTTAGAAAAAAAGCAAAGCCTTACTTAGGGTTGCTGGGAAGGTCAAAAATCAGATTGCAAAGTAAGCAAGGAGGCATAGTGGAAACAGTTCAGGACCCGGAGTCATGAACTCGCTGCCTCTGGCATTAGCTGTGTGGCCATAGGAAGTCTCTGAACTTCAGTTTGCTCAACTGTAAAATAAGTGTCTACAGCCAAGGGCTATTTCGAGGCTGAAATGAAATCGTTAATGTAAAGTACTTTTTAAACCTTCAAGTGCTATATGAGATCACTGTTCTAGAGCTGAAAAGGATCTCTGAGGCTATCTAGTCCAACCTTCTCATTTTACAGATGAGGAAATTGAGGCTGAAAGGGGAAAGTGACTTGTCCAGGGTCACATAGGTAGAGAAAGAACTAGGATTTGAACCCAAAACCTGACTCCAAAGCTAATACAAATGTCGAGCTACTTTGTTATCGTTCTTGTTTTTGTTTGTTCCTCCTTCGTTCTCGAAGAGGACCAATGATATCATCAGGGTGGTGTCTTATTATTATTAAAGATTTCGTGGGATGGGGATGAGGAGGATCTGAGTAAGGGATGAGGTATGGAGGTCAGGAGAGATGGGGGAAGGGGAGTGGTTGCTGGTGGAGGAGAGGCTCCTCCGCGCTGTAGGTTTGTATTAGAGAGGAATCCAAAGGTTACCTGGTGGCGTGGGCGGCCCACGATGGATGGGAAAACAGCGCGGGGCGCATCATCGCCTGCAAAGCCAGCTTTGACCAGCCCAGAGCCATTGTCGCAAACCAGAGCGGTGGTCTCCTCGTCGTCACACATCTTGCTGAGGTCTCAAGGAGTTCTGTGGGTGGAGGAGGGGTGATGGGGAGGATCACGCTCCAGAAAATGATATATGGGGCTGGTGGGTGGGTAAATAGCAAAGGAGTTTCCCTGAAAGGGGGGAGGGGGCTAGGGATATAGTAAGTGGGAGGGGGCTGCACTTGGGCTCCTCAAAGGGAACAAAAAAAGCGATTTCATTGCGGGGGGTGGGTTGTCAGAGAGAAAGGGGAGAGGAAAAGAAAGCAAGAAGAAAGGATGAAAGAGCAAAGGACTGGAAAGAAACCATTGGTGCTCGAGGAGTCAGTCACCCTTCCCTTCTGTGGGGTAACAAAAAACTGTCAGACCAATTAGAATTGTACTGAACAGTCATCCCCGACTTCGCTTCCTGGCGCCTCCCTTCAACATCCCCAGCATCCCCATCCCCTACTCTGGACCAGCTCCTGCTTGGCCCTGGGTTAGGGGAAAGCACCTCTAACTCGAGCCCGTTCCTAGGCTGCCTCTCAAAGTCAGCCCCAACCGGGTCCTAACCTGGGCTCTAGAAAGCTTGCTCTCCTCTATCGGGAAAGCGTGAGGGTATGCACTCACAGCCGCCAATGCTCCCCCAATCCTGGTCTAGAATGGGAAATTGAGCAGCTTGCCAGACCCCTGCGCCCACTCAAGCTGAGAGATGGCTGGGGAGTGGGGGAGAGGAGTGGTCGTTCCCACAAGAAATAGAAGACAAAAGAAAGCAAGAAATGCTCTCCATCCATTCCCTATTCGACCCCCAACATCGCCCAAGCGGGAGGGCCAAATGAACAAGAAAAGTTGGTACAAAATCAAATAAGTTGGGTTTGTTTGTTTTTTTCGAAAAGGGGCTCAGTAGGGAGAGAGACAGAGGGAGAGAAGAAAAAGAGAAGAAAAGCAAAGCAGAGAAAAGAAGCAAATAAACGGCTCCAGCAACCCAAGCATGCGTACCGCCCGCTCTGCTCTCCGTCCCTCCCCACCCAGCTGTCCTGAGTCTCTGGTCCTACTTGGCTGGGAAGGGAAGCGTGGATGGCACGCTGCGCCAGGTCCTTCGCTGACTCACCAGTTCAGCACCCGCGGCTCAAGCTCCCGGGCAGTCAGACGCTTGGTGTCTGGGGCACAGCAGATGCGCCGCTTTATACTGCTTTGATGGACGGTGTCAGTTGGGGCCGAGTGGGGCCAGGGGGTGGGGGGACCCAGGCTTGCCACCTTGCCCTTATTTGGTCGCCTTCACGCCATTAGGGAGCGCTGAGTCCATTCATGGAGCCAAGAGAAGGGGAGAAGCAGAACAGGGAGCCCCCAGACCATGTAAGGTAGGGGAGGGGGACGGTCAAGGGGATAGCCAAATAGGGAGTCCAGGGAGGGGTAGGAGAATGGGGGGAGGAGGAGGGAGAGGGAAGGTCACACATACCCAATTCCTGGGGATCACAGGAACAAGGGACAAGTTTCTCATTGAACGTGGTTTGACTCTATAGGACCATAGATTTAAAGATGGAACAAACTTTAGAGGTCCTCTAGTCTAACACCTCATTTTACAGAAGACTCCGGGAGGTAACAATCAAGGTTACAGTGGTGGAGCCAGAATATTAAGAAAGATTTCTGGCTCCAAACTTTGCCACTTTCTACCATGCCAAGACAAATTTTCAGTCAGTCATACCTATGTAGCAGGGATAAGGTCAGTAAGTTATATAGAGATGATTAAATAAAGTCTGGGAGGAGGCCCTCTTCTAGAGGAACTTTGGAAGCTGAGCCAAGTATGAAGAAAGTAGCCACATCCTTCTAGTGTCCTTGGCCAAAGAATGGGGAAGGAGATACAGGTACGGTTTTCATGAGCATTATAAACTGATATAATAAGGCCATCAAAAACCCATATCTTCATGGCAAAGAGGTGGGTAGTTGGGTAGGAGGAACCACTGAGTTTCTAGAGCTGAATAGCCATCTTGGTAGTGTCACTATATACTCTACTGGATCAAGATAGGAAAGTAGAGCTGACTTCTTCACAGTGAACAAAAGCTTTTATTAACAATCAAATTTATCAGTTTTGTAAAGCTTCTTATTGTACTCTATCACTACAGGAGTGAGAGAGGAAGAAAGAGTAAGAGTGATTGCAGGGTGGAAAGAATTTTCAAGTCTTGCTCAAGAAAGAGAAGCAGTTATATTCCAGCTCACAATTCATTAACTAGTTGATCCCTAAGCCTATAACTTACGTGAACTAGATAGAATGTATTTGTGTGATACCGGGGTCTTGGGAAAAGCCCATCCTCCTACCCGCCTCCCTTCCTGCCCCTGCAAATATCTCCCCCACCTGTTCTCTGATGTTTGCTGGACATCTTTTAACTGGACACAAAAACCTTTCATTTCAGCTTGTCTCAAAATGCAAGTACCCTTTGGGAAATGCAACACATTGACTTAAATTCACACAAAAGAAGACTGATAGATTAGATCCTTTCTTGCTAAGAAGTTTCAGTGAAGATGTTAGGGAGAGGGATTTTCGGTAAAGAAGGGTGTGAAAAGCTAAGGAAAGCTCAACTTCATTCATAATTTTACCCAGCACTAATCCCCTTGGATCTATAAATCTTTAAGGGAGTTATATTTTGTTGTTGTTTTATGTTTATAGGTATTTTTTCTTCTAGTTCATGCCAGTTAAAAATAGACCAGGCAGGCATCCCTCACTAGAGTGGGCTTGGGATGGTATGCTAGGAGGCATTCAGATTAGAGATATGGATCCTGACTGAAAATATCTAAGACCTGCCCCTTTTCTCCTCAACCATGTTTGGATTGGTCTATTTAAGAAACAGATTAAGCCAGCCTTGGTGTTGAGCTTGGCTTCTTCTCCTGGAAAAGACACCAGATGCTCACTTGTTTATATTCATATTATACCCAATGAATAAGTCTTTGGTAAGAATTCTGGGATACCCCTTATATGAGGAAGGAGGAGTAGATATAGAAGATTAGGTCTGCTTAACTCTATATACATGTAGACAGTGATGAAGAGGGGCTATAATGATGGTCATTCTTTCAGGCTCTACCAATTGCTCTTCCTTTTGTAGAATTAGGACCATCTTCCCATGGCTTTAAGGTATAGTGAAGCTACAATTTGTCCCCTTGCTTGGGATGGTAATAGAGCCTATTCCCCATTCCCATGATTCCCACTTGCAAAATGCCCTTAAGAAATCCCACACCGAGGTAAATAACATGGGTTGAAATGATAGCACCATCTCTCTGCCCCTGGAAGCCCAATGGCAGCTTGTTCAACAGTCAGTTAGGGGCAGCTAGGTGACACAATGAAAAGAGCACTGGCCCTGGAGTCAGGAGGACCTGAGTTCAAATCCAGCCTCAGACACTTAACACTTACTAGCTCTGTGACCTTGGGCAAGTCACTTAACCCCAATTGCCCTGCCTTTGCCCCTCCAAAAAGCAAAAAAACAAAACAAAACAACAGTCATTTAATCTTGTTCTAGAGTCAACTAACTATAGAAATGCCCACCCAAGGAAGGACTAAAACTAGAATGGGCCCCAGGAGGTGATGTAGAAGACCACTGGAAGATACTAAATAGATTATAGGGTCACATTTAGAGCTAAACATTGTCTTATTTCCTCGTGTCCCCAGTGCTTAGCCCAGCACCTGGCGCATTAGTAAGCGCTTTATATAGTTCAGCCACCTCATTTAACAGATAAAGAAACCAAGGCCCCTGAAAGCTTTAAAGTGACTTCACACAATTAGTAAGTGTCTAAATGAAGATTTCAACCCAGGTCCTTTGACTCCACATCCAGTGCTCCAGGGGTGTCAGAGACCTTTGAGATGACCCAAAACTGGGTCAGATCACCTGGAACAGAACAAAACTTTGCTCCCTTTTGGTCTCCCTATACCTCTGGGAATAAGAGAGTGGAATGCTATTTATCTGGACATGTACAGAAATTTGCTGGATGCTGCCTATGTTGTTCTAGGTTAGATCCAACTATCCTCATTTCCTCCAAATCTGTCAGAACCTTCTTCTGTGACTGCAAAAGCCAAAGACCATGCATCCAGAACTCCTAAAAGACCATAGTGCTGAAGTCAGGCCCTTTGCAGTGATGATGTGTGGTGAACATGCTGGGGGCAGAGTTAAGTAGCAGAAAGAAGCAACGATTCTCCAGATCCCTGTTTTTATTCCCTGATTAGAAGTTCCCATCGACCATGTGTAAGGATCAGAAAAAATCGTAATATATAGTGCCTTCAGATTTGTGAAGTCCTTAGATATTTTATCTTATGATCCTCACAGTAACTCTATGAAGTAGGTGCTATTATGATCCCCATTTGACAAATGAGGAGGCTGAGGCTGAGAAGTTCGTTGACTTGCCCAGCTAGTAAGTGAGACAGAACTTGAAATCAGGTCTTCCTGATTCCAAGTCCAGTAGTCTCTACTATAGCACCAACAGAGTGGATTCAGCCCCTTCTAGGGCTGATAGATTAACAGTCACTTATCTCAGCTGTTCCTGCTTTCAGAGGTGCCACAGTATTTACATAGAAGCTGGTAACTGATAGCCCTGGTTGAATTCCTCTCCAATCAGACTCTCCCAGTCACATCCTGCATTCCCCTAACCACAAGGGAGAAAGACTCCTGGGTCCAGATTTCAGGAGGAGGGGGTAGGGAGCAAGCCCTCCTGAACAGGGACAGCTGATGTCCTTCACACACGTGTTTCTTTTTATTTCCTTCAGTTGGCGTGTCCTCACTCACCAGTGCCCTCTGGCTGGAGCTGGTTTTTCTTTAATTGAAAGAAGAAAGTGTGTGTGTGTGGGGGGGGAATTAAAGGGGGAAGCACAGAGGGGA
This sequence comes from Pseudochirops corinnae, assembly GCA_028646515.1. Taxonomy (NCBI): domain Eukaryota; kingdom Metazoa; phylum Chordata; class Mammalia; order Diprotodontia; family Pseudocheiridae; genus Pseudochirops; species Pseudochirops corinnae. The sequence continues at coordinate 35,201,056 of CM053589.1, forward strand.
GGGAGGTCACATCATGAAGCTGAGAATTCAATACCAAGGGACTGGCATTCTCTGAATATATTTCCCCATATTTTACATGCATCCCCCAAAGAGGTTGAGCACTAGGGAGAGCATTCCAACCCCAAATGGTCCTCTTCCCAGATAGCACATTCCTGTGGTCACTGTCATTTGACATGTTGGGGCCAACTGCAATCAGCTATTTACTGAGACTCAGAAAAAGGGGCTTGGGGGTGGGACAGAGAGAGAGAGAGAGAGAGAGAGAGAGAGAGAGAGAGAGAGAGAGAGAGAGAGTCAAGATACTAAAGTAGGTTGAGTCTAATTCCAGTTACCTCCTGGCTACATTTTTATTACCCCCCTACCCTTGCATGAGTCAGAGTCAACACACAGGGATTTCTAGGTAGTGTCCTAATTCCTTAAAAGGAGCTTGTCCTTCAGGAATGTTTCAAGAGCTAAAAAGCTCACAGGTTTGCTACTTAATTTAGTATGTTTCCTCTTTAGCTCAGATTTGGCTAGTAGTCATTTTATGTGTGAAGTTTCCATTTTCTGAGGGTTACCTACAACAAAACTACCTTTCCTGGACAGCCCAAGCTTTGTGTTAGTCTGCCTAAGTTTGTGTGTAACACCTTATTTACAATGAACAGAAGCATTAGAATTAATCAAAGCAATCAGTTGTCATGTAAATAGGTGACACCTCAGGGGTCAGGAGGTATAGCGACAATTCCATATTCACAGCACCGACAGTGACTATGAATATGCCAGCATAATTCTGAATCACAAAATATAACAGACTCTCCATATAGAAGACGAAGGAAAACATTTATTCAGACAACAAATTTATTCAGAAAACCAAATTCCAATACCAGAAAACTGAATTCATCATAGTAACAAAGAAATCTATACACAATAATGCTGCAGAGAGCAACACTATCCCAAAGCCTTACCACAAACAAACACTCACAAGCCTAGCTGTCTCCTTGTCTGCATCTTCTCTCCTCCCTTTGTTCTAACTACTGTGACTCCCAGCTTCCTCTCAACTCTGCTGCACCCATTCAACAAGCTCCTTCCTCTGTGAGTTCCATGTGATTACATTCAGCCTATTAAGGAGCAGAGAATATCTTCAAATTACCATTACTATTACAGGAGACTGGTGTTTTTAATTCCTTTGTTGACACAGGTCACCAAACAATTTTTAAGCACCAACTACATGCCAGCCACTATACTAAATGCTGGGAATACAAAGAAAGGTTAGAAACCAGCAAGAAATTCACAGTTTAAAGGCAGAGACAACATGCAAATAGCTGGGTATCAACAACATATGTACCGGATAAATTGGAGATAATGTTAGAAGGAAGACACTAGAATTGAATGGGAACAGGGGAGACCATGCAGAGAAGATTGTGAATGTATAGAATGTGTAGAAGATCACTGTACTTAATACTGCAGTACTGTCTCAGTACTTATCCCCCATGCCTGTAATGCACTGCCTTCTTCCTTTTGCCTCTTAGAATACCCAGCCTCCTTCAAGACTCAGCTCAAGCATCACCTTTTACATGAAGCCCATCCTCTTTCCCCAGTTCCTAGTAACCTCTTCTGCCAAATCTTTGTCTCTATTTCGTATAAATGTATAGGATGCTATACCTACATATATGTACATGTAATATCTGCCAATGGAATGTAAGCTCCTTGAGAACAGGGACTGTTACATTATTGCTTCTCTTTCCCCAGTGCCTAAGAGAGCACATGGAAGATGTTTAATAATGCTTGCTGCTTGATCATAGATTTAGACCTGGAGAGAGCCTTAGAGGTCACCTAGTCCAAGCCCCTCAATTAACAGAGGCCAAAGTGACTAAATGACTTGTCCAAGGTAGTTAAGGAACAAAAGTGTTGTTCATGCACAGGTCCTCATATGCCAGGTCCAGTATTCTTTCTATTATACTACCATGCACATTTATCAGATTTGTAGATGACACAAAATTTGGTAGTATGTCTCACACACTACATGACAAAGTCAGGAATTAAAAAGATCTTGACAAGCCAGAACATTGAGTTAAATGGAGTAAAAAGGAATTTAACAGGGATTAACATCAAACATTACTCTTAGGTTCAAAGAAATGTCCTTTGAAAGTACAAGTTGGGGGAGACACATTTAAAAGGTAAGTTGCCTGAAAAAGATCTGAGGGCCTGAGAATACTGCAAGCTATTACAATAAAATAGCAATAGTGACTCCATTTTGTCCTTATCCACCATTTTGTGAAGTTAAGTTTCATCTTCTGGAAAGTCACTTGATTTTGGAGAAGTCACAAGACTACTCTCCCTCCCAGTTGTCACCCAACTTAAGAATTGTTACAAAACTACTCCTCTCCTTCTCACCTCAGTGTCTCCCAACCCTCTCTACCAGCAAGAAACCTTGTGTCTCAATCCCTATAATCCTATTTTTCCTGTTTTTCCACTCTCTCCAAATTATATATTAACTTTGTAGAAACCAATAGTCAGGGTCTTTGGCTACTGAGAGCCTTGGTCCCAATTTGTTTCTGCAACCACAAGCCTTACTAAATAAATTGGTTGTCTGGATGAAACTTGGTTTCTTTATTCTACCATAGCAGTTATATCCCACCTTCACAAAGCTTGGTATGAAGCAATATTGTCATATGGCAAGCAAAAATGCTAATGCAATCTTGGGCTACATTAGGGAAGGCATAGCTTCTAGGAAGAAGAGGTGATAATCCTACTATACTTTGTCTTGGTCAGACCATATCTGGAGTATTATGTTCAGTTGGACATTGATAAACTGGAAGGAGATAGAAATGGTTAAAAAAAAAAAAAGGACCTTGAGTTCATGCCAAGAGAAAACACAATGGGGAAAAGGTGACACATTAGTCAGTCAATAAGTATTTATTAAGCACCTCCCATGTATCAGACACTGTGCTAAGTGCTAGAAATACAAAAGAAGCAAAAAGACAATCCCTGCGCTTGAGGAGCTCAGAATCCAACAGAGTAGACAACAAGCAAAAAAAAGTTAGCTATCTTCAAGGATTTAAAGGGCTGTTATATGAAAATGGGAATGCATTTGTTCTTTTTGACTCCAAAGAGCAGAATTAGGAGAAATATGTGGAAGTTATGCAAAGATGCATTAAGGCATTGAGTAAGGAAAAATTTCCTAACAATGAGAACTAACCAAAAGTGGAATGGGCTACCTTGGTAAATACTAGAATTCTTTTCAATGGTGGTCTTTAAACAAAGGGTCACTGATGGCTTATCAGGTATGTTGTTGAGGGGAATCTCTTCCTTCAGGAATAGTTGAGCTAGATGGTCATGAGGTCCCTTCCTACTCTATGATCTGATTTTGTCATTTGTGATTCGCTTGGTTGATAGTTTCATTTTATAATCTGAAACTTTCTGAAAGGAAAGAAGGATAAAGAGTAAGAGGATTTCCAGATCCTCTTGTGAGATTTTGATGGCATAATCATCAATCACTTAGGCTCTCTCAGCCTTACTTTCCTCAACTATGAAATGAGGAGAACACCTGAAGGAGCCACCTCACAGGGTTGTTGTGAGAACACATGCTCTCAAATGAGAAAGTACTTAAAGCACTTGATGAAAGTTTATGGTAAATGTCAATTATTATTATAAATGAATCCCAAGGGAAACAAGGGTAAAGTATTTCAAGAGACCAAGATGCCTTTACAGGGAGCTCTCAGATGAACTCACATCAAAAAATAAATGGAAGAGTAGAACAAACCTCTATTATAGTGTACTTAGAAAGAATGCACAGTAAGAGCTGAGGTTTGTGAAAGTTTCTAAGGAGAACCGTGAGGACTCAGCGTTTTAGGGGCTAGAATGATGAACCACTACTTAGGGAAAAATGTTACAATGGGTACAATGATCATGCATGACAGAAAGTAGAAGAATCACTTAATTTGCCTGCAATTATTATCCTCAAGAAATATAACTTTCAAACTATAACAAGAACAAAAATGAGTAAGAGGGAGTAGAACTTGAAGGTAGATGATGAGGTAAAGAACTCCCAGAAGGTTTAAAAAAACTTCTCTTGGTCATTCATTCAGTCAGCAAGAATTTATGTGATGTGACTACTTTGTGCCAGGTGGGCAGTTAGGTGGTGAAGGAAAAGTTATGTGGTTGTCTATTAGTAATATTTTATAAGGGACTCATCGTCAAATTGGGGCAGCTTGGTGGTACAGTGGATAGAGAGAAGTCAGGAGCACTCCTCTTCCTGAGTTCAAATCCAGTCTCAGACACTTACTAGCTGTGTGACCCTGGGCAACTCACTTAATTCTGTTTGCCATAGTTTCCTGAACTGTAAAATGAGCTACAGAAGGAAATAGCAAAGCACTATGGTATCTTTGCCAAGAAAACTTCAGATGGGGTCACAAAGAGTCAGACACAACTGAAACTGGTGAACAAGAACAACTTTGTGGCAGGTGCTGTACTAAGTTCTGGAGATGTGAAGAAAGGCAAAACAACACCACTATCCTTCCTCTCAAGGAGCTCACAGTCTAGTACGGAGACAACATGTAGACAACTATTCTTTAAAAGCTGTATAAAGGGTAAATTGGAGATAATCAACAGAAGGAAGGTAGTGGCATTAAAGGGAAGTGAGAAAGGCTTCATGGAGAAGGTGCAACTTCAGCCAAGATGTGAAGGAAACCAGAGGAACCAGAAAGTAGAGGTTAGGAGGTAAAGTATTCCATTTGTGGAGGCCACCAATGAAAACACCCAGAGTAGGGAGATAATTGTGACAAATTAGATCCCAAAGTACAGAAAGAGGACTCTAAAGATTGACTTAGTAATCCCTGAGAAATTGTGGAGAATAGGAAAAGTGCCAAAAGATTAGGCATTAGATACAGCCTTAATTTTCAAAAGGAATAGGGGGCAGGTGGAGTAGGGGGGAGGAGGAAGGGACAAAGGAAAGTGGATTCAAGAAGCTACAGACTGGTAGCTTGACCTGAATACACATACAAATAAATTCTAGGGTTTGTTTTTTTTTAATATTATGTGAACATTCAGGTTAGTTAGACGCTAGGACAGATGCACTGAGATTCACTTTTACTTTTAGCAGTTAGGAAATACATAGGGTGATAAATCTAGATCTGGAAGGGACTCAGAGGTCATCTAATTCTAACCCCTCACTTTACAGATGAGGAAACTCAGTCCCAGAGAGGTTAAGTAATTTGCCCAAGGTCATACAGACAGTAAGTGGCAGAATGAATTCCATGCTGATCTTTATATGGTGCGGCTTTTGACTCTTTCCTTAATTGTTTTCTTTCTTTATACTCTATCCTTTGGTGATGTTACCTACTGTTGAAGTTTCGCTTTTTCATCTATGTTTGCACCTAACTCATGAAGACACCTAACTTTTCCATATTCCTTAGACGTTTTTGGAACACGTAGCTCCAATCCCCAAACTAGGCTTCTAGTGCTACAAATGCTAACTGGACAACTCCTATCATATGTGCCTAAAGCGCCAACATGTCCCAAATTGAACTTAGCTTCCCCTTTTCCCCTCAAATCTACTCCTCCCTTCACTTTCTCTATTTTTCAAATACTCTGCAATCCAGTGACTCTGGCTTTCCTGTTTTTTCTCAAATTGAGCACTCTATTGTCAGACTTTAGGCATTTTTACTGACTGTCCCCAGGTCTGGGATTTTGTCCTTCCTTATCTCCATTCCTAGCTCTCATGGCTTTCTTTAAGTCCCAACTGAAATCTCACCTTCAGGAAAGAAGCCTTTCCTGATCTCCTTTAATGCTAGTCCCTTCCCTCTGTTGATTATCTCTGATTTATTCTCTATATATCTTGTTTATATATAGTTGTTTACATGCTTTCTCCACCATTAGATTCTGGGGAATCTAATGAGAGCAGTGGCTGTTTTATTTTGTTTTGCCTTTCTGCATGTCTTCAGCATTTAGCCTGGTGCCTGGCACATAGTAGGCTGATAAATGTTTGCTGACTTGGTTTGACTTTCTCTTGATGCTGCTACCATCTTCCTAGTCACCCAAGCTCCTAAACTTGGAGCCACCTTCAATTCTTCCCTCTCCCTTAGTAGCCACATCCAACTAGTTGCCAAATCTTATTGATTCTATCCTATCCCTCATCTTTCACATTTGACCCTTACTTTAACACTCACCCTACCAACACCCTGGGTTTAGACATTCGTTGTGTCTTTCCTAAACTATTATAATAGTCTCTTAAATGTTTTCCCAACCTCTAGTCTCTTCCTCTCACTAGTCCATCCTTCACCCATTCTCCAAATTCTATCTCTCCTGATCAAACTTCAGCTAAATCTTTACTCTGTAATTCTTTGATTAATCCTTTCTTACTGTAACTTGAATTCTCATAAATAGGAAACTTATCATGACTTCTCTGAAACAAAAGTTGCCTTTGGCCTATAAATACTTAGCTGTCAGAATGTTTCAGGACAAATATACATCCAAAAACCCTCACTGAATGCTTTACTCCAACCTGTAACTACCTGCCTGCAGAGAAGTTGTTAATGTATATTTTGAGCATACCCTTCTTCCTCCATACAGTGGGGGTTATGCCTTTGTCTTAAATGGTTTATGTCTGCTTCCTGTTCTGAACACTTTCAATCACAGCAGAACAGGAGACAGAACATGGTAGAGGAGAAAAGAACAATAGGTTTGGAGGCCTTGGGTTCATGACACATGAGGATCTCTTGAAGTAACTGGGCTTGTTAAGATTAGAGAAAAGAAGAAAGAGAATCACTATATTCAAGTATTTGAAGGATTCTTTTGTGTGGGAGGCATTTGATTTGTTCCGTGTGGTCCCAGAGAGCAGATCTAGGAGCAAAGAGCAGAAGTCAGAAAGAGGCCGATCTAGGCTTAATATCAGGAAAAACTTCCTCACAATTGAAGTTGTCCGACATGGGACGATTAACTCTGAGAGGAGGTGTGTTTCTCTTCCTGGGAGGTCTTCAAACAGAGGCTAAATAACCACTTGTTGGTTATGTTATAATGGGAATTCTTTCATGTCTGGTTTGGACTAGATGGCCATGGAAGTCCCTTCCAATTCTTACATTCTGCGATGCTGTCATTTATTACCTATATCACTCTGGTCTCAGTTTTCTCATCTGTAAAATTAGAAGTAAGACAAGATGAACTCTATAATCAGTTTTCAGCTCTACAACACTTGCCAAAAATATTTTTTTCTACTGCATTATTCTGAAGAAGTCATGCGGCATGATGCATAGTGCTCTGGAATTAAAATGAGGAAGACTTGCCTTTGAATCCTACCTCAGATACTTTATCTGTGTTACTGTGACTTCTCTCTGTGCCTCAATTTCCCCATCTATAAAATGGTGATAATAATAGCACCTGCCTCACAGGATTGCTGTGAAGATTCAATAAGATAACTTATTTAAAGAGAGAATAAAACAGATTTGAGAGATGTTGTGAAGGTAGAAATTACAAGCTTCGGTAACTGTAATATGTTGGGTAAGGAAAAGTGAGCCATCAAGTATAAGATTAAAGTTGCAAATCTAAGTGATTGGAATGATAGTGGTACCCTCAAAAGAGGGTGAGTTTTGCATGCAGAATCATGTTAGGTGCCTAAGTCAGGTTAGACCTAAGAGGCCCACTTGCTCGTGTGCACGAAGGGGCAGAATGAAGAAATGTTGAACCAGGTTGGGTAATTGTATTGGCAACAAACATGAGACTGGTTAGGAAAAAAAGAAAGGAATCTAACTCATCTTCTCACCCTTCAATTGTTTGATCATATATTCCATGCTTGAAATCATAGGACTTTTTAAGGTTGGCAAAATCCTTCCCACCACAAGCTTTATAAGATGAATAGCAACTATCCTATTTTGTTGGTAAGAAAATTGACCCTCTGAGAGGATGTGATTTGCCCACAATAACACTGAATGGTGAGACTCAGACTTGGGTTTTCTGATTCCAAAGCCCACATTCTATCTGATGTGCCAAGCTAGCCCTCCTTTATTCCTTGTCATATCTCATCAGTATCATACTTATTTGTCTATTCCACCCCCATTAGACTAAAAATTCCTCAAAATAAGGACCATGTTGTTTTTTCTCCTTTGTGTCCTCAATGCCTTACACAGAAACAGTTATTAGACTGAACAAAATTGAATTTGTTAATAAACATAGCAACTTCATAGTGTCAATTATTTGCATATTTTGATCTCACAGTAAATATAATGCCTATAGAGTTGTTGTGGGTTTTTTTAGGTATATGTTATAGCCTAACAAAAATAAGACTACACAAACACACACACACACACCACAGAATCCCAGGGGCATTAACTTTCCTATCTAGTTACAACCATTGTACATGGGGAATAGACAAATTGTCCACTATTTTGGTAGTTCGCAAGAATGTGCACTTGCTCTTCAAAGAGAGACATGCAATGTCTGGAATTCATGTTTGAAACATTGCTTAGGTTCTATGGTATAATCTCAATCATCTCAAGTCAACAGCTGGAATTACACAATGTTAAAATGGATAGCAAGCTCTGTGACTTAAGACCGTACCACCTCTACCTCACTTGTAAATTTTAGAGTGTGGGTTTTAGTTTCCACTTCAGCTGTTGAACTCTTTCAAAATGCCAACCTAAAAACAGCCAAGAAGAGAGACTTACAAATATGGACTAAAAAATGGCACATAAAGAAATCCCACTGAAGCCTTTGGGCTCATCTTATAAGATTCAAAGAAGACAGCTTTCTAGAAATCCTTCCAAACTCTCATTATTGCTTTTTCTGTATGGTACAGGTAAAATCTCATTAGTCAAATTTATGCTTTTCCTGGGTCACCATTATTAGGAAAATGCTTCACCAATTCTACCTTTTCCAGAAAGGGAACAGCAACAAGAGGAATTCTGAATTAGTTTTTCAATTTTAGATCTTGATCATCTGAAGAGCTAGGAGATTACCAGTTGGAGAAAAGACTCCTGAACTTTTCCATACTCCTTAGAAGTCTTTGGAACAAGAAGGGAGAGAGAGGAATCCCAAGGAAAGGATGATACACAGCTAGATAGTCTATGATGCAGTTTGAATAAGAAAGGGAATAAATAGTAACTTTTTAAATGGATAGGTAGGATAGGTTCATAGACTCTTTTCTGGAAGAGACCTTAGAGGTCACCTAGTCCAATTCCTTCATTTTACAGATGAAGAACCTGGGGTCCAAATAGGTTAAATGACTTGATCTAAAGTTATACAAGCAGTAAATGGCAAAAATAGGATTTTAATTTAGGCTTCGTGACTCTAAGTTCTTTAGGAAAGTTCAGCATGCTTTGTACTTTACCATGCCACTACTCTGGGTACATGGAGGTCAAAGGGAGGAAAGACATTACTCAAGAAATGTGAGGAATAAAAACATACCCCTCCAAAGTCAAAATGCCAATATCTAGAAAGTTTGAATGGTTTAGATTATAGAGTCATAAAAGTATAGAGCTTCAAGAGGCATTAGAAATTGTCTCTTCTAGTTTCCTTATTTTGAAGATGAAGAAACTGAAAACTGGAGGGGTTAAATGAATAGACTGATGCCCCACAGAAAGAACATCAGGGGAAAAATTAGTGCAGAGCAGAGTTTCACCCAAAATATAAAAATATTCTTTAGGGTTTGTTGATAGATTTCATCCAAATAAATGAATAGGTTCTAGGAAATTAATCATTAAAATTAAAAATAGTAGATCTGAGATGAAGCCCTCCCCTCACAATTTAAGTGTAGTTCAAAAAAAAAAAAGGGATGACTGTTGAGGTACCAAGATAATAGATTAATTTCACAGATATGTTCAAGCTGGTGGTCACACCCTAGGATGAGGTCAAATTGAATCTTAAAGAAGAAAGCTGGGGGAAAAACAACTTACTATAGCACTTAAAGTTAGTGATAGTACAGGAAATGTTCTAGCTGTTCCTCAGCAGCTCACAATTACCACAGTTGCCACAAAGCATTACTGAGAGGGACTATTCTTTCTACTAATGGTCATGTCTTTATTTCCCCCTCCCTCCTCCTTCCACATCACTTCCACAATCCTTCAATGCTGAAATAATCTAGGACTCAACTGGGACTCAACCTAGCTCCTGGGACTCAACCCTACACAGATGCATATCCCTAAAAATCTTAAATGACCAGAAGAAAAAAATCAGCCATCAACTAGTTATATTAATCACTTATTGAAGGAACTGAAAAATCACATCAAAATGTTATTATTCAAGGCTTCAACTTGTTCAATGGCAAGAGTATCCAAGACAAAATAGTCATTTTCAGCAGGGTGTCCCATTACCCTTTTTCATTCCTCCTCTACCATTTCACTGTTCTCTAAATAAAACTTGGCTAAATACAAATGACTGAGCAAATTGTGGTATATGAATGTAATGTAATACTATTGTGCTGTAAGACATGAAGAAAAATAGGGTTTCAGAGACTTGTATGAACTGATGCAGAGTGAAGTGAGCAGAACTAGTGTAATTTATATTACAACAAACAATTGGCCACAGTCAAATAGATATAAGTTCAATATCTTTGAGACTGATATAAGATAGGAGCTCAGAATGAACAGATATTCAATGCTTTTCTTTCTAAAGATTTAAATGAGAAATAGCATAGCCTCATAAAAAGTTGATTTCAGAATCAAGAATTCATACCTCTGGCATATACTGGCTGTGTGACCCTGGGCAAGTCACCTAACCTCTGATTACTGATGTGCAACCCAGTTGCAAAATAGTTGCCTATCTGTGCAATCTAAATTGGTGGAGGGAGTTTCCTTACTGAGAGTTCTCTACACCAATTAAATCAACAGAAAAGAAGGAGAAGGAAGGGGGAGGAAGAAGGAAAGAAGGAAGGAAGGAGGGGAGGCAAGGAGGGAGGAAGTAGAGATGGGAAGAAGGAAGGCAAAAAGAGGAAGGTGAGAAAGAAGAGGAAACTGAACCAAGAGAGGGGTAATGGCCTGCCAGAGGTGACATATAGTATATGTGTAAGAGCCAACATCATGAACCTAAATCCTCTTGACCTTATTCCAGTGTTCTTTTCTACATGGACATAGTTCATTCATCTGTAAAATATGATATTAATAACACCTGGAGCATTTACCTCAAAAAAGTTATTGTTGAAATCAAATGTGATGGTGTATGTAAAGTGCTTTGCAAACACCAGAGCACTATATAAATGTCATGTTTATAGACAAAAGCTCCTAATAACTAGGAATCTGTAGTTACATTCCAGCAGTGTGGTTCCCAAACTTTTTGCAATGTTAGAGCCCTTCATTTGAATAAAAATTTCAACAACACCACTCCAGGAAAAAAAAACAAAACTTTTCAAATGATTTTTATAATCCCCACTACCAAATAAGTGGAAACAAAATAGATGCCCATTGATCAAGGGATGGCTGAACACATACATGTTGGTACCTGAATTAAATGGAATGACTATGACTGTGATAAAAGAAATAGAGATTATGAATCCAGAGAAACATGGAAAGATTTACATGAACTGATGCAAAGTGAATTCAATAGAACCAGGAAAAATATACATAATGACTACAACAATGTAAATGGAAGAAACAAAAACAATGTTCACAAAACAATCAAGAATAACTAATGAAAAATTACAAAGAATAAGCTAGGTCCCAAAGAAGAGATCTGAGAAGACACCGATCCTCACTCTTGCAGAGATGGCCCATAGATGTGGGATATTACATATAAAGTAAGATTGTTTTTTCAATGCATTGATTGCTTATTTTTTTCTTCCTTTTTTCTTTTTCTAAAAAATATTTTTTGGTTTAAGCATGGCTTACAGATTGGGGGAGTGGGAAAAGTGAGGAAAGTATACAGGGGGTATCTAAATGACATAAAACAAATACCATAAAAATTATATTTAAAAAATCCCTCCTACTTTTGGTATCAAATGACTTGATGCTAGACTTCAAAGATCTGGTGTTTCATAGGTGTGGGCACTTCCTTTATGCATTTGTGTTTAACATCTATTTTTGTGTTTGTCCCTTCTCTCCATCAGCTCCTTAAGAGTGAGGCTAATATCTTCTAATTACTCCTTCCTACAGTTTAGTACATAATGGGATCCATTGATGGACTAAAACCAACAACCGCAAAAGAAAATGAAATATTTCAGAAGGAAGTCTTGCTGCATGCATCCATTAGAAAGGCTGTCTGAATGAGGAAAGAATTATGTATTGTTTTTTCCCTTGCTACTGTTGTAGCTCATTTTCTACTTCCTCTCCTAATCTTGGGTGAAACATGCCAGACATTGCACAAAGCAAAGAGCATGTCTAGGCTAGGGAGTGGGGAACACACTAAATTAAGCATGTGTTGAGATCTTAAAAACACACACATTCAAAATCAAAGAATTATTCCGACTGGTTCCAAATTCAGAGAGATTTGTTCCTTTGTGTTGTCAAGGATACTTGTCAGATTCTCTTGTCATATTTCCAACATAAATCAAATATGCCTGTATCCTTGGTCTCTCAAGTGACTGATTCAGGTATGAATATGCATGTATAACTGACTCATCTGCCTATATTATGCCATTTAAAATAATTAGCTTTCACAAAGTGAAGGAAGGTCTACAACAGGCAGAAACTCCACTCTAAACCAGCCTATCACTCTACTTCTCTTGTTTTTCTCCTCAGTCTCAGATTGCACATATTGTATAAATTTATGGATTTTCTCCCATCAAAAGGAAGATAAAAATCTCACCTAAAGAATTATTATTAGTGAGATATTTGATTAACCAAATATATGAGAATATAGCAGAAATGAGGATCACTTTCAAGAACCAAAATGTTTTTGCCACTGCCACACATCTATGAAAAGAAATATGATTATGAAGAGGTTACTCTTCAGGTGTCCCTGTCTTGTTAAGGATTCTGGAAACTGCTCTCCTGTTCTGTAAAAACAAAGGAGGGGGGGGCAAAATCTGGTGACAAAATACAAGAATAAACAAACATCCTTTTTCTTCATTAAAAAAAAACTCCATTGGGTTGATTGTCCATTCATTCATCCATTCTTTTATTGAGTATTTATTAAGCATACACTACATTATTTGGGAGTAAAAGGATAGTAGGAATAGAATTATAATTAGAGAAGAGAGCAACAGGGTATAGTGGAAAATGCATTCAGTCTAGCTTAAGGAGATCAGGGTTCAGTGTGATAAAGTCAGTCAGTCAGTAAACATTTTATTAAGCATATGTGCTAAGTAGCGTGTTAAGAACTAAAAAGGAAAGGAAGTCCCTGCCCTCAGGGAGCTTACAATCTAATTGGGGAAGACAGCACTCAAAAGTAAGGTACCTGTGACTGGTGGGGGCAAGGTGTCTAGGGAGGATATGATAGAGAACCCCAAAAGAGTGCAGTGCAGCCTTGTGGGAAATGAAGTGAAGGCTGGCCTCAGTGCCCTCCTTAAGAGGAGGTTCTAGGAGCTCTCCCACTCCACTCTCCAATCAGAGGGAGAGTCCCTAGGGTCTCCCCTAGGGCACTAAATGGATGGGGCAGCAGTGAATGGAGTGCTGAATGTGGAGTCAGGAAGACCTGATTCAAGCCCCTTCAGATACTTACTATCCATCAAACTCTAATCGGGTCTCTGGGTCTCAGTGACCTCCTCTGTAAAATGAGGGAGTCTGGACCTCTAAGATGCCTTCCAGCTCTAAACAGTTTGCTGATCAATCGTGTTCAAATCATTTCACCTTTCTGAGATTTTTTTGAAAACGGGATAATAATAGTTGTACTACCTACCTCCTGGGATTGTTGCAGAGAAAGCAGTTTATCGTTAGTAAAGCTCTTTCTAAATACAAGGCAATTTTCACTTTACATAAATTTGAATTATGCAAATTTGAGTCCCAGTGCTTTGGCAGTAGCACCCCCTCCCCACTGCATACACTGGCTGGAGCTCTGGTTCTGGCTCCTGGCAGGCAGCAGGGGCAGCAGCCCCAGTGCAGCCCCACACCAGGGGTCCTGGGACTTGGAGGGGGGAAGGGTGTCAGCCACTGAAGCTGCTCCAAGGTGGCATGGCAGAACCATGATGGGGACAGGACCACATGGAGCCCCATGAGGGGAGGGGGTAGTCTGAAGAACAATCCATTTACATTAAGCAAGAATTGACTGTATAACTATGCTTCACAAGCATAGCCCTAGCCCTAGCTCTAGCCCTAGCCCTAGCCCTAGCCTTACCCCTAGAAAGGACCTCAGAGGCCATCGGATCTTCACCTCTTCATCTTACAGATGAGACTGAAGCCCAAGGAAATTAAGTGATTTGTGTATTGAATGCATTTATTATTATTTTATATATTATATATTATGATACATAATATATGGATATAATATATCTAATATACTATTATATATAATATATTAATATTATTACATATAATATTACTATACAGACCTTTCTTTATATAAATTCATATTATGTAAATCTGGCTTTATGCAAAGAATTCTGAAAGAAACCCCTTTTCAAAAAATACCTATGCTAACTTCATTGTATAATATTTTCCTCCCTCTGCTTCTGCCACTAGGCTTGGTGCTTTGAGTTTTCCCACCTCCCTACCCCCAACAGAAAATAAACCATAAAAAAATCCTCCACATTGCTGTTTCTCACCCTTCACTTTCAAAGAGGACCAATGACATCATAGGGGTATGTCTTGACTTTCGGTTGAATTGGAGTTAAAGGAGGTAGAGTTACACAAAGTCATCAACTTCACTGTCTCTTCTGGAGTCATGGAAGTCGAGTGGCAGGACAAAATCAAGATGGCTAACCATGGCCCAGGATGCCGTGGATGATCTTGACATCTTCGATGTCTGACCAAGCTCTAAGCGCTCCACAGTGCCTGCTTTGGCTGCCTTCATGGCCATTGGAACAACAGCTAGAACCAACCAATACTGGAAAGAGTTTCCTAGTGAAAGGGAATTCTCTCTAATGCTGGAAGGATTAAAGGAAAGAACTTGGACACTTGTGTTAGGAATACAATAGTAAGGGATTGTTTTCTTTTAGGTGGGAGAGAATGAATTCAAACGTTATATACAATCTACAAAGAATTGTACACTATTAAGAACCATGTGTAAGATTATTCCATCTTAAATATAATAAGAGAAGTCTTTATCAAAAAACTCTGAGGCTTTACCTTGTAGCAGAATAGCATATGACAAAAAATTATTGATGAATGAAATCAAAGCAGAATGGAGAGATTGCCACCATCAGAAGGGCTTGAGACCTCCAAAGCCAAGAGAGGAGAATTTTGTCACTGCTCCACCCACTTGCCGTCAGAGTGTCAGGCCACACCTATATGCCTTCCATCAGTCCATGTCTGTCCTGGCCTGCATGTTGCCTGCCCTGTTTGTGTCCATATCTGCTCTCTCCAACTCTCCTCTTCCTCTCAGTTCTGGCCAGATCCCCATGTTGCTGACCCCCACCCCAGCATGTTCCTCCTTCTGCTCTGGCCTCTCTGTCCCTGGCCTCCATATATCCTTGAACCATGTACCAGTCTCCTCCCTCCACTACTGGACCTCTCCTGTTTCTCTTCCTCCCTCCTTCCCCCAAGTCTGCAGGCAAATTCACATTCGTAAAAATCTCTTTACATAGAGGTCAAAGGAACTGTCCACTGACATAAAGTGAGAACTGTCTGTCTGTATAAGATATGGTTCCTGCCCTCAGAGAGTTTAATAATCTAGTTGGTGAGACATTAACCTATTGTCTAATGTGGGGGGAGAGGGTTACTAGATGTTTTAGGTTGTTTTTCCCCCAGGAACTAACTTCAGACCCACACATAAGAAGGAAGAGGTTCCCTCACCACTATCTGATTGTGTCACCTTGGAAATGCTAATGTAATCATAACTACCATTGAATTTTAAGGTTTGTAAAACATTTTACAAGTATCTCATTCAATCCTCACAATAACCCTGGAATGCAGGTGCTATCTCTATTCCTCTTTTACTTATGGAGAAATTGAGGTAAAAGTGACTTGCCCAAGGTCCCACAGTTAGTAAATGTTTGAGGTGGAATTTGAACTCAGATCTTCTTGATTCCACTACCAGTTCACTACATCACCTCCTGTAATAGTAATTAGTTTAGCAGGATATTTAGCACTTAGTACTAAGTGGATGGACAGTACTAAGTGCTAAGTGTGGAAGGTGCAAACTCTGTCCCATTGTTGAGAAGGCATGTACTCCCCTGTTGATGTAGAAGAAGGGGATTGGCTGAGCCCCTGTTGATGTGGAAGAAG
>CM053589.1:35217772-35236944 GCA_028646515.1 Pseudochirops corinnae
TAAGGTACCCATCAAAGATGAACTATTTACATGACAACATGGAAAAGTGACAATTATAAATGTAGAAAAGCAGATCTAAGAACCTGTGCTATTAGCCACCCTAGGTATGCTAGGGTGCTTGCTGTTACAAAGCCCCTTGAGGACAAGGATGGTCTTTTTACTTGTCTTCAAATTCCCAGCACTCAGCAGCTGAATTCAAATCTAGACTCAGATGTGTGATCCTAGACAAGTCATTTAACCCTGTTTGGCTCAGTTTCCTCATCTGTTCAGTGAGCTGGAGAAGGAAATGGCAAATCACTCCAGTGTCTTTGCTAAGACAACCCCAAATGGGGTCATGAAGAGTCAGACCCGATTGAACAACAAAGCATGGTGCCTGACACAAAGTGCTCCATAAATGCTTGTTAACTCAACTTGCTTCTATATATAGTGTTCATGACAAAATATCAGGACAGGGTACCACTAAAGACAGGCTCACACAGTCAGATAACCCCAAAATACCCAATGCTACTTGGGAAATCTATAGAACAGAGCTTACCTCTTCACTTCACACTTTTTTGAGATTATAGCACCTAAAACAGTGCCTTGCATCTTGTTTATCCATTGATTCTCTGTTCCCAGGAATGTATTGGAGTCAGCTCTTACCTGCTTCTAAAAGTTGATCGTTAACATTTTCAGTGTAAGAATTTACATGTAGAAAATCAATCACCAAACGCTACAAATCAGGGTTTAATTTATTGTTTTGTTGATTGCCTAGACTGAACAGAGTGATGGGGAAAATGTTAAATAATGTAGATGAGAGGTGGCTACATGGCACAGTGAATAGAGTACCAGCCCTGGAGTCAGGAGGACCTGAGTTCAAATGCAGCCTCAGACACTTAACACAAAAAACTGGCCATGTGACCTTGGGCAAGTCACTTAACCCATGCCCCCTCAAAAAAAAAAAAGCAAAAAAATGCAGATTAAACTCAAAAAGTACATTGTGGGTTCTTTCCACCCTCCCCCCAGAGAGCTGGTTATTAAACATTTACCAGTATCCTCCTATCTACACATTTCCTCTGTCACATCAAAATTACTTTTCTTCTGAAATGAAATATTAGTGAATTTTGCTCAGCTAAAAATCTAGTAGGTTAGAATTTGTGCAAAATATGCCCAAACTGCTATTTGTTTCACAGTCCACTGCTGGTATTAAAACATTTACTATGGCATTACTGGAATCTCCAAATACAGGAGCCCTCAGGGCTTACATTTTGAATTCTTTTACAAAGGTCAATTTTGCCTCCTGAAATATAAATATCTGGAAGGGTACTTAGAGGTAACCTAGTCCTGCTTCCTCACTGAGACCCAGAGGGGCAATGACTTAGACAAGGTCATACAGCTAAATAGCAGCAGAGTTGGGGCTAAAACTTAGGATATCTGACTCACCATGGAAGGCTCTTTCCAAATCCCATAGTTCAATACTTCCTAATGTTATACCCGACATGATTACTCAGAAGCTGGAATCCACAGTGTTTCTACCTGAATTAATTTGATGAAATGGAATTAATTTGGATGACAGAAAAAAAGAGATTATCAAGATAATTATGATAGGCAACTAAACACCAACTCCAAATGGGAAATAGTTCTCTAGGTTATGTGGGTGACAATTTTCTTGATTTCAGGATATATTTGGTTGTTGTCGTCATTTTGTTTTTTTTTTCCCAGCATATACAAAAATATTCATTGCTACTGGAAAAGTCAGAGAAAATGCTGTTGGGCTAAAATTACATGTCTTACTGCATATATTAGTAAGTGTGGGTGTATTTTATTGTATTAACCCCCCAAATGGCACATTAATTAATTAAATGCAAAAAATGAAATACTAAACCCCCTTCCCTGCTGTCTTACATGTTCAGGGTGGTGGTACCAATCATTCTGCCTAGAGCTGGCTGTCTCTCTAATCTGCGATTTGTCCGACAATATAATCTACCCTCTCCCTCACTATCTGTAATCTCTCTCCCTGAGTCCATGTCTCCTGTCTTGTAGAACGGATGGAAGTTGGTTCCATTGCAAAATTAACTTCATTGCAAAATTAACTCATTACTTGTGAAAACTAGAGTAAACAGATGCCACCAGGACATCTCTGTAGATTCATTCTCCATCTCCCCTCTACTTAAGGCATGAAGTACATTTTTGGTGTATTTTTAAAATAAGTTTTTATTGAAATTTTTTGCTTCTTACATCACCATAATATCTTACGTGTCCCTCCCCTAGAGCCATCTTAAATGACAAAGAGCTTGTGTTATTTTTTTTGGAGAGGATAAAAACATCAGCACAACTTATCAATACATTGAAAAAGTCTGAAAACATGTGCCGTGTGTAACACCTGTGGAACTCTCGCCTCCACGAAGGAGTAGGATGGGGGTATCTTCTCATTTCTCTCCATTCGAGTCCTATTTGATCTTCGTAATTTTATTACATTCACTTTTGATTTTTTTTTGGTGTGTCATTTTTCTTTCCATTTACATTGCTATAGTTACATATACACAAAAAATATATACACACACATGACTATATACATATACATAACTATAGTTACTATAATTATTATGTATATTGTTTTCTTGATGCTATTTGCTCCATTCTTCATAGTTCATATAGATCATTCCATATTTCTCGGTATTCATCACATATATCATTTCTTACAATACAATAGTATTCCATTATATACATGTACCACAATTTCTTTAGCCATTTCCCAATTGATGGGCATCTACTTTGTTTCCAAATCTTTGCTATCATAAAAAGTGCTGCTATAAATATTTTGGAGTGTATAGGAACTTTTTTTTTCTTGATGACTTCCTTGAGGTATAAGCCCAATAACACAGTCTCTAGTTCAAAGAATATGGACATTTTAGTAATTTTTATTTTCATAATTCCAAATAGCTTTCCAAAATGGGTTGTACCACTTCAGAGATCCATCAGCAATGTATAATCCTAGCTTTCCATATTCCCTCCAACATTGACTCGTGCCGTTTTTAAAAAATCATTTTTACTAATTTAAAGAATGTGAGGTAAAACCTCAGGCTTGTTTTGATTTGCATTTCTCTTATTATTAGTGATTAGGAGCATTTTTCATGTGGTTGTGAAGAATATACAATTCTTTTGAAAATTGTTCACTTTTTTTACCATTTATCTACTGGGGAATGACTATTAGCTGTGTTTGTGTGCATGTGTGTATGTGTGTGTGTGTATGTATGTATGTGAGAAGAGAGAGAGAGTTTTTATATGGTGGATACCAAACCCTTATCAGAGATATTTGATACAAAGATTTTTTTTGCATCTGACCACTTCTATTCTTATCATAGGTGCATTAATGTTGTGCATACATAAGCTTTTCAGTTTCAAGTAATCAGTTATTAATTTTATCTTTTTAAATTACTCCCAGATCTTACTTGGTTGAGAATATATCTCTTACCCATAACTGTGAGAGATAATATGATGTTTCTCTTTTCATTTTTTAAATAGTATTATCTTTAATATTAAGGCCATGTGTCCATTTAAAATGTATTGTGGAGTGGCTGTTGGTCTAAGCCTAAATTCTGCCAGGCTGTTTTCCAGTTTTCCCAGTAGTTTTTTGGTTTTGTTTGTTTGTTTTATTAAATAGGGAGTTTCTCCTAGGTAATTTATGTTTTCTATTTTATCAAACCCTGGGTTCTTGAATTCTGTTGTTCTGAATTTCCCTTGTCTAGTTCTTGATACATTTTGCTCATGAAAGTTATCATGGAATAAGCCTTGCTTCTAGAGGGCACGACCGTATCTTGTGCTTTGGGGCATCCCTAGAGGGCCTAGTCCACTCACTATCACTCCCAGTATAAAATATAAAATCCTGTGTTTTGTTCAAAGGCTGAGATGCTGTCCCAGGATAAAGGACACTCATGAAAGAATATAAGAGTAGCATACAGGCTAGATTTAACTGATGGAAACTCACAGAGCTATCAACTTATAACAACAGCTCTTGTAGTTGGATGAGTTCTGAAGGAACTTACCTTTTCAGTAGGGGAAATAGGTTCTACAATTCTCACATTCTTTGGGTTATCACCACCCCCTCAAGTTTCCTCTGAAGAGTTGCTAATGGTAGAAATAATCTAAGAGATTTCCTGGAGAGGAAGGAAAGTTTTTTTTCAAAAAAGGTACCCAATATACAAACATGAATCAGGTATGAAAAAAAGGTTTATTCCCACACAGAAAAGAGAATGTTATACCTGAAATACTCACAACAAGCATTACAAGATGATTAGAACAGAATTTAGTAGCTTACTTATAACCACTGCTGCAATCTACTTTAAAAAAAAGTGTTTTTTATCTTCTGGGATAAGAACTCACTATTTGACAAAAACTGCTGGGAAAATTGGAATATAGTATGGCAGAAACTGGGCATAGACCATCATCTAACACCGTACACCAAAGTCAAGTCTAAATGGGTGCATGATCTAAGTATAAAGGCTGATACTGTAAATAATCTGGGGAAGCAAGGAATAGTTTACTTGTCAGATTTATAGAATAGGAAGGACTTTATGACCAAAGAAGAATTGGAGAGCATTATAAAATGCAAAATGGATAAACTTGAGTACATTAAATTGAAAAGGTGTAAGACAAGCTTTATCAGGGAATAATATAGTTTGACAATTCTACTAATTAGTCATTTAATATTTCACATTTGCACTAGATGTTGTCTAATCGTACAAATAACCTTAATCTTTCTCCTGGTGGCCTTTCTGCCCACACACCCCATGCCACCACTCAGAAGGGATGCCACTACCCTTGGTAGAAGATACCATTCACTGCAACTTTAGAAGATACCATTCACTGCAACCCACACATTTCCAGTTCTGACAAGTTCAATGCCAAAGAGTGTAAATGCACAAGAAAGTCAAAGACAGCCACAAACCATGGTATAAGCATGACTGGTTGTGTCCATAGCCCAAAGAAAACCAGAAGACATACGATGAATCATACATAGCAAGAAGCTTGGTCCCCTAAAATTTCTTTATGATCGCAATAGCAGCTGTGCATACTCTGGTGTCTAAAGTGCCCTGTTACATAGTAAAAGTGTCAAGAGAAAAAGAGTGTAGATGTGGAAGCCATAGAATTCTGCTGGGATAGAGTTCTTCAACAAAATATGCAAAAATATGAGATCCTTCATGCTATCTCAAAGGCATAAGTTTTGCACTAAACTTCCAGACCAAGTTGATGAAGATCCAGGTTCAATAACCCATATGGAAAAGCCTTTCATGCTGCTCTAACTGAGGCATTCCAGAATAAAAGGGGCAGCTCCTCTATGATTTGCCTATAGATATGAAGCATGGGTGCTCTTCATAAATTCTACAGTTGTTTCCAGGGCACACAAGTCTCTTCAAGTCTGTTGTGATATCTTTGTGGACAAGATATACAGACATGGGGTTAGATGGGTTCAGTTCTGTGGTTAGGGAACCAGTTTGCATGATTGAACCAAAAAGAGAGGCCATCAAACTCAACCTGGAAAAAGGTATGAGGTGGAATGTCTCAGAGATATGCCCTGGATTTTACTCTATTCAACATTTTAAACCAATGACTTGGATGAAGGCAAAAGTGGAATGCTTAGCAGATTTGTAGAAGCCACAAAACTAAGAAGGACAGCTAAGCTGAATGACAGAACCAGAAGCTAAAAATATCTTGACAAGCTAACACACAGGAAAAACTCTAAAAAATGAAATTTGATAAGGATAAATGTAAAGTCCTTCCCTTCAGGTAAAAAAAAAAAAATCAACCATACAAGAACAGAATGAGGAAAGTTTGAATGTAGTATCAAACAAATGGTAGTTACCACACATCCTTCCAGTTGCCCAACAGATAATGATTTGCTTGATAAGATATCAGTGCTTGGTTCTTAGCTGCATTCATATATTTTCCCTAAACTCAGCAGAACATGTTGGCAATAATTAATTATAAGCTGGAACTTGGCATGTTGCATGTATATCAGGAAGCCATTGCTTTGAGTTTTCTTGAATAGTAGGATATCCAGTAAATGTTTACATGACAACATCATTGCATCAACATGGATTGAAAATCTCCCACAAGGGGCAGCTAGGTGGTGTAGTGAATAGAGCACCGGCCCTGGAGTTAGGAGCACCTGAGTTGAAATCTTAACATAAAAACTAGCCATGTAACCTTGGGCAAGTCACTTAACCCCAATTGCCCTACCCTCCCTGCTCCAAAAAAAAAAAGAAAGAAAATCTCCCACAAGATAACAGGTGGTTTCTGACAGTCTTTCATCACAAAAGATTAACTTTCATTAGAAAGCCTAAGAAGAATCAAGCTAATGCTCAATAAAATTAATTCAAGTTCCATGTCTTGGTAGCTTTCCTTCTATCCAGAATATCATAGAAGTTCCAATAATAGTATGGTGGAGTATATGGGGTTTTGGATTTAGGGTCAGGATAGACTTAGGTTCAAATCTCCATCAGACACCAACTCCCTGTGTGATCTTGGCACACAAGACACACTGTGTGCCTCAATCCCCTCATATGTAAAATGGTGGGAATGCTAGATTTAATGGTTTTCTAATGTCCCTTCCATTTCTAAATCCATGATCTTGAGTTGAAAGGGACTTGAGAGGTCACTAATCATAAGATCATAGATAGATCACAGAGCTGAAGGAACCTCTGAGGCCACCTAGCAGGTGGCAAAGTAGATGGAGTTCTGGGCCCAGAGTCAGGAAGATTCATCTTCATAAGTTCAAATCTGACCTCAGACATTTACTAGCTATGTGACCTTGGATAAGCCACTTAACTCTGTTTGCCTCAGTTTCATCATCTCTAAAATGAGCTGGAGAAATGGCAAAACACTCTACTATCTTTGCCAAGAAAATTCCAAATGAAATCACAAAGAGTCAGACATGACTGAAAAATGATTGAACAATAAAAGTCTAATCTCTTTGTTAAAGAACTGAGACTCAAAGAGGTTAAGTAAATTGTTCAAGGTCACCCAGGTCTCAAGGACCATGACTGGAATTTGAACCAAGATAAATCCAGAATATTTTTGAGTCTTTCACAGACCTGAAACTTAGATGACTTCTGGAATAGGGATGGGCAAACTACAACCCAAGGACCAAATCCATGAACCATTCCCCCTCAATATACTCATGAGCTAAGAATAGCTTTTTTTTATTGTATTTAACAATATAAATCCCATTTGTAGCTCAGCAGGCAATATACTTGTACTCCTGCTTTAGAACATTACTGGATCATAGTCATCCAAATTCCACTTTAAAATGGCAGCCCATTCTACTTAGGGAAGCACTAATTATTCGGAAATTTATCCTTATATTTAGTCTCTCCATAATTTGATCCATTGATCCTAGATCTGCCCCCTAAGGCAAATTGAGAAGAGTCTAATCAGAAAAAACAAGTCTGATATTATCATTTGACTCTCTCTGCAATACCAATTACAAGGAAGAATGGAGCATTTTAGCCAGGAGATGTTGGAAAGGACTCCATTAGTGATTCCAAACAAATAGTATTGGAACTTGTTCTCAGCTAGCAAAGCTACCAAGGAAAGAGGGATCCATAGCTGGGGAGAAAAGGAAGGCTGTCGGGAGGAATGTAGTACATTGATTAAGAGTCCTGAGTCACAAGAGATGGTTGGGTTGAAAGGAGATGAGGAGCAGCAGCAGCAGTAAGGGACAATGGAAGGAGATTGGGCCATGAGCCAGAAGCACAAGAGAGGCCTTCGAAGGAAAGAACCGGAACAAAGTAAGTGCCAAAGTTAACAGGCAGGGAGCTACTGTGTAAATGCCTGCCAGATAATTCTCCCACAGAGGAAGGGAATCTAGGCTGTACTGTGAGTCAGCACCCATCAGCCATTCATCTTTTCCTCAAGCCAAGATGCTAGTTATTTCTGAAAAACAGCTATGAGGGAGTCTTTGCCTCTTTCTTGGAGTAGATGTGAGCATGAATTAGTTTCCTCTTAATGAAAGACGTCATGTCATGAATGCCCATTGGATTTATTTGGCAATTGTCACTATTTAAAAAAACAAACATGTCCACCAACTATGCTACCACCACGGCATCTGTTTTAGTTTGGAGAAAAGCCAGAGGAAGGAATACGGATTCTCTGCCCAAGAACAGCTACAAGGTCTGAATAAATTCAAATTAAAACAAGGAAGGAAGATTTCACACATGGAAGAGCTCACAGTGATATCAGCTGATCAACACTACACATATTTAAAGAGCTATAACTAAGGTAGGACAAGCACGGCTTTTTCCCAAGGGCCCCAAAAGTAGGATTTTAGTGAGAGCAGAAAGCAGTCCTCTAGCAACATACAAACAACAGAGATTAGCACCTGCTTAGCAACACTAGCTAATTAAAAGAAGAAGCAACCAAACAGGGTGAGCTCCTCTTTTGGCCACTTATGTTGCCTGTGCTCCTTCTCAATTGAGCAGACTTGGTGATGACTGCGACAGGCAAGTTTTGTGGTAGTTGTATGAGTGGAAAGGAGGGATCAGATTGAGAAATGTCATGAAAGTAGAAATGACAAGATTTGGTAACTGATTAGAAACCACTTGTACTAAGGACAAAAATTCCTAGTTATAGCCCTACATACTTAGCTAGTGATTGACCACCCAAAAAAAAAAATAGAGCATACAGGTTTGGGGAACCTGTGGCCTCGAGGCCACATGTGACCCTCTAGGTCAGTGGTTCTCAACCTGTGGGTTATGTTCAATTTTTAACAATGAAAATACATCCTGCATATCAGATAGATTCATAACAGTAGCAAACTTACAGTTATGAAGTAGCAATGAAAATAATTTTATGGTTAGGGGTCACCACAACATGAGGAACTATAAAGGGTCACAGCATTAGGAAGGTTGAGAACCACCAGTCTTCAAGCACAGCTTTTTGACTGAATACAAACAAATCACAATTTATTCTGTGAAGTTTGGTTTCAGTCAAAGGGCCACACTTGAGAACCTAGAGAGACCCCATGTGGCCTCAAGGTTGCAGGTTCCCCACCTTTCATTCAAGGCTCATGAAGCGGTCAGTTAAATTGAGGGCCAGATTCTTAAGTAAAAAAAAAAAGAAAAAAGCTTGGTTTTCCACCATTTCCAGCATCCTCCCAGTCTTCCACCACATCTCAGTTCCCCTGTTCCATCATGTTAATTTCTTCCCAGACACCTGTGTTGATCTCCTTGCCCAGTCCTATGTAGTACAAGCAGAAAGGGTATTGTTTTTATAGCCAAGGATCTGGAACAAAGGCTGGCTTTGCTACTTCCCACCTGTGTTTCCTTGGGCAAGACACTTAACCTCAGTGGGCCTCGGTGGAGGATTAGATAACCTTTAAGTTCTCTTCTATTTCTGAATCTATGATTCTATGACTCTGGGCAGTATTGCCTCCTTCAGAGCTTTCCTGATACCATTTCCTGTCAAAATAAATCTAGTCGTCATCTCATTCCCTCAGGATCCTTATGTGTGTTAGCTAATCTATTAAGCCAATGTGCTAAAGTGTTAATGACTCCATGTTTTGCATTTTAGCACTGCCATAACCCAAAGGATTTAGGAAGGGGCAAACAGATGCTTTTGAACAGGGAACTTTTCAAACACCTCCAATAACTACAATTTATTTAACAATAATAACTCAAATTTTAACACTACCTTATAGAGGGCTTTTCTCACAATGGTCCTGTGGTGGGTAGGGGGAGAGTGGTATCATTATCCCTATTTCACAGATAAGAAAAGTGAGTCTCTTGGGGCAGCTAGGTGGTGCAATGAATAGAGCACTGGCCCTGGGGTCAGGAGGACCTGAGTTCAAATCCGACCTCAGACACTCGACACCCTTACTAGCCGTGTGACCTTGGGCAAGTCACTTAATCCCAACTGCCCTCCAAAAAGCAAAAAAAAAAAAACAAACATGAGTCTCAGAGAAATTAAGTGAGTTGCCATTTGATTATACAGAGCCGGTAATTCATAGTCAGGATTCAAATTGACTTTGATGTCTCCTAACTCCACCCCTTTCACACCAATGTACCAACTAGGGTATGAAAATATTTCTAGGTCTTCCTTGATTTCTGTGTAGAATATCCTGGACACTCCACTTTTGGGACTCTACTTGTCTTGGCATCCTAATCAGCATCCATGAGTTTAACTATAAACTCTAGGAAGATTATACACACACATATACACAAGTGTGTACATTTGTGTGTGCATGTGTATGTGTGTGTGTGTTGTTGTCATGTTCAACTCTTCATGACCCCTTTAGTATGTGAGCTCCAATGGGAGTAGGGAGCATTTGAGTCTTTGTACTTATTAACCCAGTCCCTAGTTTAGTGCCTGATCACAATGACTTGGTGGATAGAACAGTTTCAGGCACCATTCTGATTGTGCAGATGCAGCCTTAGGAGATTCCTTTTCTCAAGGGACTCTCTCAGATCAGTCACTTTTTGAGAAGTAAAGACAGTCAGCACGTGGCGTGCCTGCACACTGTGCCCCACATGTACTACTTTAAGGAGCTTTGTGGCAATGTGAATTGATATCACAAAATAAATATCCACATGCCCTGGGGTATGAAATTTCCTGACACTAAAAAGATCTTTATAAAAAAAGCAGTATTCAAGATCAGAATAATCATCTCCTTTGGCCCAATAATCCCATCACTCTAAAGTGGGATCATAAATTCATTTTTTATTTTTTTGCTTTTTGGAGGGCAATTGGGGTTAAGTGACTTGCCCAAAGTCACACAGCTAGTAAGGGTGTCAAGTGTCTGAGGCCGCATTTGAACTCAGGTCCTCCTGACTCCAGGGCCTGTGCTATACTCACTGCGCCACCTAGCTGCCCCTGTGATCATAAATTAAAAAAGAAATACCTGTCCAAAATACATATAATAATAAATACCCAAATTAATTACTCCCAGGATTGTTGAGAAATTCAAGTGAGCTCATTCATTCACATTAAGCTATTTGCAAATTTTAAACACTGTGTAATTGTCAACTATTATTCTTCTTCACTTTTCTCAAATACAAAATACTGTGTACACTATTATCTACAATCAGTAAGGTACTAAAAGATCCATCACTTAAACATCTGATAAGTAGTGAATGGTAGAATGAATCATATCCTAAAAGCCACTGCAGTGAAAGGTCCAAGTTGATTAACATCATTAACATTGCACAGGTATTAAATGCAGAGGTGGTGTTTGAATCCAGATTTTCTGATTCCAAAGTTAGTATTCTTTGCACACATGCCCCCACGTTGCCTACTTGTTATGGCATTCAAGACCTAAAATCATTTGGCCCAGAATCACCTTTCCAATGATCACTTTCTGCTGTTTCCCAAAACAAATCCTCTACTGCAGTCCAGGTGGTCTTGACTCAGAGGCAGTGCAATGCAGCAGGTAACAGGCTGTATTTGCAACCATTCTGGGGCAGTCAGGTGGGTGGAGAACCAGACCTGGAGATAAGAAGACTCATTCTCTTGACTTCAAATCTGGCCTTAGACACTCACTAGCTGTGTGACCCTAAGCAAGTCACTTTACCCTGTTTGATTCAGTTTCCCCATTTGTAAAATGAGCTGAAGAAGGAAATGGTAAACCACTCCAGTATCTTCGCCAAGAAAGTTGCAAAGGTGATTGTGAAGACTCAGACATGGTAACAACAACAAAAAGTGACCCTAAATCATTTAAACTTTCTAGGCCTCAGTTTCCTCATCTGAAAATGATAATAATAATAATAATAATAATAAATACCCAAATTAATTGCTCCTAAGATTGTTGAGAAGTTCAAGTGAGCTCATTCACATAAAGCTCTTTGCAGATTTTAAACACTGTGTAATTGTCAACTATCATTATTACTGACTTTTCTCAAATAGATCTTAACCTTTCTAGGCTCCGTGCCTCATATATCCCTTACCTGCCTTCTCCTTCCACCTCCCCTCAACCTGCCTGTCATAGTGATTTGTGATTCCTCTCAACTCCTACAAGAATTCCTTATAATAACCATTTAGGTGTGGATGACTTGTTTTCCCCGTGAGATCACACAGTCAAGAGCAGAAACTGGTCAGTCATTCAATGATCACTTGTTAGGCACCTACTATGAGCCAGGCAACGTGCTGAGAGCTGAGGACACAAACATAGGCAAAAGCTTGCCCTCTTGGAGGCTGAGTGAGACTGGTGGATCACTTGAACTCAGGAGTTCTGAGCTGCAGTAGGGATAGGTTAATCCATTGTCTACACTAAGCCCAGCAACAGCATAGTGAGTCCACAGGAGTGAATTGGCTCAAGGTGGAAACAGATTGGGTCAAAGATCCCACACTGTCAGTAATGGGATCTAGCCAGGAGTCACTCCTGTACTTCCAGCCTGGGTGAGACAGAGGAAAGAGGGAGGCTCAGTATTAGAAAAAAATAGAGACCATGTTTTATGGCAATATGGTATAAGTGCCAAAAGCAATGGACTTGGAACTAGATAATCTGGGTTTGAATCCTGCTTCTGCTATTCGTTATATAACCTTGGACAAATCATTTGGATATTTTTAAAAACAGAACTCCAAACCACCCGCCTACAGTGAAGTACACTTTAACTTAGATAAACTGGAAACATAGACCTTCAAAAAAATCATGTTCTATATATGTAATTATTTTCATTTCAATTTATTAGATTATAACAGCTACTGTCATATTTTTATTAAACTGAGTTGAAATGAATTGAGTTAAAAACGCAAACGATCTGAAGTCAGAAAGTTAATGTTCAATGTCTCTGGGCCTCAGTCTCCTTTTTTGTAAAATGAAAGCAATGAACTACATGAGCTTTAAAGTCCTATGGCATTAAAATAGTAGAATTTCAGCAACACCTAAAAGGCCAGGGTCATTCCACTTGGAGGGAAATAACTTCAGTAACTGATATTTACAAAGAGCTTTGAAGTTTGCAATGTGTTTTACAAATATTCTCTCATCTTATTCTCATAATGACTCTCTAAGATTAGCACTGTGGAAATTATTTTCCCAGTTTTTATAGATGAGGAAACTGAGTCTCATTCCTACAGTCATACAGTTAGTACATGTAGTATGTACTCGAAGTAAAATTCAAACCCGTGTTTTCCTGACACCAGATTTAGCATTCTAGCCAATGTGAAAGATTTACAACAAAAGGCTTGAAATGCCAAGGTGCTTCTGGCTAAACCAGCAAGTAAACAAGAAATCCAGTTACCCAAGCACCCCCATCCTTAGCATTCTGGTTAATCGAGGTTCTACTGTATAATGCTAAATTTACCCAAATAGATTAAACCTGATCCTATAAATAGACCCATTTAAGGCTTCAAATGCAACCCTGTTTTATTTCTAGGGCCTTGCTTCCTGCCAGGTGATTGCCTGGTTGTTTTTCCATTTCAGAATACAAATAGTTCTCCCTCCACAACTAATGGGAAGCTTGGCAGGGTGTAGCACACTCTCCAGCCCTCAGTGAAGCCTTTTGCTAAACAGTGTTAAAGCTCTTTCCCTGGATTATGTAAGGAGGGTTGACAGAAAAGGAGAAACATCATCTTGGGATCCTGTAAAGATAAAAGTGTTTTAGACTTCTGGTGCTTGACAGATTCTGGTTTGGCCCTAGATAAATAATAAAAAATTATCAGAGCTGTAGTTTCTTCCAATGTGCTGGTGAAGATTAATTTATTCTAAATTAAACAAACTGGGCAATAGATTACAGATAAATGTCTACAGGGATTTAGCCAACATGGGAGGTCTCAGAGGAGTCTAAGGCTCTTTAAGCTAATACGTAAATAAATTCCCAACCAGAAGCCACTGAATACAAATGGCATTGCTGAAGTCACAACCTATAACTGCCCAATTCAGATCCGGCTGGAAGCCAAAGCTGGGGCATCAGAGAGAGGCAAAATCAGATTGCCATCCTTAAAGCGACCTCCTTGGAAAGGGATGACCTCCTCAAGCAGGATGGCCCTGGGCCACATCATGAAGGAGATCAAGCTTTGCCTTCAGGATCTGCCAAGTGGCCTTCAGGGGCCCTTCCTGTCTCAGTGCTCCCTCTTCCTCCTTTTACTTCCAAGCACCGGATGATTTCAGACTTTCATGCTTCCTCCTCAGCCTCTGTACTCTCCACATACCTGATAAATCACTCACATGTAACTGTTACCCCTAAGAGAATGTTTGCATTTTGGAGGAGACAAAGCTTTAAACCAAAGGTACAGATCTCTAATTTCAGGAGTTTCAGGTGGAATGGCAGGTGTTAGTGATAGATGACAGATATATTTTGGAGGATAGAGGCCTTCCTGTGGCCCATGTGAAAGGAAGGAAGGAAGGAAGCAAGGAAGTGAGGAAGGAAGGAAGGAAGCGAGGAAGTGAGGAAGGAAGGAAGGAAGCGAGGAAGTGAGGAAGGAAGGAAGTGAGGAAGCGAGGAAGCGAGGAAGGAAGGAAGCTTTTTCTCCATGTATGGCCCATCCTTAAGGAAGGTAAGTTAGACATGTTCATAACTGACTTTTAGTCTTTTCCCTGAGCCTTACACTATTCTACACTGGACTTTAAGTCATTTTCTTTGTGCTCTTGCAGGTTTCTAAGGCTCTAGCCCCTCAGGTTTTACTCTACTCACCCTTGGCTTCCTAGATGAGAAATATACTTCCTTTCTAGTAATCTGACCATCACTTTCTTCACTTTCTCAGAAATCCTAGTGGCTCTGGACTCTGTACATCCTGACTTACTCTAACTTAACTATCTCTGACCATTTTTGTTTACCTGAAGCAAATTGACCATCCAGTTCTGAAGGCTTATTCTACACTTACCGTGAATTTTGTTTCTCGCAATTCAATTCAATTGAACTAGGCCAGAGGTGGCAAATATGTGACCTGACATCAGGCTTCATGTGGCCCACAACACTCCCCAGTGTAACCGAAACAAAATTAAATTGTAATTGAGAAGTATTTAACAAAATAAACAAAGCTACAATAAAACTCAGATAATGTCACATTTTTAAACTATGTCGATATGCAGCAGCAAGGTTTCTTAGGGTTGGATTAATGGTCCCCGTTTCTATTTGAGCTTGAACACCACTGATTTAGGCCAAGTTTCCCTAGAGACAATATACTTGGATCATCTTTGCCATGGTTCCTTTGAAACCTGTCTCTTTCATGATGTTTTTTTCAAAGACCAGGAATAACCTGTTTTGTTTTCTAATTTCAAAGTCATGACTCTTTATTGGGCTGCCCAGTAAGTTCCTGTTTGCATATGAAAAATGGGCCATTTCCCAGTTGTTTTATAGGACTGAGATGATTGACACATGCCAAGCAAATGAATGAATCTACCTTTCCCAGCTTGGCTTATTGATTCTAACCACTTCCCCAGGTTATCCTGAATGACTCATCTCTGTGATGCTGACACACAGTTATACACTCACACCTCTCAGAATCCCATCATTACAGTTTTGCTGCAAGAAAAAATAAGATGCCTTCACGAAGAGGACTAATAAAGATAATTCCCACCAAAAGCCAGTGAAAAATCTTTCTATCTCCCTCCCTTTCCCCCTAATGTCAATTATTCTAAAAATAAATGTGCTTGTCCCATGAAAGATGTTATAAGATTTCTACATGAGCTTCCTGAAGTGCCTAGGAATATACAACATATCTTTCCTTTGTAGATCTTGCTAATTTAGGAATCAAACACTGACAAGTTAGCACCTTTAATCTCTTACAAGAGTGACAAGTCTGGTACCAAGGACCTGTTTACATTCTTTTAACCTGGGTTTGTAATGCTTCTGATCTTTCCCCAGAGTATAGGAGTTTCATATGTGACTGGAGATGTTAGTGAACTTCTCCTAATGGTGCTCCAGAATGGGCCCATAATAAAGACTGTCACACACATTAATACATTTTTGGTGGCACTATGAATTGGTCTAACCATTCTGAGAAGCAATTTAGAATTAGTCTAAAATGGGGCTAAAACATCCATATCCTTTGATCCAGAGAACCCACTGCTAGGTGGTATACACACACACACACACACACACATACATACATACATACATACATACATACATATATATATATATATATATATATATATATATATATATATGTATGTATGTATGTATATACCACAAAAAGGTCAGACATAAAGAAAGGTCCCAAAATGTTTATAGTAGCATTCTTTGTGATGTTAAATTCCCATCCATTAGGGAACAGCTAAACAAATTGTGGTATAGGGATATAATAGAATATTACCCGAATATCACCAATGGTGAATATGAAGAATTCATGGAAAATATGGCAAGACTTACATGAACTGATGCAGAGTGAAGAGAGCAGCACTAGGAAAGCAAAATTCATAATTACTACACCAATGTAAATGGATAGAATGGCGAATTGAAATTAAATGCTGTGTAATCACAATGATCAAGAAGAGTTGAAAAATATCCTTTCTTCTCATTATAAAAACGGAGGGGAGAATATATGTATATATGGAATACTGTATGTGTCGTCATATTGTCAGACAAAGTCGATGTATTGGTTAGTTTTATTGAACTGGGTTTTTAAAAATTTTCTTTTTAAATATTTGTTTTAAGGGAAGGCTAACAGGGAAAGGAAGGGGAAAGACATGTTTAGAAATGAATGTGACAGTTTAAAAAAAGGCATAATTATAAATATATTTACACATACATACACTGACAAGTTAAAGGATTAGTCTGATCAAAGTGGAATCTAAAAATTACCATTGTCATGGCAATGGCATTAGCGATTTCCTGATGATTTTCCAAAAAGTCAGTGCTTTCATTGCTTCTCTGTACACCTTTGCACCCTAGAAGAAACTGCTCTTTAATAAGGGTTGAAGTATAGGACCAGATCTTGAAATGGTGGCCTCGGCAGAACCGTTTGTAGTTAATTTCAGAAACTGCTGCCAAAGTTTAATCTTTCAAAGGTCAATGATTTCATCAGGGTGAGCACTCTCCCTACCAATTCAGTTGAGCTTACCAAGCATTATTCAGTACCTGCTTGTGTTAGACTGCTGAATATACAAGAACAAAAAAGAAACATGCCTACGCTCTAGGAGCTTATATTCTGCTGGGGGGAACAAGATGTATCTGAAAAGAAAATACAAAATGTAAACAAAATACAAAGTGATCTGGACAGGTTTTGGCAAATGAGAGGGTCAGGAAAGTCCTCGAGGTAGGAGGTAGGAGGTGATACAGCTAACACGTAGCTAGGGATGCCAAGAGACAGAGCTGAGAGAAGGCATGTGGGACATTCCATTCCAGGAATGGCAAACAGCCTTGGAGCCTGTACAAAGGCACAAAGAGAGGGGTGACAAGCTGTAGTATGTGGGGAATAGCAAATAGGCTAATATGGCTGGAATATAAAATATAGGAAGGAGAGACATGGGGAAAAAGTCTAGAAAGTCTGGTTGGAGGAAGATTGGGGAGGGCTTTTTAAAGTCATATGGAGACATTTAATATTATATTTTCTAGGCAATAGGGAGCCACTAGAACTTCTGGAGTAGGAGCGTAGCTGTCAGACCTGGGCTTTAGGAATATCAATTTGTCTCCAGGATTAAATATAAAATCCTCTGGTATTCAAAGCCCTTCACAACCTGGCCCCTTTCTAGCTTTCCAGTCTCACTACATTTTTCTCCCCCTCCCACTTTCTCTGGAATCCAGTGCCACTGACCTTCTTCATGTCTCTTTAACATAACACTCCATCTTTCGACTGCGGGAATGTTCAAGAGATTTTTCCTGTGTTTCAAATACTCACCTTCATTTATGATGAAATATGCCATCCATTCCCAGAGAAAGAATTGTTGGTATCTGAATACAGATTGAAATTACCTTTTTTTTTACTTTATTTTTCTTGAGTGAGATAAAGATATTAAAGAAAAGCTTTAAAAAGTTTTTAAAAACTCATAAATTAAAATACTCTCTTTCCTCATCTCTGCTTTCTGGCTTCTTTCACTTCCTTCAGGATACAGGTAAAATTCCTTCCATGAAAAGCCTTTTCTGATCCCCTTTAATGCTAGTGTTTTCCATCTATTAATGTCTACTATTTATCCTTTATATATTACTTGTATATAGTTGTTTGGGTCCTCTTTCCCCCATTAGATTGTGAGCTCCTTGAGCAGGAAATGTTTTTTGTCTTTCTTTGTGTCCCTAGCACTTACTACAGTGCCTGACTCACTGTAGGCACTAACAAAGGCTTATTGGCTGACTGAGCAACAAGCCATAGAATGGATGGGAGAGGTAGGATGATTCTGAGTGTAAGAGGACCATCTAGAAAGCTATTATTATCTCTGATAGAGATAATGAGAGGCCAAAATAATATGGGAACTATGTGAGTAAAGAATAAACATGGGAGGTAGAATCAAAATAACATGGCAGCTGATTGGATACAGGGGAGAGGGAGAGAAGGGTTGAGAATGACTCTGAAGTTGTGAACCTAGATGCACTTGACAGAAATAAAGAAGTTAGTGTCACATTAGGAAGAGGGGCAAATTTTGGAAGAGATTTATGAGATCATAGGTTTGGGGGCCTTCGAGGCCATCTACTCCTCCCCCTTCATTTTACAGGTGACAAAACTGGAGATTAAATGACCTTCCCAAGTTTAATTAGGGAAGTTAAATGGCAAAGGCTTGGGTTTGAACCCAGGTCCTACGAGTTCAGTTCCAACACACTTTCCATCATACTATGCTAAAATAGGCTTCTGGTGAATAGGGACTATTTCATTCCTTGTATCTATTTGGTCAGTGTCTGGCACATAATAGAGACTATAAATGCTTATTGATTGATCCATTGACTTATAACACAGTTTCCTCCTCTATGAAATAAGAGGGTTGGACTCAAATGGCCTTCCATCTCTAGCCTATTATCCTAAGTTCTGTTTTGGAAATGCTGCATGTGAGATTCCTCTGGGACATTCAGGTAGAACTGTCCAGCAGGTGGTTGATGGTGAGATGCTGAGGCTCAAGAGAGAGATGAGGGCAGTGCAGAACACAGCATTTCCATGCATCTGTCTATCCAAGCAGAGTGTGTATGTGTATATGTGTGTGTGTGTGCATGTGAGAGAGAGAGAGAGAGGAGAGAGAAAGAAGAGAGAAGAGAGAGAGGAGGGGGGGAGAGAGAGAGAGAGAAAGAGAGAGACAGAGATGGAGAGAAGAGAGAGAGAAGAGAGAGGGAGGAGAG
>CM053589.1:35237444-35252767 GCA_028646515.1 Pseudochirops corinnae
GAGAGAAGAGAGAGAGAAGAGAGAGAGAGAAGAGAGAAGAGAGAGAGATGAGAGAGAGAGGAGAGAGAGGAGAC
Organism: Pseudochirops corinnae; assembly: GCA_028646515.1. Taxonomy (NCBI): domain Eukaryota; kingdom Metazoa; phylum Chordata; class Mammalia; order Diprotodontia; family Pseudocheiridae; genus Pseudochirops; species Pseudochirops corinnae. Next base: position 35,237,519 of record CM053589.1, read on the forward strand.
AGAGAAAGAGAGAGAGATGAAGAGGGAGAGAAGAGAGAGACGAGAGAGAGAGAGAGAGAGACGAGAGAGAGAGAGAGAGAGAAGAGAGAGAGGAGAGAGAGAGAAGAGAGAGAGAGGAGAGAGAGAGAGGAGAGAGAGAGAGAAGAGAGAGAGATGAAGAGGGAGAGAAGAGAGAGAGACGAGAGAGAGAGAGAAGAGAGAGAGGAGAGAGAGAGAGGGAGAGGGAGAGAAAAGAGAGATGGAGAGGGAGAGAGAGGGAGACTAGATAGAGCATTTGTTAATGATACACTCATGTATCAGGCACTGTGCTCAGCGTCATGGATACAAAAACAACATGGTCAAGACCTTGAAGGAGTTTGCATTCTTATGAGGGAAGACGACACACATTGTTGCTGCTGTCATTTGTTCTTTGTTCTGAACAACACATAAAGGGGAGCCAGGAAAGGGAGGCAGTTGCCCATATTGGGGCAGCCAGTTTGGCTGAAGCATAGACTGGAACGGAAATGGGAAGCAGGTGGCCTTCATGGGGTTACTGTGGCAAAAAAAAAAAAGAAAGAAAAGTCATTGCTTAGAACAGCGGTTCTGGGTTGTGACTCCTTTGGGGGTCAAATGACCCTTTCACAAGGGTTGCCTAAGGCCATCAGAAAACACATATTTCCCATGGTTTAAGGAACCGAGACAAAGCTCCTCTATCCCACCAGGCGGGTGCACTCACATGCAGATACACCCACATACAAGTATTAAAGGAGTCGCAGCATTAGGAAGGTTGAGAACCATTGGCTTAGAGGTTAACCTCCTCACAACAAATCTCTCTAGACTTAACTAGGTGCTCAGATGACAAAAGGACACTGGTTACCAGGCCTACGCTCAAAATCTCTCCTTGGTAGCGCCTTCCAGAGCTTGGGCCTGCCTGTCATTATCTTCCAGACCTCAGGTCACTTCCATACAATAACAAGGCTCTAGAGTCATCCTGTAGTGTAAAAGATGCATGCATAATATTAGAAAAATTTAAGTGTTCTAAATCCTTTGACATTTGAAGCATGTCACAGAGAGAATGCTGGAATTGGAGTCTGAACCCCTGAGTTCAAAACTGAGCTCTACCCTTCAGAGTTTTGTGATCTTGAGAGTCACTTAACTCTGGGTCTCAATTTCTTCATCTGGAAGATGAGATTAGATTGTCTCTAAGATTCCTTCCACTTCTCAGATTCTGTGGCATTGTGTGATTATTTTTTCCTCAGGATTCTTCTTTAACAAATTGGTTTTCACATGGATCTTTCTCTTCAATTCCAAAATGTGTTAATGATGACAAACACCAAGAGACAGTGGCAAAGACAGTGATCGGAACCTTACAAGCTGAAGCCCAAACTTCCAGGGCTGGAGGATTGGAAATAGCAACACAAAATCAAAATGTTCGCTCAAAGCCAAACTAAGTTTTCCCTTGAACAACTCACTGAATGTAAGACAAATGTTGTTCTAGCACGTACTGCTTTTGTTTTAAAACAAAACAAAATGGTTTTATTGTAAATAACCAACATTTCAGGGGCACTAATAGTCCTGTTCGCTAGAGTACCTCCCCTTGATGTTTCTGATTGCACCCATTTCAAACCCAAATTAAATGTTAATTTGGCTTCCTCCCAGTAGTATAAACACTCATGCAGTTACTTCCAATCTTGATTCTGATATTCCAATTCTAAAAAGAAATTCTTTCATTGGCTTTGTTTTACCCAAGAAGAGAAGCTTGTTATGAATCATTTTATGTTCTCCTTGGCTAGGGAAAGAACAGCATTGGCCCAGGAAGAAGAATACTGGACACCCAAATACCAATCCAATTCTACTGCTTATTGGCATAAATTTGGAGTTGGAAGAGATCTTAACAGTTGATCAATTAGTCATCAAGTATTTATTAAGGACCTACTCTGTGTCAGGCATTGTACTGGGTGCTAAGGGACATACAAAACCAAAAATGAAACAATCCTTGCCCTCAAGACGCTTCCATTCTAGTGAAAGAGGAGGCAACATGCTCATATCATATATAGCACACTCCCTACCCTCCACCCTCCAGGACCACCACAACTGACAGGTTAGATTCCACTCAGAATCCTAGGGGTAACTCTGAGAGGACATGCACACATCTGAGGGCATTCCCCAATATCGATTTACCAGTTGACATCATAATTAGTTTTTACAAAGGGATATTTACTGGAAAAATGTAACAAGGACTAAAACATATAAAAAAATTCTATTTACTAAGGGCACAGTCTCTCCCCTCCAACTGTATCCCATACACACACAAGGTCCCTGGGGAGAGTGGCTTCCAATTTGAAGGACAAAGGTGGCCCCATGAGTCCTTTTCTTCTATCACAAAGTCCCTGACAAGTCTGTTTCTCAGCATGTCATGGATGCGTCACTCTTTGCTCATCTGGGTTGACTGTAAAGGAGAGTGTACAGCTGATGGTTCAACTCATTGATGGTCTGGGTCAAGAAGGTCACTTGGCTGCTTCCCTGACTTTTCACTGAACTTAGGCACTACTGGTAGGACTTGGTCTCACCAAAAGCCTGTGTACTCCTACTTCGAGATGCAGGTTCACATAAGATCAGGAAAGGATAAACACCAAAGAAATAGAGATTCCAAGCACTCATTGACGTATGGTGGCACATAGTAGGGTAACTGCTGCCCTTCCCCTACCTGTCAGCTCACAACTATACATTGTAGAACATTTAACAATCATGCTGTCTCAAAAAGAGACTGTTAGGGTTACAGAGGGAAAAAAAAGTAGCATTCAGATTTTTTTAGTCTGAGATGTAATAGATAAGAGGGCTAGATTTGGAGTCAGGTTCAAATCTGACTCCATCACTAATCCTGTGGAACTTTTGGCAAATCACCACCTTTCTGGACCTCAGAACTGGAATTAGAAAATGATTAATGCAAACTCAGGTCCAGCTCAGTACCTACTGGGTCATGGGCACATCTAGCTCTGCAGCCAACCAAAAGACTCCTCCTCACTAAACAGCACATGTCCCTCAGTCACTTAGAGCCAGAATTAGGTTCACCATGCTTCCACATGTTGGGCTGGAACCAAACAGGGTGAATTGCCCATATTCTATAAAACCCACCAGGAAGCGGAAAACTGAGCACGTGCTAAATACTGAGCCTCATCGGCCCAGTCACCCTATTTTATTCATGTATGGAAGTATATGGCAAAATAAATATAAGGCAATTTGGGAGGAGGTGGGCCCACACACCTGAGGGTTCAGGCAATGTATCATGTGGACCAGAAATGGAGCGTCATGTATGAGAAATGGAAAATACCAGACATAGCACTACAAGGGTAGTAATATATAATAAAGTGGGAAAATTACTTTGGTCCAGGTTTTGAAATACTGGATCTAGAGTCCAGAATAAGAACCACCACCACAACAACTAATATAACGCTTTCTACGTGCCAGGCATTATGCTAAGTGTTTTACAAATGTTATCTCATTTGTTCCTCACGATTCTGACAGGTAGGTGCTAGTATTAACTCCATTTTACAGGTAAGCTAACTGAGACAAACAAGAAGCCCTGAATTAAAATCTAGCCTCAGCTCTCTCTTAGCTGTGTGGTCTTGGGCAAGTCACTTAACCCGTTTGCCATAGTTTCCTCACCTGTACAATGGGGGTAATAATGACATCTATCTCTCAGGGTTGTTATGAGGATGAAATGAGATATTTGTAAAGCACTTAGGACAATGCCTGGCACATAGTAGGCATGGTATAAATGTTTATTCCCTTCTCTTACCCTTCCCTTTAGATGCCAAACACAAGAGTTCATATTTGATCCCAAAGGTAGCAGGAAGCCACTAGAGTTTATTGAGCACAAGACTGAAATGGTCAGACCTGTGCTTTAGGAAATTCCCTTTGGTAGCTGAATAGAAGATGGATTTAAGTGTGGAAGAGTCTGGAGGCAGGGAAACCAATTAGAAGGCTATTCTCATAGTCCAGGCAAGAGGTTATGAGGGACCGGTAGCCATATGAGTGAAAAGAATAGATGGATGGATACAAGAGATACTGTTGAACTTAAAGAAATGAGAGTCGATGACTGATTAAATATGTGGGGTAAATGACAAAGATAACACCAAATGATGATGTAGGGAGTACTCTTTGGCCTCACTCTCTCCAACTCCATTGTCTCCTCAATGTTCTAGGGGGACTTCTGAGGGTGTAGGGTATCTATTCTCTAACACCCTTGACTTGTGCCCATACTCTGCTGTGTTCTCCCACTATCAGCCACTCATGACTAGCATTCTAGCTCCACATAATCAATTAATATCATTAAGTTTTCACAAAGTGACATTTAGTTCAAAGATGAGAAGTATTAATATTTCCCACCAGCATCTCAGGGTCACACTCTCCCCTGTACCACCTTATTCTTTGGGAAGAGTAGGCTCAGGAACAGTTTCTACCTCTCCCACTAAGTTCATGTCCAAATGTGACATTACTTGTGGAGGAGCCCTCATCTCAGCTACTGTTGGACTGGGTCCCCAAGGTCATTCCTCAGTCCTTGAATCCTCAAAGCTTGGCTGGCTGGATACAAACCCTAGCATGAATCGCATTCCTGGACAGTGGGAGACTTTACTCTCCTGACTCCTCAAAGCTTACGAGGTTGTATTCATCTCCACTTAAATAAAACAAAAGAACAAATACCAAGGCAAAAAGACAAGGCCTGTCTTTACAGACCATATGTTAGCCTTGGGTCAGGAAGACAGGCATTTTTAGCCATTCTACAGTCATGACATTTCAAAAAGAAACCATTGGAGTTATGAAAAAAATAAAGTTCATATTGTTTTTAGTCTAGGATGCAATGGATGAGTGCTAGATTTGGAGACACTAACCCTGTGGAAATTCAGGCACATCACTAAGCCTTTTTTTTTTTATTTTTCTTTTTTAATTTTTGGAAGGGGAAGGCAGGGCAATTGGGGTTAAGTGACTTGCCCAAGGTCACATGTATAGTAAGTGTTAAGTGTCTGAGGTTGGATTTGAACTTAGATCCTCCTGAGTACTCTATTTACTATACCACCTAGCTGCCCCTCACTAGGCCTTTTTGAGCCTCAGTTTTCTCATCTGAAAAATGAGAGGATTGGACTAGATGACCTCTGATGTCCCTCCTAGTTCTAAATCTATAATCCTCTTAAATTTAATGGGTCCCAAACAAAATTAATGGTCTTCCCTTTTAAAAGTGCCTCTCCTTCAAACTTCACCATTTTTGTTGACGACAAAATCTAACCAGTCAGTCAGGTTTGCAAATCTTCATCATCCTTGATTCTTCCCTCTCTCCCTTTCCCTCTACCCTGTAATTACTTACTAAGTCCTATCAATTCCACCTCCACAGTCTCTTTTGATTCCATCTACCTCTCTCAATTCATACTATCATTTCCTCCCACCTTCTCTCCATCACACACAGACACCTTGTTCAGGCTCTTGTCACCTCTGTCCTGGGCTATTAAAATGGCAGGAGTTCATACTGACATAGCTTTATGGTCCATATAACACTTCTCACAATAACCTTGTTTAGTGGATAATGTAAACATTATTATGCTCATTTTATAGATGAGGAAACTTAGGGTCGTAAAAGTGAAATGATTTGATTAAGGTCTCACAGCTAGGAAGTGTCAGAACCAGGACTCAAATCCAGGTCCTGTTACTCCAAATCCAGTGACTTTTCCATTATGACATGCTGCCTCTCACAACCTAATTGCTCTCCCTGCTTATAGTTTCTCCTCTCTCTATCCATCCCTTACGTAGTTGTCAAAATAATTTTCCTAATGCACATATCTGACTGTCACTTCTCTGCTCCAAATCTTTCAGTGGTTTTCTAAGATAAAGGACAAACTCCTTAGCCTAGCATGGAGGTCATGTGTTGTGACAAAGAGTACTGGTCTTGCCACTAGGAAGATGGGTTCGAGGTCTGCCTCTTATATACTGGCTGTGTCATCCTAGCACATTGCTTACCTTCTCAGTGCTCTAGGTCTAGGGTGAATCTCTAAGAATATCTATTGCAAAGAAGAACTTTACTTGTCTTATAGGAGGGAGTTTTCTCATCCTGGAGTTCCTCTTACTGATGAAATTGGAGGTGCTGTCCCTATGCCATAATCTAGCCTCAACCAACCCTTTTCGTCTTATTTCTCATTACTCCTTCCCAAGTCCTCTACATTCAGCCCATATTTACTACTAACTCTTCCTGGTCTTCTTCTCTGCATTCACATAGGCTATCCACCGTGCCCAAAATGTCTTCTCTCCTCAACTCATCCTATTAAAATCCTCTTTCTTCAAGGCCCAACTAAGGTTCCCTCTTCTCCATGAAAACTTCCTTGACCTCCTAAGTGAAAGTGATGGCTTGCTTAGATTTTCTTAAATTTTATCTGGATCTCTATTATATTTTATCTTATGTAATATTTATTTGTGCAATGTCATCTCTTCCTCATTCAGTTGTGAGTTTATTTAGAGCAGAAACTGTCACTTTTTATTTTTGTATATCCCAGTGTCTCTAGCATACTTTGAGCGGTGACTACACCTGTGATTTCATTAGTATAGGGAACTACCAGAAAAAAACTCCTTCTACAAATAGAGATTGGCACCTACTCTGCAACCTAAGGTCTTAGAAAGTTACATGTGGCACTGAAAGGTTAGTAACCTGCCCGGCGTCACACAGAAAGTGTGTGTTAGAAGTGAGACCTAGAGGCAGCTAGGTGGCGCAAAGAACAGAGCACCAACCCTGGAGTCAGGAGGACCTGAGTTCAAATGTGACTTCAGATACTTACTAGCTGTGTGACCTTGGGCAAGTCACTTAACCCCAACTGCCCTGCCCTCTCCCCTCCAAAAAACAAACAAAACCAAAAAAAAAGTGCAACCTGAACCCAGGTTTTCCTAACTCCAATCTACTATGCCACCCTGCCTCTTACTTAGGTCATAGTAGGCATTTATTAAGTTTTTATTAATTGAATGAGAAGTTTGGGTGGAGTTCTTAATTCCAGTTTAGTTTTATAACTTATTCTGTGTGACTTAGGGCAAGTCTCAACCCCTTGATCTTCAATTTCTTCTTTTGGAAAATGAGTAGTTTGGACTAGTAAGGTCCCTTCCTCTTCTAACATTATGTGACTTTAATAAAGACTTTTTGAAAGCAGAGAAGAATAAATATTACCTTATCAACTCCTGCCCAACTACAAATCACTAAAACACACCATATAACTGAGGCTACTTGATCTCTCTCTTGGGTAGACTAAGCTTTGAAACCTCCAAAAATTCATGATGGCACCCAAAGCACAAAGTAGGAATGAAAATAAAATAACTTAGCTAGAAACTAGCTAGTTCAACTAAAATATGTTGAAGACTAGGCATTTCATCTGATCAGCTCCTAGAAATGACAGATCTGTGAAGTGTCTACATTAAAAAATTGAGTTTGGCAGCCCGGTTTCTCAAAGAAGATGCTTCTGAGCATTAAACCAAAGTTCCATACTCTTTTTATGTTGGAGAATGTCTTTCGATTTTCTCAAGGTTTTATGACCTCCAAAGACCAAGGTAAGATATGTGTTTACAAAGCAAGAAAGTCATCAAGGGGGATGGAAATGGAATCTGGGAAGGAAAGGTCAAACTAGTAGCTACTTAGACCTCTTAGACGTTGCCCAAGTGAGGAGTCAAGTTCAACCAGTATTGGTCCAATAGGTTCCCATGCTTTCAACATTCCCATCAAGAAGTTTCTCAGTATTCTGTATTTTCCTTAATTTCATTCTGCTATTCCTAGTTATGTTTCCAAGGGCTATGCTAAATAATTCTTCTTCCTTTTTAAAAATATTTGCACCTTTTAAGGAAGCAAGAGAACCAACGAGCTGAGAAAATGAGATGCGTAGGTAATATGAGCTGTGTGCTTTCACTGTTTTGCAGGGGGAAAAAAGGGGAGGAGAGCAAAAGGGGGAAGAAAGGCTTAGTGTTAAATCCTGGAGCTTAAAATGAAAATGTAAATAGGAAATGCTCAGTGACCTTTTCCCAGGGGACTTATATGAACTAATGTTAATGTCATGGTACATTGGTTAAACTGCTTTACTCAGTTTATTCATCTTATTTCAAGATATTGTTTTTATATAGAACTATTAAGGGGCAGACCTATCTAACCTGTAAGGTCCCATCCATCACTAACATTCCATTAATCTATTATGAAATTATGACACCTCCCCTTAACTTCTTCCTCAGGAATGTCTCTGTCCATCTAAGATGATTTTTCTAATTTTTTCTCTTATTAATCTATCCCTCCCACTATCCCCTATCCTTCAAGTAAAAAAAAAAATTAAAGAAAGAACCTGATAAATGTAGACCACATTGCATAGCATCCTACAAAACAAATTCTCACATAACCCATATCTGAAAATGTCTCTTTCTGTACTTTAAGTTCATCATTTCTCTACCAGATCATTCTTTTGAACTTCTGTTGATCAGAATTCTAAAGTCTTGCACAAGTTGTTTTTCTCTATGTTATTATTATTGTATAAATTGTTCTAATTTTACTCACTTCACCTTGTTTATAAAAGTCTTCCCAATTTCCTATGAAATTACACATTTAATCATTTTTCATAGCACAAATATATTCCATTGCATTAATGTAACACAAGTGGCATATTTTCCAGTATATCAATTGATATTAGTCACTTCCTAATAGGACACAATCTTTTGGCTACCACAAAAAGAACTGCTCTAAATATTTTGTACAGATAGGTCTTTTACTTCTTCAATTTCTTTGAAGTGTGGGTCTGGTAGAGGTATAGGTAATTCAAAGCACCACAATTTGGTAATTTGGGGGGCATAGTTCCAAATTGCTTTTCGGAATGGCAGGACCAATTCCCAGCTCTATCAACAGTACATAAGTGTATCTGTTGTCTCATCCAGGGATGTGGCATCTATGACCTTGAGGCTACATTATAACCCTCTAGGTCCTCAAGTGTGTCCCTTTGACTGAGTCCAAACTTCACAGAACAAATTCTTTTATTAAGGGGCATAGCCCCTTCAATATTTGTCATTTTATGCGTCAACTTTACCACTCTGATTGGTGTGAGGTGGAACCTCAGAGTTGCTTTAATTTGCATTTCCCTAATTATTAGTGGTTTAGGACTTTTTTTCATATGGTTTATAACTTGGATTTCTTCCTTAAACTACCTTTTCCTATCCTTTGACCATTTATCTATTGGGGAATGACTCTTATTCCTGTAAATTGAATCAATTCCTTATTCATCTTAGATATGAGAGAAATTTGCTGCAAAGACTTTCCCCCAGTTATATTTCCCTTCTAATTTTAACTAGAAGTTTTAACAAAAATTTAAAAAATTAAGTCAAAATTGGCTATTTTATCTTGTGTGATTCTCTTGCTTATTTAGTCATGAGCTCTTGTCTCTATCCATAGATCTGAAAGATAATTTCTTCCTGGATCCTCTAATTTATGATATCACCTAAGGTTACCAAAAAAAAAAAAAAGACAGTGGTGACACATTATCTTCCAAGGAGAATCATAAGAGTCTAGATTTAGACTTGAAGGGGGCCTTTGAAGCCATCAAGCTCATTCATGTAATATTACTCATGAGAAAACTAAGAGTCAGAGAGATTAAATAACTTGCCTAGAGTCATAGAACTAATAAGTGTCTGAGGAAAGATATGAACTCAGGTTTTTCTGACATGCTGTGTCAAAATTTATTTGTTATAATGAAGTTTTAATGGTCCTAGAAGAAAAGAGAGGCTATGTCATCCTTGCATAGATAAAAGGAAGAGAGTGCAAAAGTTCACCAGGAGACAGAAAATGTGTCACCAGACAAATACAGAGGATTTGTCTTGCAAGTAGGATTAGCTACAGGCAGTGTTGTGTAGTGAATAGAAAGAGGGGCTCAGAGAATCAGGCACCCCTCTGATATGTCCTGTCCGTGCAACCTTGGGCAAGCCATTTAACTTCTCAGTATCATAGGCAACTTTTTAAGACTAAATTGAAGAGACTTTCAAGTATAATGAAAACACTAGCTGTTGACCTGCATTGGTAGAGGGCATTATTTCACTGGGAATTCCCTTATATCAATGAAATCACATCTAGACAATAAGGAAAGAAAGAAAAAAAGTTTAGATGTAGAAGATGAAGGAAAGAATTGAAGAGGACTTCCATGGTCCCTAGACTAAGAGAGAGGCAGAATGTTTAATGTTGGCTAAAAATCAGTTAATGCAAACACTTCACACTTATACCTAACACATCTAGGCTTTTCTTAGGAACCACCATAGTGCTAGAATCCTTCTGTTGCTTTACCTAGCATAATCAATCAATCAACCAATCAAAAGACATTTAGTAAGAACTTAGAAAATACCACAAACTGTGCTAAGCACTAGAGACACAAAGAAAAGCAAAAACAGCCTCTCACCTCAATAAATTTACATTCAAATGGGGGAGACAAAGAATACAGGAACTGTCACACACAGAGAAGAAAAATAGAGATAAAAAGTAGTCTTATACAGCAAGGGAGTGGGGAAAGGGCACTGGGAAAAGTGTCATACAGGGGGTGGCTCCTGAGCTGAGCTTTAAAAGAAGGCAGTAGTCTAAGAATTGGAGATTAAGAGAAGAGTATTCCAAGGATCAGGTACCACCAATGCAATTTTTAAAATAATTAACAAAAATAAACAATACACCTTTTGGTCAATTCTGAGAGTAAAGATATGATTTGCCATTAAAAATCATCTGCAAGAGGTGGGGGTAAGGAGAAGACAGGTCTGGTCCATGGGTGTGGAACACAGCATATAATATCACATTTTTTCAATGATTCTTAAATAAGTTTTGCTCATTTTTTTAAAAAAATCTGTTATAAGGAATGGCTTTCTGTGATGAAAGGAGGAATAAGGAGAAATTTAGGTGACATAAAAACATGAAATCAATAAAATTCTATTTTTTTAAAATTTCTCTTCAAAAGCCTGCCCATTATCTTCTCATATTTTCATCAAAGATGTCTTTTTATCAATGCAGTCTCCTCATTAAAATTGTAGAGATAAGTAAGGTATATAATTCAGTAGTTTGGGGGATAATGATAGCATTTCATGATTTCCCCCCAATTATTTGCTATTTTCTACTCTTTCCCATACGTTAAAAATTAATCCATTAATACTTTCAAAATTATATCACGTCCAGCAGAGATTTCTTCCATGCATATTTGGTCTGTTTCTGCCATTCTTCCCAATTTCATCATCTGATGTGTCAGTTCCAATTATTCATATAGTACGTTGGGATTCTGAGATACTTAACTCAAATGGGATGGTTTCACTATCATTGGTGATGAGAGTAGATCACTATGGAAATTCTCATAGATGCTGTCCATTGTCCATTTATTTGATATCTTTCCAGATATCTGGAGTTCTAGATGCTCTTGGAGTAATCTCGCTTAGCAGGGTCTCACACTGGGCTTTCTGAAGCTAAATTTCCCTCCATACTGTTTTCCATTGTTTTGACAAGTGACATTGCTCATAACATTCCTCTATCCTTCTTGTAATGACGTTCTGACCGCATCACGTTCTAGAATACTATATAAACTCCCAATGAGATCCATCGCAATTTGAAAGATGTCCAACAAGTCACGTAGCAAAAAATAAAAACAAATTTTTAACTGGAAGAAGAATGTCTATTTCCAATTTGGACAGGCAATCCATTGTGCTGGTTCCTTGGCACTTATATCTTGGACAGGCGCTCCATAATTTTATGGAACCCTAATTGGAGAAAGTGGGCTGGATTGAACTTGGAACGTTCTAGAGTTGTTTCCTGATGCACCACACCACCTTTGTAATACCAATATTCTAATGAGGTTAAGTCAAAAATCACAGGTGACTCAAAGGGCAATGGAGAGATGCATGGTAGGTGACTATAAGTAAGTTAAAGCATTTTATCAACGATGAGAATCGATTTAATAGAAGTTGGAAAAGGAGATGGGACAGTTGAGAATAGCCCAAGGGCTGCATTGGTACCTACAAGATATTAAAGACCTAGAAGAAGGCCTTCCTCCTCCTGGATAACTTTCATGAAGAATTTGTACGAAGATATGGACAAAGAAAGCATGAGATGAGTGGATTATAACTGGTGCTGGTGGAATAAGGTAGAATATCTATCACAGACTTTGCCACATGGACCAGGGTATTTTTTTTCCTATAAAGGAAAGCTATCTGAGGACTAGGGTACAAATTAATGATGCAACTTGCCAGTCATTAGAGGAATAAAAAGGCCTACCTATGAGATGTTAGTGCCCCTTAGACTTGCCAGATGTCCTATGATGAGAATCAATCTACCCTTCTGACCAAATGCATTTCCATATGGAACACTGTACCCTAGATGAAAATCTTTTCCATTCTGTGGCTAAATGTTAGATGGTCTATTTCCTATTTGGTTCCAAACACAAATATGCATCCCTGCCCTCAAGGGCTTACAATCTAATAGGAGAGACAACATACAAAAAAAATGTATACAAAGCAAGCTACATACAGGAGAAAATAGGAAATAGTTAAAAGAGGGATCCAGCCACATGGGTTAGGTTTTTTCCCTTAAAAGGCAGGGAAGTTTTCTCTGAGACTTGATTGGTCTAAGGATTTGACCCATGGATGTGACTTCTGGTCATCTGGCATATCAAAAGGCCAGCCCACAAGGAGTCAGTGTCATTTAGATTTGACAGATGTCTTATAAGTTAAGATAGTCTTTTGAGTAGATGTTTCTGCATGAAGCTGAGGGGAGATGCATCTACCTTAACTAGCTGATTATCCTTTCCACACTAGAGCTAAATAAACTTCCTTTTGCTAACTGTTATTTAGATAGGTGTCTCATTCATTCCAATTTTGAACCTGAACCAACTGAAAGGCCTGAATCAGGTTTGACCCACAAAGTGGTTAAACAAATCAACGAGATTACTAATCCATGGGAAAATTGGGCACTTAGAACATTTAGACATTCAGGCCATCCTTTCAATACTTGTGAATATCATTTCAACTTGTACCTTCCACCATCCTAACTTAAGAATCCTCCTAATAGATATTACTCTGTTTAGACAGAAAAAAAACCTTTTAAAAGGGCTATCTCCTCATCCTTCTAACCCCCAATAAAATTCTTGAACTGCTTCAGGCTATGTCATCCAATTTCAAACAACAGCTTATTAAGTTCCTATTTGTGGACAAGGCACTGAAGGAGATAGAGATGAAAACTAATCTAATTGGAAGAGGGGTGGCAATCATGCCCTTTGACCATGAACATAATTTCTTAATTGGTCTCTAGGTTGTAAAATTTAAAATATCTTTTTATATTCATTTTTAATTTTAAAAATCTTGAGATGTTTTCAAATATGCTTGCATATGTAAATGGGAAAGCTGTGGCAACCCTCATCTAAATTTGTCACACATTGGCTGCAGGCCCTGTACTGTTAATTCTGATTAAATAAGACTCCTTAATGTATGAGCCTGAATTGCTCATGTAGTCCACTGTGTCTCATTAGTCCTTCCAATAACAATGTAAAAATAACTCAGCCATTATCACTTTGACAAAAATCAGTAACTTGCTGCAAATCAGAGAAAGAAGTGGAAAGATCTTGGATCAGCTAAACAGTAATCTGTATTACTGAAAAAAAAAAAGCTTAATTAAGATTACTGGTTTCTTTGTTTTGGTTGCAGGTATCATGACCCCTATCCCTGGAGGGCAGACAGAAAAATCAATCTTTTTCCAGGAAAGACAGTATTACTTTAAAGCTGCTTTTCAACTTTGTCCATCCAGATACTCTTCTGACCAATGAAAATCATTTTGCCAGGCCTCTGCCTCACATAGATGCCCAAACACCTGCTTTCAAATTCTTATCATCGGTGAAATTACATAACCTACTAACCAGTTCAATCCTGATAGAAAAAGCTCCCTCCCACATAGCCTCTGGACCCCAGATTTATCCTGTGTGGTTTTCTCAGTATTTCACTTATCTCATCATTCCATCACCTCAATTTCTCATCTTCCCATTAAGTCAGCACTTTCCCTGACTGTGATAACTTTCCTTCAAACTAAATAGGAAATGTAAACATGAAAAGCCAACACTAACAAATTTTAGATGGGTTTACATTTTAAGCTGCTTATCTGGAGCTCTCATTTTACCACATTTGTAACTGGGAAGAAATGCTGGATCGGTATGTTGAATATAATTTATGTAATGTGAGAAGGGTGTTGAAGTGAGTAGACAGACTTGGAGTCAGGATGACCTGGGTTCAAATGTTGTCTCTGACACTTGGTTATATCCTGGGTCAGAGTCACACTGTTCGTGAGAATTTGATTCAGTTCTTCTGGACTCCCTGTGTCTAGCCCTCTATCCACCTAGCCTCTTAATCAAGTCTCTTATAGACACTAAAATCCTCATAGGAGTCTTAGTTCTTTCCTAATCCACCAATTTAATTCATCTCAGTAAGTATTTGCTGAGCCCTTGGGGTCCTAACACTTTAATAAGCTTAAAACTGCACTGAGACTTTTGGGATACACTATATAGATACTATCAGGGACCAGATTCTTCTCACAGATTTTTCACAAAGAGTTGTTATATACCAGTGAAATCCTTAAAAAAAAAAAATATAAGGGGTGGAGCCAAGATGGCGGCGTAGCAGCAGCAACATATCACAGCTCTCACATAGCCACCCCAAAATACCCATAAAATAGGACTCTAAACCAATCCTAGAACTCCAAAACGCATACAAAGATACTTCCCACTAAAGTCAGCTCAGCTTCGAGGAACCATATCAGCACTGTGAACCGAAACCAGCCTGGCCTGAAGCCACGGCTGTGCCCCAGGGGCAGCTGGACGGGGGCAGCTGGACGGGGAGCCTCTCAGGTGAGCGGATTAGCGACAGCTGTGAGTGGGGATTGCGAAAAGGGGAGATAAGCAGTCCGGCGGAAAGGCCTCCAGAGCGGAAAAGCGAAAGGCAGAGGTTTTGCACCCACCTCCGCATTGTAGCTTCCCGCCCGCGGCCTGCGGACGGCAGGGGGACTGAGCGATTGTTCTCAGGCCAAGAGCTCTCGTGTTGAGCGGCCTGAATCTAGATTGCGGTATTGGGCCTCGGTTCTGGAGTCTTCACTATCCTGTCAGCCGGAAGTAAATAGGAAGAGTTCCCAGCGTCTTCCTGAGAGCTACGGCAGGTGGGAGGACCCCAGCAATTTGGGACAGAGCTTTTCCTTCTGGAAGCAGAGCCCCACAGAGATCTTTT
>CM053589.1:35253267-35306166 GCA_028646515.1 Pseudochirops corinnae
GTGGGTGGGGGAAAGAGGGGGAGAAAATATGTAACTCAAAATCTTGTGGAAATGAATGATGCAAACTATAATAACATTAAAAAAAAAGAAAAACTTTAAAAAAAATATTAGCAACTATATAATCAAAGTATTAAAATGTGATAGAGATAATGAGGTAAAGAAAACAGTAAGAAAAGGGAGATATTCGTGTGAGCAAAATAGTTTAAAAGTCTTTACATAGATGGGAGGTTTTAAATGCAACTTAATGTGAACATTCTAGACAATTTTTGAATGAGAGGGAAAAAGTGACATGATAAAAATGCTACCTTGGCAAGATATAACTGGAGTAGTATATAAAATGGAGGAGAGATAGGCTATAATAATCCATGCATAACCTGATGAGATTCTATATTAGGATGGTAGGAGTGAGAAGAGAAACAGGAAGGAATTAGTCCAAGCTAAGTGGTTTTAAAGTATGTTGAAAAGAAATGTGGTATAATGGAAAGAATACTGGACTCAGACCAGGTTCAAGTCACACTAAGTCTGGATTTCATTTTCCTCACTTACAAGACTAGATGATCTCCAAAGGTTCTTTCCTGTGCAACCATTCTGTCAGAATGTGTAAACCTTGCCCTCCTCTGAAGAAGACAAGGCAAAAGCTCAAATATCAGCAACAAGAGAGGCCACTGTACTATAATGACTGTGCCACAGAATGTCGAGAAGAAAAAAAATATGAAAGGATATTACCAAAAAGGGTACTAAGAATCAGTTTTTACATCATCAATCAAATTTAATTTGACTATTAGTTCAATAAAGGAGATTTCCCAATGGCCAGTGAGTGAATCTAGTGCAGGATGAGTTGAATCACTTAAGTTTTAACATTCTTGCTATAAAAAAAAAAGCACACACACACAAAAAAGACAGTTGCAGCGCAATGCAACAGGCATCCCTTGGAGATGCAAAGACATTAGTTGGTGTAGTAGTTTTCATCATAAGCTCTCAAAGTCAACAAGAAAAGACTTCATTTGGTCATCATGTACTGCATGTACTGCAACAGTAGTTGCAAAATGGTCCCCATGAAAATAACTATAGCTTATACACCATCCATTGCGAAGGATAAAATGGCAGAAAAATTCTGAAGAACTTGGTAAGAACTTCCATATATATGTATATATATATGGAAAAGTCTGGTACAAGTATAAGGAAGGAGAAACCAAAGACTAGCTGATGACACAGATGCCTCACACATACCTATGTTAAAACACTTTCAAGAAAACAGCTGCTAGACATGGCAAGTATCAAGTAACACCATAAAGAACAAAAGAGGTTACATTTCAAGAGACAGAACAGATTTGCTATTGATGTCAACTTATCTGTGTGAAAAAAACAAGGATGGGGAAAAAAATAAGTGAACAGTGGAAACTGAACTACTTCAACAAGTAAAAACCAAAATTATTAAAAGAACAGAAATGCCATCAAATTGGTTCTAACATTGGCTAGAAGCTTTTCTGATATAAATTAACTGCCAGCATAAAGAAACCAAAAGAACCTGGAAAGTGCCTTAACTAGGATTTGACTTATTTGTCAAAAAGAAAGATGGCAGCCAAAGGCAACAGTGGGACAGACGTATTAACTTTTATAAAATCTTAATGACAAACAAATAATCTCACAGAGCAATCAACAGAGGGCAAAACCAGTTTAAACAAAGCTTTGCAAGATATCAGTTATCCCCAAGTGTATTTAAGGATAAAAATGGAAAAAAGACTACATGCAGAAGAAAAAAATGGAAAAAAAATTTGCAAAAATCATAACAAACTGTTTTCTGCAGTTATAGGAAGGGAACCACTACACTTGGACCTTAACATCATGGTCCTGAATGTGCTCATACAAGAGGTAGAAACAATCCTGAAGGGAACAAAAATAGGAAAAGCAGCCAAAATGGACAAAAAATGGGAAAAGCAGCCAAAATGGACAAAGTTTTATAGGGAAGACCTGTGCTGAAGGCAACACAATTGTAAAAATGTTGAGACCAATATACCAGGTATCTGAGGCAAAGATAGGAAAAGCACAGGGGAAAATTTCTTACTTTATTAACACTAAAAAAAACAAATGACCATGAGATAGCTACTGACCTATATGACTACTCTCCCAACTACACAAAATATTTCAGAGGCTTTTATACATAAATCTTGGGCACCCTGGGTGAGGATTAGCAGGGAATAAGGTTTCTGCAAGAAATATTGAACAATGGACCACTACAATTATAATTTCATAATTAACTAAAAGATGTAAAGAATATAGGATCCCATCATGCTTACTATTAGTTGACTCAAAAAATAAAACTTGAAAAAGGTATCTGATAATAAAAAGAATAAAAAACACTTTCTTAGAGATTTTTTAATAAGGTGTCTCCCAATGATCTATCAAACTCATTCAAGATTCCTTGGAACATCAAATAACAGAAATAATCCTGTTCAATAAGCTTCTGTTAGTAAACAACAGGTAAGGAATGAAACAAGAAAATGTATGCTTGCCATAGGGATTTGCCATGGTGAGGGAGGAGGTCCAGTAGAGACTCTGGGTCAAAGAGAAATTTCTTCTTTGGATAGGAAGGTCCCTCAAATGTTCCTGTTTCTAGATGATACTATAGTTATACTGCACTGGGCCCTAAAACCTCACTGAACATCATGGGAAAGATTTATATAATAAAAAGAATTTGGTGCATCTATCCACAAAGACAAGACCAAGTAGACAAAGACTATTATCCAGATTTTAACAGTATGTATATCTGAGACAGACCATTTAGATCAGTGGTTCTCAACCTTCCTAATGCCACGACCCTTTAATACAGTTCCTCATGTTGTGGTGACCCCCAACCATAAAATTATTTTAATTGCTACTTCATAACTGTAATTTTGCTACTGTTCTGAATCATAATGTAAATATCTGATATGCACAATGTATTTTCATTTTTACAAATTGAACATAACCCCCAGGTAGAGAACTGCTGATTGAGATGGACAATCTTATTAGGCCCATGATAGAAGAGAAAGAGAACAAGTTGGAAAGACTTTGGGAAACTGTAACACTCTTTTAACTGTCCCCAAAAACAAAGGCCCATTTTAAAAATACTAACATTCTACAGGTTGTTGCTATATGAAAGACATGAAACACAATTTTCTATGAAAAACTGAACTGAGTATTATACAAAAAGCAATGGAAACTGGCATGGTATGAAAAGGCTACAATATATAATCAATATGGAATTTGGAAGAATAGAAGTATAAATATCATTACAAAATTATATAACAGGGAGGGCAGACAACCCAGTTAAGTGGTCAGAGTGAGGGGTGACCAGTAGTTTTCCAGGGTGCTCTACTCTACTCCAGATGTAAGGAGAAAAAGGTAAAGCCTCCAGTATATCAAGTGGAAAGCCCCTTGCTGTAAATTCATGGGAGGACAAAGACAAGAGTCAAAGAGGATGGCCAGGCATTGATGGGTTAAAGTCTACATCACTGGAAGTTCCAAATCGATGAGATCACAGATTGATTTGAGCATTGGGAAGGGAGATAATTTTTTCCCCTATTTTAACATCTACTTGGTGTTTTTTGTTACTTATTTTCAATGTACTTTGTTTCTGCTTTAGATTATTACTTTGCATTACCCTTTTTGAGACTTAATAAGTGAAACAAGGCTGCAAAATATATTTTTTTAATGGATCCACAGATCCTAACATTTGGAACAGTAAAAAAAAACTACTATATACACCAGAAAGTGTAGCAATAACAGGAATTCAGCTTTAAGTCAGTCCTCTCAAAAGTAGGAGAGGCAAACATGAAAGCAGAAAAGTAACATGTATACATTCAGAGAGCAGTGAATAAAGTGTTCTCTTCAAATGGGGATGTCAGGTTTACTGATTAGTCTCTGATGTTGTAGGTTTAACTTCTGCCAAAAGCGATGGAACCTCTACTGGAACAGGTATGGAATCTGTCTTTACGCCCTCTGATGTTATTTGGGTGGCCTCTGCTGTGGTGGGTGCAGCCTCTGCCTTGGTGGGTGCAGCCTCTGCTGTGGTGGGTGCAGCCTCTGCCGTGGTGGGTGCAGCCTCTGCCATTGTGAGAACAGCCTCAGCTGTTGTTAGAGTTGTCTCTGAAGGTGGATGGATAGGTTCTACTTCAGTTTCCATTTCTGTTTCCTGATTTTGAATTGTATCATTTTCTTCTACCATAGCTGGGGGAGGTAGCAAAGCCTGAGGAGAAAGAAGAAAATATTTCAGCATGTCTACAAATTTCAAATAAAAAAAAGCACTGGTTACACACTTTATTCCTCACTGTCACATTTTCTTCTGATTACAAATATTGTTCATTCCCTCTTCTGGTGCCAAAGACCTGGGCTTATCTACCTAGAAAAACCAGAATCACAGGACACTAGAAAGAGCTAGAGAGTCCTTAAAAGTCATCTAGTTTAATTCTCTCATTTTACAGATGAAGAAATTGAGGTTTAGAGAGGGGAACTGATTTCTCCCAGATCACAGGGATAGCAAGAAGCAGAACTGGAATTCAAAGCCAGGGCCCCGGACTTCAAACTCCACCTCCTTCTACTCCGTAATTGTTGCCCTCAAGCAAACAAAATATTATGTGAAGACAATACTGAATCTTTATAACAGAAAAGCCTACCATAGACCAGCACACAATGCAGTCATTTTGTTCTCATTAATATTTGTGAACTGAAGCTGTAAGAAAGGAAGCATCATTAATTAATTAATAATTATTAATTAAATATGGAGAGAACACTGGACTTAAGAGTCAGGACACAGGTCTGGATCCTGGCTCTTGGCACTTATTTAGCCATAGGCAAGGCACTTCACCCCAGTTTCTCCATCTGTAAGACAGGAGAATTATCTGACCTCAGAAGTGAGCAAATTATTGTGTAAACCACAATGGTCAACCTCCTTATAGAGTGGGAAGAGCAAAGAGGGGCAAAGGAACAGAAGGAATAATAGCAGCTTTTTCACATGGACCTTGAGGTCCAAGTGCTTTGTCACCTCCAATAACCCAGTAAATTTCCTTAAAGAGGTATTGACACATTTGTTATGACTGAATCCCACCATCATCATCATTTTACATAAGGGGTTCTTATCTTGGCAGTTCAAG
The DNA here is from genome assembly GCA_028646515.1 of Pseudochirops corinnae. NCBI lineage: Eukaryota > Metazoa > Chordata > Mammalia > Diprotodontia > Pseudocheiridae > Pseudochirops > Pseudochirops corinnae. Next base: position 35,258,400 of record CM053589.1, read on the forward strand.
GACTTCCAAGGTATCTAAGGATAGATTTCAATGGGTTCATGAATTTAGATGGGAAAAAAATTAGAACTTTATATTTTGCTAACATCTCAGTGGAATTCAGTATTTCCTTAAAGGATTCATTAGACTGCCAAAGGAGTCCATGACCCAGAAAAAGTTAAGAACTTCTGCTCTACATTCACTGAAATGGTCATTTCTGTGATTCTCAACAGAATTTAGCTATGTGGATGAGGGCAGCAGGAATATGCATTTATACATTTTCCTTTTCAATTTAAGCCATGACTACTGGGGGTGGGGGGAAGAGTCAGGGAACTTGATCATAAACAGCTAAATAATAATAAACTCCTGGGCATTATGGAGTCACACATATTAAGTTAAAAACCTAATAACAATGATACTTTGTACAGAACTTGTTTTAGAGGATAATAATTCAATTAAATAGTGTTCTTTATTTTTATAACATAGAATAACTTCTCTTTTATAGATATCAAAACTGAAGCACAGAAAAGTGAGTTGAATCACTGATGATCACAGACTGGCCATAATGCATTCAAAAATAGTGCTATCCTTACCAAGGCCAGTAGGGCTTGCTTCTGTAATTCTCATGCTCACATATTTCAAAAGGCATGAAATTTTCATTAACAAAATTTCCAATATTCTCTGACAAATTCAATTTTTTTTATCTCTTCTATATAGCCACATTTGCTTCCTGGGAAAATCTGCTTCCTAAGAAACTGAAGATTATCTTGACAGAGGGCAAAGCTGACTCTGTTCAGTCAAACTGTATGGTGTCTACTTTTTAAAGACTTGATACACTCCTCATTGCAAGCAATCCTAATGATGTATTTTTGTGAAAATATGCCATATGGGCTAATACTGGACTTTTTTACAAAAGCATTTTCTCAGCCCTTTTTGGGGAGAGGACGGGGGATGATAGGGGAAGAAGAATAAAGGCAGTATAGGCTTAGAAAAGTACAGTGGAAAGAATATTCACTGGTCCTAGAATCAGAGGACCTGAGTTCAAATCTCAGGTTGGCCACTTCTCTGAGCCTATTTTCTCACTTGTAAAATGAGAAAATTGTACTAAAGTTGTACTAAACAGCCTCTGTGGGTCCTTTCAGCTCTTGACTCCACTTGTATTACTTGTGTAGGGACCTCTGAGAAGACATTCCCTGTACCAATGCAGATCATCAACAGTTTAGCAATCTGTAACTTCAAAGAACTGCTTTGGGCACTGAGAGGTTCCATGACCAGTATATATGTTAGGAGGCTAGCCTGGAAACAAGACTTCTTGACTGAGGCCAGCTCTTGATATATTACATCATGCCATGGTGTACAGGGTTGTGAGAATCAGATACATGCTTTGCAAACTATGCAAACCCTCTGGTGCCATATAAATGTGAGTCAGTATCATCATATTTAATTCTACTAATGTGTCATACCATGGCAGGAATCGGGGATGGTGAGGAGTCCAAACCCATGATTTTCTTGGTACAAAGAACTTTCAATGATGAAACTTCCTCAGATCAGAAAGTGTTTCTTCAATTTACAGTTTTAAAGCTACCCAGGGCACTGAAACATAAGATGACTTGCCCAGTCAGTGTGGATCAGAAGTGAGACTTTGATCCAAGTCTCCTTGGCCCTAAGGCCTGCTCTATATTCATTATAGCACACAAAGCTTGTCCATGGTATATAGATACAATAATAAGACTTTAAAAATCTCTTTGATCTCAGATAGTAAATTCAGAAGATTAAGGAAGGCATTAAGCCTTATTTTAAAGTATTCTTTATAAGAAAATATTCTTTTAATGAAGCACTGCAAAGTAGTCTTTCTTTTAGACACTTGGAGGCATCTATTACTGTAAATCCATTAAAAAGAAATCTGCAATCTATTATTTCACTGAGATCCTGGTAGAGAATTCTAAATGAATAGATGACCAAAACTCTATAGACTTAAAAAGCAACACTAGCATATGTGAATTTAGTTCTTTCCCCAAAAGGATCAAGCACCCTACAGACTATAGAAATTTACTCTGTGTTACACAAAACCCTTCTCTAAAGAAAAGTAGGCTCCAGTTACCTCACCTGATTATATTGATGTGTACTCTGGATCATAAGCATGTACATATTGTACACGAAGTTTGCCATCTGAGGCATATTTTTTATTATCTGCACAGGGTGAGATGGCTTCTCTCCATTCTGTAAAGGGAAGGAAAAAGGAACGTTAATAAAAGTGAGTAATGAAATGGACACAACAATGCCCCTTTACCCACTATGTGTGAGAATAGCATTAGCCTTCGGAGGGATGAGAAAAAAGGTCAAAGGAAGGAGCTCAGAGTATCCACTAAGGGTCTTATGGGTAGTAATGAAAATGTAAAATTAGAGATTCAAAGAAAACTTTGCAAACATTGTGAATCAATTTATTTTGTTTCATCCATAAAATAAAAATCCCCACAAGTTTAAAATTGGTATTATGATATAATCATTTGTTCAAACGAGACTATTCCAAATGAATTCCCACAAAAGAGAAAGAAGAAACAAAAAAGGAGGAGAGAAATTCATAAAGGCTCTTTCTAAACCAGTGGGGTCAAACTCAAATAAAAACAGGGGCCACTAATTCATGCAAACTACATTATTGATTTAGTTTTAAAATGTAATATTATCTATATTTTGTTCTACTTTTGTTTATTTTGTTAAGTATTTCCCAATTACATTTTTATCTGATATATGCCACATGTTGTGGGCCACACGCAGACATGACACCTCTAACCTAAATCATACTGGACAGAACTCCACCATACTCTCTACTTTCCTATAAAGATTCACTAATAAGATCTAAATCAATTCTGTCATTTTAGAACAATGATCAAAGAAACCTCCTCTCATGCACTGCATATAACAGAAAGAAAAATATAAAGGTAAAATAAATTCAGGGAAAAGAAAACACATCATTTTATAAGACTAATTCTAGTATTAAGGCAGTATTTGCATTTTGAGCTTTGGCAAGCTCTGGATGGACCATATGACCTCTGAGATCCCTCCTAGTTCTAATTCTATAGGCCTATGTGAACTATCAAATATTCAGGGAAAACAAGTGCTATGAATATAACAAAAACAACTTATAAATAATTCAGAGCATGTCAAAGTGGGAGTATTTATCAAATTCAACAACATTTCTCAGAACTGCTAGGGGTATATGGTTATTCAGCACATTAGCAGGCATTCTTTTGATTGAAGATCATTTTCTGCTCTGGGCGCAATATCTCAAGTACAAAGAGCATGCCAATTATTTACTAGGTGCTCTGCTTCAGGCGGCCTTCAAAAAAGGCAATTAAAAAAACAAAAGGATCATACCAATGTAAACACAAAAAAATATAATTCAAACCTGAGGAATAAATGGACTGTACCATCTGTTCATCTCTTCCCTTTTGTGTGACTCTTTTTAGAACAGTAACTTTTTGCATATGCTCATTCCCCATCAGGAATGCCCTCCAAAAAGCCATGCCCTGGCTCCAAAGTTGCTGCTTTCTAGGAAGTCTTCTCTTATTTATTCATCTATTGTACTCATCACTCCTACCTTCTTCTCTACACTCACATACTATAAATCTACATTTACATGGCACTCACATGTTAAAACGGTATTTGCTGTCTGAGAGTAGACATCTGCCAACTGCATTAGAAGATGAGCTCTTCAAGGATGAGAGGTGACCTGTGTTTTTTAGTATTATCTCAAAGCATTTACTTGAGTGTTCTCCTCACAAATAGTGTTCACAAGGGGGAAAATAGGGAAGAAAAATCTATGTATGTCCCTTAGAATAGTTAATAACCTAAGTCGGTAACAAAATAACCCATATACCTTTCTGGTGGTAGGGAAATGCTCTGTGGGAATTATTTGTAAATGAAGTGGGCGGGCTGTGAGCTGGTTAAAAGCTGGAGTGAGTTCGAAGCAGTTCTGGAAGAGAGACACTCTTGCAAAGATATAAAGTCCAAGTCTGGCTCTCGACATGGCCACCACTAAACGACGAACATCTCTTTGGAAAACAGAGAAAAGAAATGAATACATCTCAGTTTTATTGCTGTATTCTTATGTATTCTTACATGTGACTTTTAAACATTTCACCTACAATCTTTCTCATCAGGCATGGCAAAACCTGTTACTGAACTCTAGTGAAGGAAATATGTCACAGTGCTGCACAGATAATTGTATTTTAATAAAATGAACTAACCAAGACAAGTTAGTGTTTTGCTGAGTTCTATCTCTAGGGAATACATTAGGTTGCTTAATCAGAGAAATACATAATTTCACATTTGACAAAAGTCAAAGCAAATGTACCATATCATGGCAAAATCATACAATTTAGTTTGCAATGACCCATCCGTATGGTCCCCATGAGTGATTCAAACATGCTGCCAATTCACAATGGTCAGCTCAAAGGTCTGGCCATGCTGTGACCCATCTGTGTGTAGACACAGCCTAGCTTTTGTTTCCTTAACAACCAGTGATGACATTTCAAATTCTAAACATAAATTTTGGAAGGTCTATGAATTATCTATAATTTATAAAATGAAAAACAAAACAGTCCACTTACACTCATCAACCATATTACAACAGATCACAGTCCATATTTATTCCCTACGACAGAAATATTTGTTTTGATTGGTAGAAACCATTTTGGTCTCTACAACAAAGGACAATTTGGTGGACTCCCATTTTCAAATGGTGAATTGAAAGAGATATTTGCAATTGTGCTTTTTAGAATTATTAAAGTATTTGTTCGGAGTCCAATTTTCTACTACTTTTCTGATGATTACTTATATTTTTGAGTACCCTACAAAGATGAGAAGATTTCTTAAAGAACACGTCTGGCATGTTAAATTCTATAGCCTGAAATTATTGCATCAAGGGAAATAGTACAAGCTGGTTAAAACTTCCTATCAAATACATTAGTCTCTGTTTGTGGCCTATATCAGATAGAAAAAGGTAGGAAAAAATGTCCTCAGTCATCACCCACATGTCCAGAAGCATCTGGCCACATTCTCAACTGAACAAAAAAACAGAGAAAATCCTATCTTAAACCTATCATATTCTAGGTTTTTCTTAATAACTTAAGTAATTAAAGCATTGCTTAGAACTAGAAGAAAAGGGAGAGAATAGAACTTTCAACAACTGATAACTAGTTAGGAATAGCTTCATTATTTTTCATTCTTTCTACCCCCTTCTAAGTACCTTTATCATGTAAGTAAAAGAAGTTCTGGTTAGACAATAACAATTCAAAAAAAAATTTAAAAATCACATAGCAACCCTATTCTCTTAATTACCCTGACAGGGCACAATTTTGGATTGGGAGACCTGAGATAATACACAGTTGGGCCTGCATTAAATGTAGCTGCCTGTTGTAGACATATACCAAAAAAACTGTTAAGGATCAAGGTTAGCCAGAATATATGGAAACAACCTAATACTATTCTACAGCCAGGAAAGTGGCCGCTATTAACTGCTTTCCTAGTCCTCAAACAAATCATTAAAGTCATTTTAGCTCTACAGGAGAAGCAAGTAACAAACCACCACTCTGGTATAATTCCAATACATGAGTCATCAACAAAAAGTCTCACTACTTTACTCTGGGCCAACCACTTCTATTTAAAGCTGCTTGGTCCCTCCAAATGAATTTAAGGGCCTGAACAATGGATGTTGGGAAAGCAGCCAGAATTCCCTACTTCTCTGGCTTACAAAGAGCACCATCCAGGCCTAGAACAGGTTTTTGGAAGAGAAAATAGTACAAGGTGGGGTGCCATACCGTTAGCTTACCATGTGTGTTCTAGGATGAAGAAGATGGTATCATGGTGAGGGTCAAAGAGTGGGGTAAACAGGAGGAAAGTCTCCTCATTTTGTTTCAGAGGGTAATTTTTTTTTCAATTTTACAACAATTACATAAGAGTATTTTTCCTCCTTGCATGTCAAAGATATGGAGTCAGACATATAATAAGTTATTTGGCTCACTGATTGACTTTATTAAATTTGGTAAAGATTAATTTCTTCCCAGTGACTAGTTTATTGTTTTTCTTTGGCTTCAACTTTCATATTCAGTTTCTAAACTGATTTTATTGAAAGTTCATGGAATTTGGTGACTAATCTAGCCATGACAACTAGATAAATGAAATCATGAATTCCAGTCTAATATATTCTTTTATATAATGATAGCAAAAAGGAAAAGAGGAAGTTGGCTATTCAAAAGAACACTTCAGCATATTCTTTGATTCATTATCCATCATGTAAGACAATGATTTAGATATTTGCAATTGTGCTTTTTAGAATTATTAAAGTATTTGTTCGGAGTCCAATTTTCTACTACTTTTCTGATGATTACTTATATTTTTGAGTACCCTACAAAGATGAGAAGATTTCTTAAAGAACATGTCTGGCATGTTAAATTCTATAGCCTGAAATTATTGCATCAAGGGAAATAGTACAAGCTGGTTAAAACTTCCTCTCAAATACATTAGTCTCTGTTTGTGGCCTATATCAGATAGAAAAAGGTAGGAAAAAATGTCCTCAGTCATCACCCACATGTCCAGAAGCATCTGGCCACATTCTCAACTGAACAAAAAAACAGAGAAAATCCTATCTTAAACCTATCATATTCTAGGCTTTTCTTAATAACTTAAGTAATTAAAGCATTGCTTAGAACTAGAAGAAAAGGGAGAGAATAGAACTTTCAACAACTGATAACTAGTTAGGATATTTAACGTAAGAAAAAACTGAAACTACCTATTTTAATGCCTTTTATATGAATCATAGTGCCTTTTCTGAGAAAGTAGGTATGAAGTATATGGGAAGATGGCTGGAAGTTAAGGAAGAGTTTGAATAGAGATTAATCAATAACACAAAGGGGCTAATGTTTACTCTGCAAGAGTATCACAGAACACAGCAAAGAAAAGATAAAGATAAGTCCATTCAGATCTCAGTCAACAAGTTCCGCCTACTTGAAGCAGGAAATACACACACACACACACACACACACACACACACACACACACACACACACACACACACACCACAGCGGTGGTGGTGGTCTGACATGTCCCCATGAAAAATAAAAGCAGGAACAACCTGTGTTTAAAAATAGTAAGGACTTGAAGCAATTTCTTGAAACACAGCATTTTTACTTACCCTTACATAAAATGTTATCAGACTAATGGGACCTGATTACTAGGTTAAGCCCCAAACAGATCTTGACTACAACAGTAACTCTATGGGAGCTTGATTTTATTTTTAAGTATGGGCATTTATTATCCATCAGACAAAATAATAAAAAGAATTTTTACAGTTTTAATGGTAAGTCATTTGAGATGGAGGTTTATATAAAACTAAACTGCTGCCTGATAATAAGAAGATGCTATTCCCATAAATCTCTAACACATAAATACATCACAATAAATGACAAAAATAGATTATGGTTTGTTTTGACAATTCTTAATCCTAGGAAGGCAAATGGCTCCTTTATCCTTTAACACTGAAGCTCAAATATTCAGGGGGAAAAGTGAGGAAAGAAGGCCAACCACAGCTCACACACACAATTAAAAACTTTCATAAACAGATTATTTTTCCATCACTCAACTCCTTTAAATTTTGGAACTACCATTAAATTTTTAACTGATTTGAGATGAGTTTTTAAGGATATTCTGATATAATTCTATGTATACATTTCTTTTAATAATGTATTGTTAAGTACTAAGAGACTGGGAAGGTGCAAACCAATATCCACATAAGAAATTTTATTTTAATGCATTTTCATAACTAGGATTTAAGTTTACTATCACATTTAAATGCACAATTCTAACACCCTTTTATCTTTTAATATATAACGATTAAATTATCCAACAAGAAAAGCTCAAAAAAGGCATATATACTCAATACCTTAGATTATTTTCTTACATACCTCAAGTGGCCCACTGCTCTAGTTCGTACTAGAGAAAGAAGAATATAATCATTTTGCTGACCTTGAAATCTGTCAACTGTTGTCACCTAGAAATGGGAAAGAAACATGTATTTTTCAAAACCATATTGGAAATAATATCATTTCTTCAGAGCATGAGCATATATGAAAAACAAAAATATCATATATACTTTAACCAAGACCGGAGATGGGCAGAATCAATGAAGCTAAGGAACACTGTGAATATGAAGAACGATACATTGCTTAAAGAAAGTCCTAGTTCTTATCCAATTGCTTTCTGAGGATTTTGTCTGGTTTCTTTGATTCTAATCAAACTCCCCAATGAGAGTTTAATGCATTAATGCTAAAAATTAATAGTCTAGATATACAATATTATAGATATGTTTCAGTTCAACAATATAACGAACTAAGAGCCTGCTTGCTGGTTTTCCATAAATGTCCAAGTCAAATCCAGATGGCTAATCCTAATCTAAATGTTTATATTTAGTACAGTATCTCCACTGTTTCTCTTATTTCTCTATAAGCTTAAAACTAACACTCTCTTTAAATTTTTCATCATTTCCCTCAATTCTATTCATGTCCACATTCATCCAGGGCCTGAAACCTATTTATCAATCTTTAAAACATTTGGCTTTCCTTCACTCATTTCTTACTTTGAAAAGTAAACCATCATCAGGCTATCTGAAACCACATCATTTTCAAGAAGCAGTGTTACAAACTCTAAGCCTTTGTCCATTTTTTAAAATAAGAAAGGTAAGTCTGCTTATGCCCTGAAGACACCAAAATAAGCATACTATTAAATAATCATTATTATACTAAAATGTCTGAGTGATCCAAATGCTTATAATTTGTAGTTTCCTTCTACAATTGCATTATAAGAATTAACATACAGATAAAGAAGATTTAACCAAAATAGTTCTCTGAATTATGTTTTATTTTAGAGGTCATGTCAGACTGAGTAGCATTAGGCCAGAAAACCCATATGTAGGTACTGATTTATAATGGGACTTGCTAAAAACTTTCCTTTCTATAAGGTGAGAAAAAACTTTCTTTTTAGGGATATAATATGAACTAATTAGTAACTACAACCTACTCTGAAAACGTAAACATCTGGGGGTGGAGCCAAGATGGCAGAGAAAAGGCATAGACTCAACCTGAGCTCTCCCCAAAATCCCTCTCAACAACTTTAAATAATGCCTCAGAACAAATTCTAGAGTGTTAGAACCCAAAAGGGCAGGGTGAAACAATTTTACAGCTCAAGACAACTTAGAAGGCTAGAGGAAAGGTCTGTTGCACCAGGATAAAAGTGCAGCACCGTCCAGTGCAGGCTATGCCCCAGCAAACCAGCAATAGGCCTTGGGGTAGCAGTGGTGGTTTCTGAACTTCTCAGCACAAAGAGGCAAAGGGGGTCAGATAACTGATCAGAAGGAGATTATAAGAGTCCCTTTGCTAGTACCGGGGCAGGACTCTGTTACATTGTCCATACTTAGATCTAGGTCACTGTCCCAGGTCTCAATCCCAGGGCAAGGAAGTAGCACACCAGAGCTTATGGCTGCAGGCAAGCTAGAACCCTAGTCACAGGTTCAGGACAGAAAAGAATGCTTGTGGTCACTCACAGACCAGAAGAGTAGTAAACACACCTCTCCCTAGATCATACCACCTTAGAAGAACCAAAAACTTATAGTTCCCCAGAATCATCTCTGAAAACTGTTATATAAAAAACTTGAAGCTTGGAACAGTGCTCCTTCCACCCACTTCAGCACAGAGTTAAAAATCAAGAAACAGACTGGAAAAATAAACAAAGAACAGAAAAAGATCCTGACTATAGAAAATTACTATGGTGACAGGGAAGATGAAAACACAAACACAGCAGAAGAAAACAAAGTCAAAATTGCTATATCCAAAGCTTCAAAGAAAAATATGAAATCGTCTCGGGTCATGGAAGAAGTCAAAAAGAATTCTGAAAATCAAGTAAGAGAGTTGAAGGACAAGTTGGGAAGAGAAATAAGAGTGATTCAAGAAAATCATGAAAAAAGAGTCAGCAGCTTGGTAAAGAAAGAACAAAAAAATACTAAAGAAAATAACACCTTAAAAACCAGAATGTGTTAAATGGTAAATGAGGCCAAAAAATCCAATGGAGAAGAATGTCTTGAAAAGTAGAAGTGGCCACATGGAAAAAAAAAAGATACAAAAATTCACTGAAGAGAACTCCTTAAAACAGAATAATTGGTCAAATGAAAAAAGAAGTACAAAAATTCACTGAAGAAAAGAACTCCTAAAAAAAGAGAATTGGCCAAATGGAAAAAGAAGTACAAAAGCTCACTGAAGAAAATAATTCCTTAAAAATCAGAATTGGGCAAGTAGAAACTAATGATTTTATGAGGCATCAAAAAGCAATCAAACAAAATCAAAAGAATGAAAAACACAAGAAAATGTGAAATACCTCACTGGAAAAATAAATGACCTGGAAAATAGATAACAGGAAAAATAATTTACTAATTATTGGACTACCTGAAAACCATGATAAAAAAAAAAGAGCCTAGACATCATCTTTCAAGAAATTATCAAGGAAAACTGTCTTGATATTCTAGAACCAGAGGATAAAGTAGAAATTGAAAGAATCTACAAATTAATCCCTGTAAGAGAGCCCAAAATAAAAATTCCCAGGAATATTACAGCCAAATTACAGAGCTCCCAGAGCAAGGAGAAAATATTGCAAGCAGCAAAAAAAACTCAATCCAAATATTGTGGAGCCACAGATGGGAAAGATTTAGCAAATTCTACATCAAAGGACTGCAGGGTGTAGAGTATGATAATCCAAAGGACAAAAGAGCTAGGATTACAACCAAGAATCACCTACCCAGAAAAGCTGAGTATAATCCTTCAAAAGAATAAACAGACGTTCAATGAAATAGAGGACTCTCAAGTATTCCTGATAAAAAGATCAGAGCTGAATAGGAAACCTGACTTTCAAATACAAGATTCAAGAGAAGCATAAAAAGGTAAAACAGGAAAGAGAAATCATAAGAGATTCAAGAAGATTAAACTGTTTACATTCCTACATGGGAAAATGATACTTATAATTCCTAAAAACTTTCCTGTTATTAAGGCAGTTAGAAGTAGTATACAAAGACAAAAGGCACAGGTGTGAACTGAATATGATGGGATGATTATCTAAAAAAAAAATTAAAGGATAAGAAAAAGGAATACACTGGGAGAAGGGGGCAGCAGCAGGAGCACCTCATAGAAGGGAGGGCAGATGGGTAGAAAAGTTGGAAGCAAAACACTGTAGAGAATAGACACGGTGAAAGAAGAGAGTAGGATAAACAGGGGAAAACAGGATAAGAGGGAAACACCTAACTAGTAATCATAACTACACACAAAAAAATTTTATAGCGAGTTTTTCTGATAAAGACCTCATTTCTCAAATATACAGAGAACTGAGTCAAATTTATAGAAATAAGATTTATTCCTCAATTGATAAATGGTGAAAGGATATGAACAGACAGTTTTCAGACAAAGTAACAAAAGGTATATAGAGGATATGAAAAAAAACACTCTAAATTTCAACAGATTAGAGAAATGCACATTAAAACAACTTTGAGCTACCACCACACATTTGTCATATTAGTTAATTTGACAGAAAAGGAAAATGACAAACACCAGAGAAGTGGGAAAATCAAGATACCAATGCACTGTTAGTGAAGTGGTATACTGATTTAACCATTCTGTACAGCAATACCACCAGTAGGTTTATATTCCAAAGAAATAACAAGCAAAAAAGAAAAGGACCAATAATATACAAAAATATTTATAACAGCACTTTTAGTGGTGGCAAAGAATTGAAAACTGAGTAGATGTCTATCAATGGCTGAAAAAGTTGTATATGATTGTGATGGTAAATGACGAGCAAGGAGGTTTCAGAAAAATCTAGAAAGACTTACATGAACTGATGCAAAGTAAAACGAGCAGAACAAGGAAAACATTGTATATAGTAACAACAATATTGTATGATGATCAACTGTGAATGACTTAGCTCTTCTCAGTAATACAATGGTCCAAGACAAAGGACTTATAATGAAAAATACTATCTATCTCCAAAGAACTAATGGAGTTTGAATGCAGACCAAAGCAGAGTTTTTCTTTACTTCCTTTATTTTCTATTTTCTTGTTTCTTTCTTTTGTCTGTGTTTTATTTCACAACATGACTAACATGGAAATATGTTTTGCTTGACAGCAGGTGTGCAACCTGTATCAAATTGCTTGCCTTCTTAATGAGGGGGAAGGGCAAGAATTTGAAACTCAAAAATTTTTTTAAATGAATGTTAAAAATTGTTTTTATCTGTAATCGGGGAAAAAATAAAACATTAAATATTTTAAAAGGAAAATGTAAACAGCTACAAAGTTTATTTGCTAAACATAATCCTTAAATCCTCATCATGTCAGATTAACTCTTCAATCATATTGTATTTCTGGTTTCCTTTTTCCTTCAACCTACACAACCCTTATCTAGAAGTCAGGGATCATTATAATTAGCTAGTGCTAACTCATCTCATCCCATGAAATGGTAAAATAAATCAAATGGTTCAAAGGTAACCATGCCACCAAACATCTTATTAGGAAATCAGTTTTATTCTTAGAAGTCAAAAACACTTGCCCAAAAAGTACAGAATTTGATAATTTTCCTGCAAAACAGATGAATACATATATTTGGTTCATCACTAACAAAGTATAAGAAATCAGTGTTTCTGGGACTTAAGACACACAGGCACTGTGGTAGGGAGATCCATCCTGCCCTACCGGAAAGTCAGAGGGGTGATGGGGGTGGACATAGGAGAGAATAGATTGGGGGAGGGGTTATACAATGGGATGGCTGTTTTGGGGTGGTGGGTAGGGGAAAGATGGGGAGAAAGTTTGTAACTCAAAATCTCATGGAAAAGAATGATGTAAACTACAATAAATAACTTAAAATTATAAAAAAAAAAGAAATCAGTGTTTCTGACATCCTCCCAAATAAAACTTCAATTTTGTAATGTACAAAAGAGAAATGGGGAAAAAATCATTTATCAATTGTTCCTTCTCTGGGGTTAGAAAATTGGGAAAAAAGAGGTGTTCACAAATCAGTAATATGTGTAAATCCCTTCTACTCACTAATAAGATCAAGAAGAGAAAAAGAATGCAAAGGAAACCAACTGGAACAATATAAATTCATTCTTAGTTAAGTGACAATTCTCCTTCCATCTATTCCACATATATACAAAACTCCCAGCATGACAGACAGAACTCTTATTTCTTAATGGAAAATTACCTTATTTGGCCTTCCAATCAATGGGTTGCTCCCACAACGCTGATTAATTATATCTCGAATAAGATGTTTCTGTCCATTATATGTTGTTAGAATACTGATCTTATCTGCAGGATAACCAAGTAGGCACATGTACATAAAAAGTGCCACTACATATTCTGCCTCCCCAAGGTTCTGCAAAAGCAAACAAATCCAGTCATGAATTAGTTTCTTTTTTATTTTTAAACTTTTTGGAAGAACAGGCTAATTACATGTAGAATGCTCAATAGATCTTAAGAAATAAGAATTAATCAACTAGCCAGTAAAGCCTTTTGTGAAACTGAGGAATAACTTTACTCAAAGACTGGATCATAGATTCATGTAGTATAACCCTTCACTGAAGACAACAAAGAACCAAGGCCTAGAGGTGCTATGTGATATGGCCAAATTCACACAGAAAGTAAGGAACAGAGCTAGCTAGCATTCTAATCCTAGTCCCCTGACATCAAATTTAGCACTCATTACAGTATTTTGTATTCTCAAAGAGATTATTTCGTCCAAAACATAAATGGTCAGAGATGTTTGCTACAGCATCCCCAGAAAATGGTCATTTAGCCTCTGCTTGAAGAACTTCCAACAAAAGGTCAGGTTGAAAGGATGAATGAATGAATGAATGAATGAATGAATGAATAGCATTTAATACATACTTACTATTTGCAATGCATTGTGTTAAGTGTCAGGGATGCAAATAGTAGCTCCTTACTGTGAAAACTATACCAAGAATACCAGCATATGTGTAGTTTGTCACTATGTACCTGGAGTCACTAATTTGTAGGAAGAAAGTGTTGCATTGAGTCTTTCTGCGTTAGTATGTATTTACTCTGATTTTGACTACAGAGCATTTGATTAGCTTTTTGTAAAAAAACCTTTGCTCTTTAAATGAACTTTCTTATTGTTTCTGACAAACAAAAAAACCAAATAGCAGTTCCTCTACTTTTGAACAACTAAGATTAGTAAAAAGTTTTCCCATACTTCACACCTCAAATTCTGACCCTCTATAATTTCTCCTTTTGCCTCTCCCACTGCTCTTAAAAGTTCGGACTTTGGGGAAGGAAACTGAATATAAGGTCAATCATTCTGCTCATAACAGACCTTTGGATAGCCGTAAATATCTCTAGCTCCCTCAATATGGCCTTATGTAGTCTAGCCATACCCCTGCTAAATTAAAACGTATGGACATTAGGGTAGACAAAAGTAAGCCAAAGTAAACTGCCAACAAAGATCTGCGAGCAACAAAAGTGTAAAGGATATAATCAAGGGCATTTCTGACCAGAATAGGTAGGCCAGTCATGTAGCAGAAGGGATGGGAGATGGAAAGCACAGGTACTAATGCCATTATCCATATGATATTAAAAGACTCAGCATATGGAGTATAATTTTCAAGATTAGAAAGAGTATTCCTATCATCGTGACCACGGATTCATCAACATTTAGTATCTTTTCTTACACACAGTAGTCACTTGGTAACACTTGCTGAACAGAACTAAGTATAGCATTTGCATTTTCAAAAGAGTTTGTGTGGGTAATATTAAAATAAAGATATGATAATAACTACCTAATGGTCCTAGTAACATTAATTAACAGAGAGTCTAATACTATAATATTATATCACATTGTTACTATGGGTATGGTAAAATATTTTTATCTAAAGTTGTGAAGACAAGAAATCCCAGTCTAAGACTTAAATGTAAACAGATTTTGGTGGTACTCATTAATTTTTTGAAGGGAAAAATCACATAGGTTTTTTCATGCTTCTCTTTTTTTCCTTATTTTCTTTTTGTTTGCTTTTAAATTATTTACTCCTGGCTTACATGGTAAAATGTTAGCTACTATCTTTACCACCTGCCTGAAAAGGTAGACTTTTTGCTAGATAGGCCAATGGCTAATTAGAACTCTGGTCAAAAGTGTGGTTAGGAAAAGACTGCAACCAAAAGCTAACATACCATGTGCTCTGAATTATCTGCAACAACTCACAATACAACTTACTATCATCCAGTTCAATACAGATTAAAATGTAAAGCATCATGAAAAAAGGAAAAAAAAGTTTAAAAAAAAAAACTAGTATTCATGACAGCACGGAGGTATTAAGCCATGAATAAAGATAAGCTGGATGTGACACCATGGAGGAAAGAAGGAAAAATGACAGAAACTTCAGAAAAAAGTATTCTGGTCTTAATTCTTGAAGAATTACTATATATGGATGGTTCTCTGTCATTCAAGTTTTCCATATACTTATAATTTAGGCATGAAAAGCACATACATGGGCATGAAGGCATCCTATGAAGAATGCATCCCTCTGTGTAAGTCTTCTTTTTCAATTTTTCATAAAACTGATAAACATACTTATATACATGAATCTAAGCTAAAAAAAAATTAAGATGCTCCAAATAGAAAAAGAACAAGTGGAAAATAATATGGAAAATAACCAGACTAATTAATGCTCATATTTAAATCCTGTTTGTAAGATGTTCACATTTTGGAACATCTAACAAAATGGAAACTCAAAAAGAGCCACATCTTTAGTTCGTTCTTGAAAGACAGGTATTCTAATTGAATATTTACTTAGTTACAAATTTACATAGAATGTCTGACTACAATGCAATGATTTTTGAAAAAGCACACATCCAAGAACCTAAGTATTTGAATGAATGCTACCCATTCAAGGCAGTCACCTTAATATAAGTGTGTACTTATTCCAGCATTGCTGCTACTATTAGCCAACATTCCTAGAAGTTCTCTTCTGGAGCTGTCTTCAATTTATTTAAATATCTTAGCAAGTCTTTGGCTTGTGGGTAAATTTTCAGCCTCTGAGGGTAACCTGATTTTTAGAACCAGTCCAAAGTCATTTGGAGGTATGTGATCAAGCTGGCCTAATATTGCTTTGGAGCAAAAATGAGGTGTGACTGTCAAATAATGAGAAAAAATGTTTTCTCTTGTGGGTCATAAACTAGCCCTAAAGACAATCCAAAAAGTGAAATTCCCAAAGTATTTACATAGTTACAATATTATTAAACAACCATAGAGTATCCAGGGAAGACTACACTGAAGAACAACATTCATTTAGATGTATAAATTCTGGTACATTTGCTTTAAAAAGATACTACTTAATATTTACAGTGTATGTTTTTTCAGGATCTTAAAATGCAAATTAAATTTTCTACATCATTTTAAGAGCCAATCAACTAAAATAAAATGAGAAAACCTATTCATGAGCTTTGGATTTATATAATTGTGTGTGTGTAAATTTAGTATAATAACACAGAAAGGAATTCTCAATACAGAGTGTTTTTCCCTTACAATTTACTACTCTTTAATACTTCCTACCTTCTGTATCAGAAATATATACTTATGTGAAAAACAGACACAGAGAGAAAATATCCAAAGTTTACACTGTGCTTTAAAGCCTACAAAAAGGTTTTCCATATATTATTTCATTTGAAGTCATCAACAATCCCACAAAACAGGAATTCCAGTGAGTACTATCCGCATTTTGTGGACGATTAAACAGGCTCAAAGATTTTAAGTGATTTGCCCATGGTTCGCAGCTAGCAACTGCCATATGAGGGACTTGACATCTTCCTTACTCCTTACTCCAAGTCCAGAACTCTAGACACTATGCCATACTACATCCCACCTTCTCTTCTCTCTCTCTCCACACATACACATACCACATATATATCACACACATATATATATATATATATATATATATATATATATATATATATATCTTATACATATATATTTATAGATATATTTATAGATATTATATATTTCTTACTATATGTATATATCTGTGTATTTGTATAGTATACTAGAGTGACTGTGTGTACACACACACGCACACACACACTCTCTCTCTCTCCAGTAAGTTCGGAGTCACCTAACTCCAGTCCCCACTAGTTTAGACACTGATCAAGTCTAGTAAGTAAGAGATACAGGTATGACTGTGTGATACTGAATCGCCTCTTACCTGGTAAAAGTAAGGACTAGGCTCAGACTCGCCTGCTCCATGGAAATCCCCCACGTCAATGAGCTGGAAGTCATAGAGCAGCCCAGCGTTTGCTGCCCTGAACTCTGGCAGGAGCTGCACGTGAGGCAAGTTTCCCAGATTCTTGTAACGCCAGTTGTACAGCTCGCACAGGCTTTCCAAAAAAAAAGACAAAACGTCCCACAAAACAAAGATTATTGACTTGAATTCCTTTCAGATCTACCTCAGAGGAAGTTTTCAAAGACCAGGTTGCTTTCTGACATTCATTCTACCCATTTTGCCCATGTTCATCGTAAGAATAATTCTTTCCTCGTTCTGGTTGCCCCCCTCAACTAAGGGAACAGGCAGGCCCATGGGATTAGAGCGGCCCCAGTATCCCTAGGTTCAATGAGTCACCAGCAGAAAAACATTAATGTGCCAGCTTCTGGGTGGTATCCAGCAGGCTTTCCTCCATTATGGTAGGGCTGTCTTTGCTGACTGGTGAGTGCACACTGCCGTGTGCTAAATACTAAACAGGCCATGTACTATACAAAGTATAGTTTACTAACTTTTGCATTAGATCCTGATATGAGTTTACAATTATGTCACCTTTATGCAATGTTTGCTTGTAATGGGATTTGGGGGGGAGGGTTTTCCACATTTATTTTTAAAAGAAATTAGTACACTACTAAATTTAAACAAGTGAAAAATGCAAGTCTCCTATAATGGAGACTTTAGATACTATAATGTATCTAAAAAAGTTGGTTTCCACTGAGTAAGCCATTTGCTGCATAGCACATAAGAGGTGTTCAAGAAACATTTGTTGAATGAATTCAAAAATTACTAAAGGGCCTACCATGAGTAAAGCATGAATTTAAAATAAAATGCTATTTTAAAAAAGGTCAGGGTTTAACAAGGTAACACTGAAACTATTTTTAAAAAATGAAAAAAGAATTCTTAAATGTTCAATTTGGTCTGGTATCATGTCCTATAAGAAACTTAGCACTGTTACAAAAGAGGAAATTAACTTCACAGAAAGGAAAGAGATAACAGGCTTTCTCAGTCACTCAAAGAAATGTCAGCAGATAAGGACAAGGAATCTATTTTGGCCAACCCATGTCCCTCAAACATAGGTGTTGACCCTGCGTGATTTTTCTGACAGTCAACCTTGAGCCAAAGGAAAAAAGTTAAAGTTAAAAATAAGGGGAAATGGACAGGAATTTAGCAAATGCTCTCATGTAGTAAACCTCCTAATCTGTACTAATAATAGAATCTTGTGGGGGAAGATTAGAACCATCTGAGCCTAACTTTACAGTGTATTTTCTGGTTATGTACTTGCTGTTGAATTTAAGCCTATCTATTCCTTAGTTTAAAAAGTCTCCCATCGTAACTAAAACAAAAAGGCAAGCTCAGAATGGAAGATTCAGTAAACAGATAAACTATGTTTCCTTCATTTTTTTCATTTACCTTGCCCGGGCTCGTCCTTGGGCATCAAGGTCCACAGTGGGAACTCCCACTCTAACAAAGCGAGTAAAGAGTGATTGTTCCATGTTAGAATACTTTTGAAAGGCCATATTCTTAATGACTGGAGGCAACTGATGGTGGTCACCAATCATAATCCATCGTTTAAGTCTGCTGAAGCCATCCTGTGGGTTCTAAAAATGTAAAACAAATGATAATGCCATCATTGAAATGAAAAGAGATTTTTATTTTTACAAATACACTTAAGGCAATTTTGTCATAAACCTGAAATTTCTACCCCATTTCTTTTGCCTTTAGAGCTGCACAAAACCCAATGATATACAAATATGGCAACCTTTAACACATCCATCTAGTATATTACTTGGGGGTCCTGTTACAAAGGGTGACCCAATTAATAAAATGGCTGTATTTTCTAACACTGAATATAAATTTTGAAAAAGAAGAGAATCAGTCATCAATACTAAACTTTTTACAAGGGTTATTTAGAGATAACATCACAATGGCATCAAAATACACAATATGTAAATAATGTGGGTATTTAAAGTTTGCATTATCTAGCTTCAACTAATCTTTCCAGACTGATCTCACATTACTCTCTACTGTAGCCTAACTGGTCTATTTGCTGTTCTCAATACATGACATTCTATCCACCTGCTCCCTCTATGCCTTTGAATTTAGTTGTTGGGTTTTAGACCACAGGCAGCTCCGTAGCATAACCCCTAGCTGTACTTTCTGCCTGAATCTTTCACTTTACTGCCATGCTGGTTGAAATTCCACTCGTGCATTTAGGTTAGTATACATCTTGTTGTTAAATGCAAAATATAAAAGTTAAGTGAGTTAGCGGAAATTAGATTCTTTCCTTCTAATATTTAGGAGAGTTAAGGAACAGAAGTTTGGATAAAGGCTGTAACTGTGATGCATGGAATATACTTCAAGGAATAGGGCAGATCTGAGCGGGGAGCACAAAAAGAAAGAACAAGGGTAAATGTCAAAGGGAAATTTTGCCTATTTTTACATTTTGTACATAGTCAACTCAGTGCAAGAGAAGTGGAAAGGCCTTCTATGCCTAAGTCTGATACTATAATTATGGGGTGTGGGTTTTTCAGTCCATACAGTTCTAGGCTGAAGGGCAATGTGAAACAGTAGATAGAGAGCTGGCCTTGGAAAAAGCGACCTAGGTTTAAAATCTGCCCCTGAAAGATACTAGTTGTGGTATCTGGGACAAGACCTTTAGCCTCAGAGAACCCCAGGCAATTTGCTAACGTGAGCAGTTTCCTACACCAATGAAATCACAGGTCTGGACCAAAAGAGTTCTTGGGCATGGATTTTTTGGGCTTGTCTGGGAACTTAATAAACATGCATATCAGGCTTAACTGTGTCCTAGGTTCCAAACAATTGATTAAAAGTTAACTACTGGAAGAGAATGCATTGGGGTCTTGAGTTTGTATTAATAGACTTGGAATTCTGAATTTTCTTTTCAAAACTTCAATTTTCAAGGGCTGTTAAAAATTAATGCACAGCAGGAAACCCTTGTATCTCAGCATTTGGCTTAGGACTCATGAAATAAAAGGCAATATAATCTGCAACTTCAAAAACAATTCTAGAAATAACTTTGATGAACGGAAAGAATTAAAAATAGCTTGTCTACCCTCCAAAGCACATAACAGTATAATTTTCTTTATTACAGTTACCACGTCTTTTCAAAATACTTTGCACAGATAAAATATGAATTTTTAAGTGGAACTTAATACCCCCTAAGCAGCAGAACTACCGAGTAATCACTGAATACATAAAAAGAAGTTTACAAACTTATTACAGAATATTGGAAAGGATGAACAAAACCAAGAATATGTAATTGTGGCAATTAGTACCATAAACTACTGGGCAGTTGTTTTATTACTGATAACTCCCCCACCAAAATCTCAAAGTCCTGTGTTTCTTATTTCACAGTTGAATTTTTTACCTGTAAAAGAAGGGGTATAAAGGTTTCTATCTCCAGAATCTGAGCAGACTCTTCCATCAAGATGTTGTCATACTGAGAAAGTAAAAAAAAAAAACAACTTATCAATGAGAAAATCATAAAAAAAATCAGAAGAGCAATCATTTTAGGAAAACAGAACATTTAAACAGCAAATGTGGTTGTCGCTTGGCAATGTTCCTTTTCGATGTTTTGATTCTGGGAAACATCAGAGTATCTCTTCAGGGATTCAACTCTAAGATCTGACATATCTTTACTAAATATAGCATATCTGTGATATTAGTACTAACCGCTAATGTTCCTACATAAAGTTCTTAAAAACCCTAGACTAACAAAAATCAATTTGTGACTACATATGTATCTAAACTTTTATGGGTGGTTCCTCAGGGCAAAACGAGTAAGATGAAGAAATTACCATTTACTTTTCTATTCACCTTAATGTCTAAATAGTCTTTAAGCAAATGTTAGATGAGCATGTTAAATGTTGGGGTCTCATATCACTTGAACAATTAATAAATGCATCTATTATGTGTTGAGCACACTGCTAGGCCCTGAGGATTCAAAGACAAGAGTAAAAAGGGGAAGCTTGTTCAGCTTTATGTTTAACTATGATATCTGAGTCCCAACCCTGAAATTCTAATGTCATTGTCTGGAACTAAGGTACTTATAAAAGCTTCTTTTTTTTTTTAAGGTTACTCCCATTGACAGTTAAAACTTAGGTACCAGACACCATACGGTTTATTGATATGGCCTCTCTCTAACAGCTTGGAAAATTGGTAGATGAACTAAAAACAATTAATTAATCAATGTTTAATCTTTTGGTCTCTAGTTACATCATGATATGCTGCCTTTGCACAGTATGGTGGTGGGTGGCTTAAAAGAGGAGGGACTACTTCCTGATAATAAAGTCTTTAATAAAATACAACTATCATACGCAGAAGAGCTAAAACATATTTAAGAATTCTGTTTCTTATGCACAAGTGCTTAAATTCAAAGTGGAAATATGGAAAAGGAAAATCTAGCAGTTGCTACAAGAATAATTCAAAGATTTTGAGAATCTCTAGTTTTAAGAGAACTCTTTAGTCCTTCAGGCTAAATGTTTCACACTACTGAGGTTAGGTGAGATAAAACTCTCACTTTCTCTGCTCATAAAACATAGATACTGAATATAATAGAGGTGGCCAGAGTTAAAGTTTCCAAAGTCTTAAGGACAACTGTGCAAATAAGTAATAGTACACAGTCTCTGGTAACAAAGTAAACAAGATTGTGGCCAAATAAAATATCAACAAAACAAAAAGCCTAAAATACACAGATAATACTGATGCTTTTGGATACAGATGTAATAGAGAGGGACTAATTACCAAGGTGAGAACACGGTAATAACTTTTTGGCCACAGCAGCTCACTATCTACTAAGTAAGGGAGGGACTGCAATCTCCATTGGTGGAGGAAAGTACCTGCACCAAAGAAACGACAAAGGTTGAAGTGCTACTTTTGCTAAGATTAGTAAGTTTATCACTTAATTTATCTTAGTTATCCAAACTAAGAAGTATAGAATCTTTCCTGTGAGATGACAATAATTATGGTTTAATTTTGAATTTATCTTCCAAAAAGTTCAAATCATTTTAAAGTTATCTCCATTAATGTCAACTGCTTTGCAGAAAACCTAGAAACATTAATTATAAAGCTATTCACAAAGCCTATTTTATAGATGTAGACGCTCAAATGCAGAGAAGTTATGAATTTGTATAAAACCACAGAGTAAATAATAGGGCTTCAAATAGTCCCAAAATACCAACTTTCTACTAAATCATTAGGGTAGTGATGCAGATGAGTCATGCACAGACTAACAGACTCACTGGTTTCCCAAACCTTATGTCTTTATCACATGACTAAATCACTGTAATTCGTCACCTTATGTTATATGGTTGCAGGCACCTTCCCACTCATACTGAATATTTATTAAATGAACAGACAAGAACTTGACGTGAATGTGTCAACAATACAAGCCGACTGATATCTGATATATGGAACCCACATTCCAATGTTATTTCCACAGCTATTACTTCTGGCATAGAAGTTTTTATGAGTTATTTGTTCATATCAGGTGACAAGAAATGCATCAACACAAGTGCTGAAAGCTATCAAATGGCCTAGTATTGAACAATACTAAGTATAAAAATTGGGTCCATAATTTTCTAGGTTTTTTTGGCTTGTAGTTAAGCTTTCTTGAATATATCAACGTGACAATTGGCTAATCTAAAAATGTGAATTCTTCGGTCTAAAACAGTGGCCCTCAACCTGTGGGTCGTGACCCCTTTCACAGGGGTCACCTAAGACCATCGGAAAATACATATTTCCAATGGTCTTAGGAACCGAGACACTGATCCTCTATCCCTCTCCAGGCGGGTCAGCCCACATATGAGTATTAAAGGGTCGTGGCATTAGGAAGGTTGAGAACCACTGGTCTAAAAGGTTCCAAAAATCTGATTTTCTAATAATAGAGACACAGGGTTTGAGCTGCACTATTTGACCTACTAACAGGCAATGGAAATTTAAAATTATGTTAAGATCAATTTTGTAAGAGAATTTTTGGCACAGAAGGGGATTTCTGTAAGTGAACTGAACCAGAGAAGTCAGTCAGCTGTAAACTGCTCTGAGACCATACCTAGACCATACCCAGACCACAGGGCTGCATGAGATGTTTCTAGAGAACAATATGGCAATATGAGAGGAGACTTCTATGAAATGGACAATTTTATTTTTTTACTATTTACTTTTTGCCTATGTACATTTTATCTTTAAGGTTTGCTTACCAGAGGGATCTGCCTGCTTTCCTCTTGTCAAGGAGTCAATCTTTCTCCCTTTTTCCCCTCCCACTGTTTCCCATTGTAAGTCCCATAGTTAAAAACCACTGATGAAGTGACTTCACTATTAGTTAGTGATTCATTGAGGAGACTGTATCTCTCAATAAAATCAAATAGGGGAATGAGAGAAATGATTATTTTTCCTACATCAATAACCAATGACTGAAATAGGACTAAGGTTTTCCCCCCTCTATTTTCTCATTCTGAAATACAAGGTTAATAATGAGGTAAAATACTGGGTAAGGTACACCCAACTGGAAAAACTCAGATCTGATCAAAAGGTAAAGAAATTCTAGTCTAGTAAAATTAGTTAATTCTGGCCCATTTTGTTTTAGTCAAAAAGATCTGAGCAGAAATGGATTCCCCCTTTTGTCTAAATTGTCCTAGACTAGGAAGAGATAAATCTCTCTAAAACCAAGTGATCACAGTTATATCCCCCCCAACCCTCAAGAAAATAAACCCACTTCTCATTATAATATTCATTCTCTCATTACTTATTAACCAATCAGAGTTGATTTCTACCCTGAGGAACACCCACTCTTTCAAGGGCATGTAAGCATTCAGTGGGTTCCATGAGGGGTTTTTCGTTTAGGATGGACATCCTTTTATTAATTACTAGCTAGCCACAATTAATAAAATGACTAACTGCCCAGAAATTATATCTCTCAAACTTTTTATACATCAGAGCATTACATTTCTTCATTAATAAATATTACAGATAACTAGATTTGAATAGAATAGATTTGGTGTTCACTAATAACATAAGCTTAACATTTAGCAAACACTTTCAAAGAGATCAATGAAAATAGTTCTAGATGTGAATTACAACAAGAGATTAGAAAATTAAATTCCCAAAGTATGAGGCCATCATCATCATAGCAAAAAAAAAGAATAACAAAAGTGAAAATTGAAAATAACTTTTTCAATAACTATTCCTAGAAAACATTTTTTATCCAAAATAAGTATCTACCTTGAAACCCAATTCCACCAAGTCGTGTCGTTTCAAGGCAGCATGAGTACAGGTCATGGCTATGATTTTAGCTTCCTTCACCAAAAGATATTTAGACCTGTCTAGTCCACTGCGGAGTAGTTCAAATGCTCTGAATTCCTATAAAAGAAAGAGGTCTTTGAGAAAAATAGGCACAACACTTCAACATTCTGCTTGCTCTATGCTTGATCAACATCTGAGAAAGACTTGAAAATAATATTCAATCTCATGATGCCATTCTGAAACCATGACCACTGAATCATAGCCTACACTTTACCAGCACTGTGCATGGAACAGTTTCCAGTACAATCTGGAACTGGATTTTTAAGCTGCAGAATGCACTAACTGTTTCTGTGTAGGGAACATTTATGAAGAAGGGCAAATGCAAAGTAAAAGGGGAAAAGATTATCAGGAAAGATGGATTCTGCTCTGAAAAAACTCAGATGCAAACTGTGAGTAACGTATATCTCATTCAATTTTCATTTTTATTTCATTTCTTGATTAACATTGCCCTGAAAACAACTGCTTATTCTCAACCATTTCAACCACAGGAAGCAATCGATCCTTCAACTCTTGACACTTCTCAAGCTATTTCATAATAAACAACAAAAAACTTTTTAAAAATAAGCTAATAAACTTGGGAAGCCTCACCTCAAGTTGCGTGAAGATTTTCTTAATGTGTCTGAAGCACCCTTCAGCAATTTCCATATCTTCTTCATAGGACTTGTTTTTGAAAATGGGCTGAGGGGCATTTGCAAAATATTTGTGAAAGGGGAAGAAGTTGGAGATTTCTGCAACATCAGGCACCTTATTACTTTTGTTTTTTACTTTACTAATGTATTCTTCCCATCGAGACATTACCTGTGGGAAACAGAGGATTCAAGGTTATATCACTCAATCAAATAGTAGATTATTACGCATTTTCAAAAAATAATTAGGAAAAGAGAAAAGGCAAAGCAGAATGGAGGGTCAAGAAAATAAGGAGGGGAGAGTTACGGAGTGGGGTTCCAATGATCATAAAAGTCTACACAGGCCTGGAACAATTCTAGCTTTTGAGTCACCTAGCCATAAAATAAAAGATCAAAATAAAATGGGGTTCTAAAAGAAAAAGGAAGACATCATTTCAATAGTCTTAAATTTAACAATTACTGTTTTAATGTTTTTATATGACGTGTACTTATTATTTAAGGAGAAAATTTAAATTTTGTGTAATAATTTAGTCAATATTAAACAAGGCAACACTTAGAAAAGAATGGTCTCCATTTGTTTCCTCCACTTTCTCACCACTCACTCCCTCAACTCCTTGTGACCTGGACTCTGTCCCCACCACTCTAATCAAACAGATCATTCCAAAATTACTACCTCCTTATGCCAAATGCAATGTTTTTTGTTTTTCCTGTCCCCATCTTCTTTGCCCTATTTATGAGATTTCACACAGCATATAACTCTCCTCTTCCTCTATGAAAAGTGCCCACAACAAAGTTCTCTTAGCAGCCCTAGGACACAGCAGAATCCTGCTTACCTCATATTGCAAGCTCCTCTGCTTTCCTCTTATCATTCAGATGGTATCTCTGGCTTGGCTCTTCATCCTCACTCTGCCTTAAATAGCAGTCCTATTCTTTCTCAGTGCCCTTCCATCCCAGAGGCTTCAATGATCACCTCTGTGCACATGACTACCACATTTCTGTCTCTACTGTCCACTATTCCATAGAGCTCCAGTCCTGTATCACTGCCTGCTAGATATTCATATCCATGTCCTGCTGGCCCTTCAAATTCATCATCTTCTACTACTCCATAAAGCTTTCCCAGAAAGCTTTAATGTTGCTATTTTTGTTAGCGGCACCACCATGTCTCCCAGTAACCTAAACTTATAAATGTAGAGTAATCTTTGACTCTTTCATCTAAAATGGCTGCCAATTCCTGTTTCTGTCTAGACATTATCTCTTGCATCTATTCCCTCTTCTCCATTCCCACAGCAACCACCACAGTTCAGGCTTTTATCATCTAGATTCCTAATCCTCCTAATATGCCACTATGATCAATCCACCTTCAGTGGCTCTTCATTGCCTACCAAGTAAATTATTAATTTGCTGCTGATTCTAGTATTCAAAGCCTTATATAACCTAGCTCCCAACTTAATATGTCCAGCTTTGTTTCATACTACTCCCCTCTGTGTGTTCTAATATTCCACCCAATCTAGCTCCTCACCATCCCAAATTTTTATCTTACTCTTTACGGTGTCCAGTGAAATCTCACCTTTCCTGGCAACTCACCTGCCATCATTACAAGTTTCCCTGATTCCCTTAGACGCAAATGATCTCTCTCCCTCTTCAGACTTCCCACAGCACTAACAGTATCTTTATCAGAGCTCTCTTTGTATATGCAGCACCTATCACAGTACTATGTACATAAAGGATAGGACGAACATTTAACTTAATTACTTACTCTATTGAATTACAAAGAGAACAAATGAAATTATATCAAATTTTTTACTGTTTTCCTACTATAAATTGTTGTTGTTCTTGAGCCTATAACTATCTGTAATGTTTCTAATTCTTTTCATAACTAGAAAATTGTCTGAATTCCTATATGGGAACTGCTGTTACTTCACTTTTATTAAGATGAACCCCCTAACCCAACCAAAATGGAAACCTCACCTCTATAATGAGGGCACATATTATTGTAATTCTTTTAACATTTGGTCCCACTGTGTAGTCTGTTTTAAGCAACAGTATATTTTCAGCCATTTAAAGAAATAACTGGTTTCTTTTCATTGGTTGTTTAACAAACATTGAAATAGTTAGCTACTGTCCTGAACGTTGTCATCAACAACATGAACAAAAAAATTACTGATATTTTCAGAACTTAAAAGGAATATTCAATTGGAAATTGTGCCAAAGTCACTTAAAAAAAAAGAGCCGGGGCACTGGCCTTTCAATAGATGACTCATTTGGCAAAGAGAATTAAAAATAATAACACGAGCATTTAGCAGTCATAATTATAGCTTTGGTTATAGTTTGCATTCTCAGTTACCAAACAGAAATGCTTTCAGAGTAAACACAGTGGTTCATCTAAATCAACACCATATACAGTGAAGTCTGGTACTACCTATTTCTAAGACCCTCTTTCTTGAGGGAAGTAGGCAGTGCAGTGGGTAGAGTACTAGGCCTGAAGTCAGGAAGACCTGAGTTCAAATCTAGCCTCAGACACTTACTAGCAACATATGCCTAGGCAAATCACAACCTCTATCAGTCTCAGTTTTCCAACTATAAAATAGGGATGATAGAAAACACAGGCTTGTTGTAGAAAAAAATGAGATTATAACTGTAAAACACTTAGCACAGTACCTGGCACACTATTAAGCTCTGTATAAATGCTTATTCTCTTCCCTTTCTCTCTTACTTGGTATAAGAAGAAGTGGCCTGCTGTTTCACAAGTGTAAGAGACATCCCCTGGAACTCCCAAACTCTCTTGCAATCTTCCAACTTCCCGTAAAAGTTCTAACCTTCGAGTCAGGACATAATTCACTCTTCCATACCTGGAAAATGCAATTAACATAAAATGCAAAATTATACAACATGCAAAATTTCCTGGAAATTTCCAGGAAAAAACTCCCAAGTGTCATAGTACAATTAGGAAATGAAAGAACTGTTAAAACAAATCATAGAAAGAATAATTTTTGACAATACTATAAATCCTGGATTTCTTTTCCACTAGGTATCTTACTAGTAAACTGCTAAAAACAAAAAGTATTATAAAACCTATACATTATATTTTTGAAGGTTAAATCTTTATAACAAGAAATGTTATTTCTTCTTTAAGAAATGAGTTTTTATTCAAATAAATTAATATTGTATACCCAGTTATCTAAAATTAAGAGTCTATAAACAAGAAAAAAAATCCATTATTAGCATCTATGATGCTAAAATAGTTCTTTTATTATTTAAATACTATTAGATATCTCAATTTATTGTGCTAATATAATATTTATTCAAGTATCCCCCTTTCTCCCACTAATACAGTTATGAAATAATGAAGACTCAGACTTCAGAGGTTAGCAGTAGGAACAGGGAATGTATAGATTCCAGTGACTATCTACATCATTTCTCCCTTTTCCCCAATTTAAGAGGAAAAATAACTATGAAAAAGAAATTGTACTTTAAAAAATACAACAGAATAAGACAATCAATTACATACTTTGGAAAAGTATAGTTACCTAAGTACATTATTTATACAGATAAATTATCTCTGTGACAAACAAGGTATATTAACATTTCACTTATTTCTGTGTCTCAAATCTTCCACAACAGCATTTAGGGGGAAAGAGGAAAGGAATGTTATTTATTTCACAATATCTTATCAGAAATTGGTAATATTTCTAAGGTGCTTTATGATTTTTCTGGTGAAGAAAAGTACAAATGACAAAATATTATGGAATATTAACAAATGACAAAATATTACAGACTATCTTGAGGGCATTTTCAATGTAATTCCTAATAGACACTGTTAAGTCATTTAGTGAAAAGCACCTTCAAAAGCGATTATTAGCATTTATTTTCTATGTAGCGTATCCTCCTAAAGGATTAAGTGTATTAAATACCAAGTCACTTAATCAAATTCATTTTTCTAGATAGTCGACCCTAAAATCATTTGAAAACACTCTCCCGGGCAGCTAGGTGGCACAGGGAAAAGGGCACTAGCCCTGAAGTCAGGAGGACCTGAGTTCAAATCCAGCCTCAGACACTTAACACTTACTAGATGTGTGACCTTGGGCAAGTCACTTAACCCCAATTGCCCTGTCTTCCCCCCTCCAAAAAGCAAAAAAAAAAAAAAGAAAGAAAGAAATGAAACAAAGCATTCTACTTCTGTTTTTATTAAAATAGTCTTTTAAACTACTCATTCTAATGCAACATTATAATTATAGTATTAGGCACTTAAATAGCACCTTTATGTTCCGTTGACTCTGTATTATTAGGTGTTGGAGAAATGCCCCATTTTGGAAAATCAGCTTTATTATAAGTAAACAAATATGGAAAGAAGTCACACAGCACCACTGCTGACCTAGAATTATAACTCACGCCCCACATTCCTTAGTCTCTTGCTTTAGCAAAAATCGCCTTCAAAATCCTATGTCCACAAAGTCCTATAATCCATAAGCTTAAAATGATGCCACATGAAAACTAACACTCCTACAGTCTTGTGACCAATGTGGTCAAAAGCCAATTAAAATATCCAAAAGTATGTTAATATGTTACATTAAGTACATATAGCTTCTGGGTCATTATCTGAAATAATGTTCTGGAAACGACTTTAAATAATAGAATTAAAAATCCTGCCCCAAAGCAAAAGATATTCATCTCATAAAAATTTAGTCAATTTGCAATGTGCTATTAAATATAAGTCAAGTTATGATGAAATTAATAATCAGGAGAGTTTTAAAACTACAAAACTTGCATGATTTTAATCTGCAATCTGAATTTTATTTTAAAAATCAACTTCTTAGCAAAACGTTCAAAACTATACCTACAATGTGAAGGAATCAAGTATCTGTATGAAACAGGTGAACAAAAAATTACATATTTTTAAGGTTTGGGGAAATTTAAATGATCAAAGAAAAACAAATGATCAGAAAATAAGTGACAATTTATGACCTGCAGTCAACAAACCAAATACCACATGCCAACTCTTCCAATAATTGTACAAGTGTAAAGAAACAATGGCAGATGGCATCTTGCCCAGACTAACAAAGGGGTAGAGTCAGAATAAAAAGTTCCTGGCTCTCAGTCAATATGTTTTTCCTAGTATATTTTGCTAAAATGCTTTCACAAGAAATTCAATCAATCAAACCCTCTTTTCCCTGGAGTTTCTTTAATAAAGAATAAAAGGCAAAATAAAATACTCATGCTAGCATTTCTATTGTAAAAAAAAATTCCAAAACCCAATTCATTTATTTACCTGCTGAAATCTTTTTCTGTTTCCAGTTCCTCCTCTCCATGACCAAGACGAAGGAGGTGGCGCTCATCAATGTCTAACGCCATGATTTTCTCGAACAACTGGTTCAGGGCCTAAAGAGCAAGCGAGACAGATAATGCTCTTCCAGGTACATTATGAATTTGTAGTTCATTAGGCCAGAAAAGAATGATAACACTATTTGGGATGAAATCAAACCTAAAGCGAACAGTAATACAAACCTTAAATTAGGCACTTCATAGTATTTGAACCAAATAGAATAATTTCTGCTTTCTGAAATCACCTGCCCATTTTACTTCTACTTCTAATAATAATAAATGGAAAAAAAAAAGTGGTACTTGGTACCAATGCCTGAAAAAATGAACAACCACACTGAGCTCAGTTTTATTCAATCAGCATTTCTGTAAGGTGCAGAGGGCTAGTGAAATCTGTCTAGTTTGGGGCAGGATTCTTCCAGAGAGCATATAATCTAAATTTTATAGATTACATAAGAGAGAAGTAAAGTAAAAAATCAATCCAGAATTCTTGGCAATACTCATCCCATTCTGCCGCCAAAATTCTTCATTGGAAAAAGACAAGCACTATGGTATCACAGATTTGGAGTCAAGAGAAATTTGAATCTTACCTTTCAATGTTAATTAGCTATGCGAACCTAGACAAGTCACTTGACATCACTAAGCCTCAGTTTCTTCATCTATAAAATACTGATAATACCTAGAGTATCTACCCTGAGTGGTTGAGTAGATCAAATAAAATAATGTAGGCCAAGTACCTTGTAAACTTTAAGGAGCTAGACAGCCTCAGACACTTAACACTTACTAGATGTGTGACCTTGGGCAAGTCACTTTAACTATTATTATTATCATGATACTGCTATCACGAACTATACCGTACTGTTATTTAAAAGATACCACTTTCTTAAACTTATTCATAAAATGAAATAGCTGTAATCACTGCAAAATTTATAAAGTGCTTTAGAGTCTCAAGTTCTGTTTGCTGTGATTTATACAGAGTTCTACCAAATTCTCCCCCCATAATACACATATAGCAGAAAACATCCCTTTGAGGCTGCTCTGCTGAAAAGGAGTTTCTCTTAACTGTATGGATACTTCCCAAAACATTAACTTTTCATGATATACTTTTCCTGTTTTCTTTCTTCACTGCCAGTCCAAATACAATGCGAAAATAATGAAAATAATCACTGCTACACCTGGGATTTAGATTTCTATACAGAGTTCGTAAATTTAACAATTTAACAATTCTAAATAAAGCAATATATCACCAAAGCCCCCCTACTCTGCCAAGCTCACTATGAAGCTTTGGTTTTGGTATGAAATAATTAAGAGGAATGGCCACAATCCAAACATTTAATGCTTTTTACGTTCAGTCTCTCCTAACATTTTTTGCCTTAGGATAGAAATTTATTCAGGTTTGTTACAGATTTCTCTTGATCTCCTTAGCATGAGGATATCTGACATTACCTTTCTTGTTGTCAGTGTGACTTATAACAATAACAAATTTATCAGCCATTTCTGGCACTTGGGAGAGAAACATGAGTTGGCTAGTATACAGGAGTGGAGGAATAAAAGACAAAATGGAGCTATCTTTCCAAACCCAACAGGGTCATTTACCTGATTTGAATGGGTAACAATGAGAGTCCTCTGTTCCGGGAAGTTGTGGTACAGGTTGGATATAATCTGGACAGCAACATCAGTTTTACCTGTCCCAGGTGGTCCCACAACCTACAAAATAAAATGAGTATGCAAAGCTAATTCATAAGTGATACCAACATTAGAAGGCTGCCAAAGAACAAAGTATCAAAGTAAAACAGCATATTATGATCCTATTTCTTATGCTTTCTAGCTATTCCTGAATTATTTGTAAGGTGAAAGGTAATGTTCTATCAGTCAAGCTGTAATTATATAGATGCATTCAGATAATTCTAAATTGTAAGGCTGCCATAAAAAAAGCACTACTCAAATAGCAGCATACTTTTATAAAATTGAGCTTGGGAAAAAATAAACATTTACATGAGTCTGTGAATACATATTTGGTGCTGAAAAGTAAATGATAAAAAAAGGATTATGAAAAACAGTGACAACCCTCTCACCTCCCAAAAAAGAATCAAAGGTTCATAATTAGAACCATATTCTAAGTAAAAGCTTATTAAAATCTAACAAGGTGAAGTGTAAGTAGGTAGTGTGTGAACAGTTACATGGAAATACACAGATGGTATCATACTGCTTTTATTGGAAAGTTATTCTTACTGATTCATCAAGTTTAAATATTAATTAAGAATACAGCATACTGACTATAAATCCTACATGGTTAAAACAAAAACGTTACCATACCTAGAAGGCTTTTTCAGTTTTTCTGTGTTGATTACATATGATAAAATAGATAATTTTCCAGCCATTTTTGCAGTTGACAAGTAAGAAATATTGGTCTGAAAGGAGACTCCTCTCCAAAGGGGCTGGTATTCTTGCACCAACACTCAATTATTATAAATCTGGCAGTTCAATAGATTTTTCCCCCAAAAGACCTAATTAAATATAAGTAATTTTTACATTGGTTATTTTTTAACTCCAGCAGAAATCATCTTATATTTTAAAATTATGCCCATTGTCTTTCTAGTGCAATCTTTGCATAATTTATCTATTAATCAATGTTCTTGAAATACCAATCTTATTAAGCTTACAGGCTGCTAAGCTTTGCCTTGTATTTATTTCTTCATTTTTTCTAGCATACTCTGTCATAATGCATACCTAGTTCCTCCTATTAAGTCCTACTTAAGTATTTCATCATGGTACAGAAGTGACCCTGGTTCTCTAATGCTATGCTAGTATAATGCAAACTCTGGAAGGTCTTATCTAAGATAAAAAAGCTTTGAGCATGAGGCACAATGACAGACGGCGTGTATGCTATCTGGGGAACAATCAGGCTAAGTCTATTTACTAAGTTATGGAGAGGCAAGGGTGGGTGGGAGGGAATGTGTTATATCTCCATGGGATGACATATATATACACATATATGCTAACAATACCACAAGATTCCTGAAATATTGAAATAAATATCTCATCATGCATGAGCCCTTCCCTCCATCCCCAAAATCACAGAGTAGAGAATAGTAGCAAAGGGGTGATGTTTAAGGCACAGAAAAACACTATTATAGTATTGTTTAAAAAAAAAAAAGATTGAACACTATTACTATTCTTAACCTTCAAGTACAGTATAATCAAACCTCTGTTGAAGACATTATATCCATTGGTCTGTCATCCAAGCCCTCCACAATTAGATTCTTTTTTTTTTAATCTTGGAGGGGGAAGGACAGGGCAAGTGGGGTTAAGTGATTCGCCCAAGGTCACATGGCTAGTAAGTGTGTCAAGTGTCTGAGGCCATATTTGAACTCAGGTCCTCCTGGTTCCAGGGCCAGTGCTCTATTCATTGCGCCACCTACCCACCCCCCACAATTAGATTCTAACCTACTTTCCTAACTTTTTTTTTTCACAGTATTTGCCTTCATGAGCTCTACAGTTCAGGCAAGTTTGATTCCTTCTTTACTGATCTTACCCTACTTTTTCTTCCTTTTAGGCCTTCAAGTCTCATACCTGGAATGGATGTACCTCTCCACCATGATCCCATCTGCTGAATTCACTCCCTTTCCTTTTATATTTAAAGGCCAAGCTAATTCCCCTATGAAACTTTCACTAACTTCCCCCTTCTCCCTATTTTAGCTACCCTTCCTCACCTATCTTTTGTCACTCAATTTGCAATTATCATACTCAAAACTTGCATTCTCCTTATCTGTGTCAAGATTTTATCCTTTCTCCAAAGTGAGAAAGCATGGTACAATGGAAAGAGTCAGAAGACTAAGACTCAAAACTTGGCTCTGATACTTACTCTCTTAGATTATTCAACCTCTCTAAGCCCAAGTTTTGGGCTAGATGACCCGAAAATTCCTTTCCACTTCTCAAAGTATACTCTTAAAAACTTATGACATCTCACTGAGAGCAGACACCATCTACCTTCATGTATGTGTATTGTAGTGTAATAGCAAAGTTCTATATCTCATCAATGAGGGTACTTTGTCCAATGGTGTAAAATGGACCTCAAATATACTTTTTCATACTGATAGACTCCTGGTTTACAGTCCTTTAGTAAATCATCCAATGGGAGACAGACCATGTTGGCCCAATGTACCCCGGGCTTTACTCTAGATTTCTTAAGATGGAATGAATATCAATGGAACACACAGACTATCCATTGGTTATCAATCAACAAGCATTTATTAAGCAACTACAATGCTCCAGAAACTACGGGGTCTGAAAGGAAGTGAAGTCAACACAGATGTAAGTGTATACAAAAGGAGAAAACAACACACATAGGTTTATACAAGATACGTACACCTATGAAGCACTCTTAGAGGGAAAAAAAGTACTCCCAGATGCAGGAGGTGAAAGGGACAGGACCAGGAAAGACCTTTTGTAAAAGATGGTTCTTGTGCTGAAGTACTGAAGGAAACCAGGGATTCCAAGAGGAAAGTCATATGTAATAAAGACAGAAATGTAAAATGGAGCCAGATAAATGCCAGAGGAGTTTGTATAAGATCTTACCTACAAGAATAGGGAGCCACTGGCATTTATAGGATGACATGATCAGACCTACACTTTAGGAAAAATCACTTTGGCATCTATGGATACAGAAGAGAGATAGCTGTGAGGAACCAATTAGGAGGCTATTAGAATAGTTCAGACCAGAAGTAATAAGGGCTCAAAACAGAAAAGTGGCTATGTGAGTAAGGAGAATTAGACCAATACATGTAATGTGAATGTAGAAATGACCAGATTTAGCAACTGACTGGCTATATGGAGTGAGTTAGAGTGAGGTGTCAAGGATGATATCATGGTTGTAAACCTGAGTGACTAGAAAGATGGGGGTAGTCTTGACAGAAATGCGGAAGTTTAAAGGAAGGTGGGTTTGTGGGGAATGATAATAAGTTCTGTTAAGAAATGCCAGTTTGACATACAATTTTAAATGCATTAATAGGAAGCTAGTGAAACAAAAGTGGAGTTTGGGAGAGAGACTCAGGCTAGATATGTAGATTGGGCAATCATTTGCATAGAAATGATAATTAAATTCATGGAAGCTGATAAAGTCTTCAAAAAAGAAAGTTTAGAGAGAAAAAAGGGCCTAGGAGAGAGCTTTAGGGTATACCCACTGTTAGGGAGTGTGTCATAGATGACGATCTAGCAAAGAAGACTAAGAAGAATGGATCAAAATGTAGGAAGAGAAACTAGAGGATAAACATGAAAACCCAGAGAGAAGAGAGTAAACAGAAGAGAATGGCTAACATGCCAGATGCTGTAAGAAGGTCAAAAATAATGAGGTTATTGCTCACCCTTCATATATGATCAACCTTCTCTAGCCATAAATCTTTTTGGTGTTAGTTTTTATGCCCTTTTTTCCTGCATGGTTTTTGGTTGCCAACACATTGCAGCCTATTCAAGGTAATGACCAGCTGAAAAATTAATTTTTTAGGAACTGTTGTACTCCATGACCCACAGATAGCATCATTTGAAAAGTAATGGTGAGAAAGTGAGTCTCATTTCAGGAAGAAGGGTTATCAATCTGGTCTACTGTCTTTCTCTTATTCAATTCGAGGTCAAGTTCATAGTCCATCTGTCCTAATGAATCAGTTTCATAAGTTACACATCATAGTCTGGACAAGAAAAATTTTTCATCTACTTGATTTTTCCCATTGGATAGTTTGGCCAAAGTCTTTTGATGAACAAAACGGTATCTGTAAAATGGAGCTTCTTGGGAACTTTACTATTTATAGAAAATTCTTTCATTTGGACTTTGTGGCAGACGTCCCTCATGGAAGTGGCAAACACCTTAGGTAAACATACACCTTTCTGTTTCAATCTTAACTTGATATTAATAATCAGAGGGTATATATACAATAAAGATGTCTGTTTTTACTTCTTTCAAGCAATCTTGCATCATTTAACACACACATACACACACACACACACACACACACACACATCTTGTTGGAAGAATGCCTTAAAGGA
Source organism: Pseudochirops corinnae (assembly GCA_028646515.1). Taxonomy (NCBI): domain Eukaryota; kingdom Metazoa; phylum Chordata; class Mammalia; order Diprotodontia; family Pseudocheiridae; genus Pseudochirops; species Pseudochirops corinnae. The sequence goes on from CM053589.1 coordinate 35,295,027, forward strand.
ACATTATATTCTATCAAATCAATCACGGTTTTTTTAGTTTGTCCTTTTATTTTTTTTTTTGGAATCAACAAATAAAAAGCACAATTACATAACTGTGTCAATTACATAACTGCAATATTATGATCTGCTATAATATACTGCTTTTGAAAGCCTTTCTGTGCCCCTTAATTTAGATATCCTCCATGATCATAAATTTAGAGGTAGAAGGAACCTTAGAAATTCTTTTAGTAGAGTCTTCTCACTTTACAGATGAGAAAACAGAGGTATAGCATGATTAGGTGACTTGCCCAAAGCAACAAATTCAATCCGTGGCATGATTTAAATCCAGGTCTCAGTACTAAATCACTGTACTTTTCACGGCACTATATTCCTTTCTCATTAAAAAAAAAAAACCAAGGGGCGGCTAGGTGGTGCAGTGAATAGAGCACTGGCCCTGGAGTCAGGAGGACCTGGGTTCAAAACCGCCCTCAGACACTCAACACTTACTAGCCATGTGACCTTGGGCAAGTCACTTAACCCCAACTGCCTTGCCTTCACCCTCCAAAAAAGCAAAAACAAACAAAAAAAATAACTTTAGAGAAAATTGTTAATCACTGATATTTTCTGGTTTCTTTTTTGTTGCTGTTAAGTCTTGAATTTTCTTATAGGCATTTGTCATCTTCCACTTCTTTAGGACAACTGAGTACCTCAAAACTGCGTTCTCATGTGTCGTTGATTTCCTCTCTACCTCTGGTCTAGTCAAGCTGCTCTTACTGTTTTCATTTCTGTTGTGCCATTTCTAGTTCATCACACAATACACTGGAGACCATGAAATTACAAAGTAAATAAGGCTGCTAGACTCTGTTAATGAAAAAGTTAACACATTACAGAAATCTTGATAGATATTTATTTTTATCTATTGTTCTTTTCCTTCCAGTTTCATCCTTAAGTGCTCACAAGATGATCTGATTTGATTGGGTCTCTTGTCAAGCTTTCTACAAATTTGGTTTCGCTCCATCACTTCTTCCTGCTTTAAGAGGAAATACTGATCATAATCTTCTACCATCCTGCTTCCAAAGGTTTTATAAATCAATGGGCATTTTAAGTCAGTGTTTCTAAACTTAGCTGCCAATTTTCCACCTAGAAAGGACATCAAGTATTTAGCAAGCTAAGGCAGTCTTCTGCATCTTTTGGTCTTCTTGTGGTAGCTGAATTAAGTGGATTAAAATGGCTTAGGAAGTATGTCATTATCTGTACAATTATCTGTTTCTCATTTTTTGAAACCAACAGTTTGTTATGTCTCCCTTGAATGCTATTTCTCCATTTCATTTTTATTCCTTCTAGTTTGGTATTGATTTTGTTCTTTGCCTTAACAAATTGTGAGCTGGACAGTCCATAGACTGCTGATGCAGAAATGACTACTCCATTCAACTCAATTCAATGAGCATTTGATAAGCACTTACTATCTATACAGCGCTGAGTTAAACAATCCCTGCTTTCAAAAGGCTAAACTTTCATGGAAGCTAATTAATGGAAGTGGGGAGAACACAAAATGGAAAGGATCAGGGCCTCATCTAGAGGTGGCATGAGTAGTAGGCACTTCCTGTTAGAATACATCTGATTTCATTTTTTAAAAACTTACCTAGTGCTCACTGTGTCCAAGATCTGCTACATTCATGATATAGTCATATGGTTTCTATATAGTTTACAAGGTATGATAAAAATAGTTCTGTCACTTCTTTTACTTGAAACTCCAAGGATAACCTTAAGCTAACATTTCATTTAGCTGTAATTTCCCTTTTGAATTCAGGTTTCATTTATAGCAAAAACATCAAAATTGATACAAATCAGCCTTCCAGTAGTAGATACACTTGGTAACTAGACAGATCATACATTTTGACTGACAGTTAATATTACTTGTAGAAAGTCTAGAAACTGTAATTCTCAGCACCCTCTCCTCTGTTTTCCATTTTTCATCCTCCACGACTTCAGAAACAGAAAGAGATCACATCAACAAAAAATTGTAAACAAAATGAGTACCCATCAATTGAGAAATTACTGAATAAACAAGGGCATCTAAATACAATAGGATATTACTGTGTCATATAAGGAACTCAGGGAAACAGACTTCTATCATCCACTATAGACAGAAGAAATCATAGCCAGGAGAACAACATACATAATGACTATAATGTAAAGAAGACAACTCTAAAACCTGAATGTAGATTGAAGTCAGTGACATATTATGACCCAAGAGAAGGATGAGGAAACATACTTCCTGATTCTCAGGAGTGAGATGGAAGCCCAGATGTATAGAATGTTGTAGAGACATCTGAAGAGTTAACTGGACCTGTTTAATTACTTTCTTTGTTATAAAGAAGAGTGCTCTACAGGGAGGAGAGAAGAGGGGGGGGCCTATCTGGAAGTAACTCAGTACAACAAAGAGGATCAATAAATATTAAGTAAGAGTACCACACAACACTAATGGTTCATTTTGTATTGGTCTTTGTTTTCATGAGTGGTTATGGCCAAAGAATTAGTCAACAAATGGTCTGCCTATCAGTGAACATAAAAAAGTAGTCAAAGTGTTTTCAGAATGGTACAACATGCCAGTGCTTGCACTATTAGCATTAAGATGGCCTTTGAGAATCTAGGATCACCTCTACAATGATCAGGTATTTGAACAGGACTTTGTGGAAAGCAATGGATTTAACCTGATACTCAAGAAATATTTAAAACTGAATTTTTCATTTGGAAATAAGTAGCTAAGAAAGTCATAAAGGTCTACCAAATGCATAGGATGCTATAACTACTTAAAGAACCCCCTATGGACTAATGTAGTGGCTAAGAAAAGAACAATGAGTAAGAATAAGAAGCTCTGGGTCTGAATCCCAACTCTGCTACTTAAAAGCTGTGTGGGTCTACACCAGTCACTTACCTCCTCTGAGACTCAGTTCTCTCAGTTTTACTTCTTTTAAAAATTTTTTTTAATTACACCCTCTGACTTTCCTGTGGGGCAAGATGGATCTTCCTACTCCAGTGCCTGTATATCTTAATTCCCAGTTGCATGTAATTAACAATAAAAATTACACACACACACACACACACACACACACACACACATATTTTTAACATTTGATTATAAAACTTTAAATTCTAGATTCTTTCCCTTCCTCCCTTGTCACCCACCCCCACTGGAAAGACAAGCAATTCAATACAAGCTGTACATGTGTAGTTACACAGAATATCTCCACAATGGACATATTGTGAAAGACTGACTATACTTTGCCCTCCCCTCCATCATCCCCCCTCTCATCCCCATCCCCCCTACTCTCTTGTATGGCAAGATACCCAATTTAGAGTGTATGTCATTCCTTCCCTAAGCCAAATTCAATGAGAGTAAGGTTGACCCATTCCCTTTTGCCTTCCTGTTCTTCCCCTCCATTGCCAACAGTTTTCCCTTGCCTCTTCTATATGAGATAATTTACCCCATTCTGTTTCTCTCCATCTCTCTCATTTCTCAATTTCACCTTTTAAGTATCATCCCTTCCTATTCAATTGAATATGATGCCCTATGTGTACATGTACACATATATACATACACTCTCACCTATGTATTCATATGCATATATATCCTCCTATATAGACATATGTGTATGTATACATATATATACATTTATATTCCCTTCACCTATCCTCATACTGAGAAAAGTTTCATAGGTTACAATGATCATTTTTCCATGTTGGCATGTAAATAGTCCAACTTTGATAAGTTCCTTATGATTTCTTTTCCATGTTTACCTTCTCATGCTTCTTATATTTGAATGTCAAATTTTCTATTCAGTTCTGGTTTTTTCAGCAAGTCCTCCACCTCACTGAATGACCGTATTTTCCCATGAAACATACTGAATTTTGCTGGGTAGGTGATTCTTGGTTATGTCCTAGCTCTTTTAATCTCCAGAATATCACATTCCAGGCCCTTTGATCCCTTTAATGTAGAAGCTACTATGGATTATCCTGCTTGTGTTTCCACAGTATTCAAATTGTTTCTTTTTAGCAGTTTGTAGTATTTTCTCCTTGATCTGGGAACTCCAGAACCTGGCTACAACATTCCTAGGAATTTTCTTTTTGGGATCTTTTTCAAGGGGTGATCAGTGAATTCTTTCAAGTTCTATTTTGCCCTCTGGTTCTAAAATATCAGGGCAATTTTCCTTGAGAATTTCTTGAAGGATGATTTCTAGGTTCTTTTTCTAATCATGGCTTTCAGGTAGTCCAATAATTTTTAAATTGTCTCTCCTGGATCTATTTTCCAGGTCAGTGGTTCTTTTCAATGAGATATTTCACATTGCCTTCTATTTTTTCATTTGTTTGGATCTGTTTAATAGTATCTTGATTTCTTATAAAGTCATTTGCTTCCATTTGCTCCACTCTAATTCTGAAGGAATTATTCTCTTCAGTGAGCTTTTGAGATTCTTTTTCCATCTGGCAAATTTGACTTTTTAAGGTATTCTTCTCCTCATTGGTTTTTAGGGCCTCTTTTGCCATTTGAGTTAGTCTGTTTTTTAAGGTGTTATCTTCTTCAACCAAGCTGTTGACTTTTTTTCACGATTTTCTTGCATCATTCTCATTTCTCTTCCCAATTTTTCCTCTACTTCTCTTATATGGTTTTCAAAATCCTTCTTAAGTTCCTCTACAGCTTGTAATAAATTTACATTTTCCTGGAAGCTTTTGGTGTGGGAGTTCTGACTATGCTGTCTTCCTCCAATTCCATGCTTTGATTCTTTTTGTCCCCTAAAAAGGAATCTAAAGTTGGATTGCTAAATTTGGTTTGCTTCGTTTGCCTGCTCATGTTGCCAGTCAATTAACTTGATTTTTGAGCCACAGTAGATCTCTGCTTCCCCAAGGGAAGAGCTTTGTCCCAAATCACTGGGGTTTTCACAGCTGCCGGAGCTATTAGGAGGCTGCCGTCTCTGCAGCCTCCACCAGCTTTGGTTCACCGGTCACACACCTCAGGACCACCACCCAAGACCACGATCTCAATCCAGGCAGGTTAATGCAAGAGTACTTAGCCTCTGAATGGTCGTTTGCCCCCCCTGCAATCTGCAGGCCAGGACCTCTGAAGCAGCCACGGGGAGGCGACTGCAGGGCCGCCACACCACTTCCTGCCCTGGGGGCAGTTGGCTGGACCTGCTCCTTTCCCCCTAATTTAGCTGAGTTCCACTGACCTTTCACCTTGTCCTTGTGTCTTATGGGTTGGTAATTCTGGAAACTGCCACAGCTGCTGGTGATCTGCTCTCCTGAAAGCTCCAGCTGAGGCTTGTCCTGACCTCCCTGGGGCTAAGCCGCAGTTTCAGGCCCAGCTGGTTTCGGCTAGCAGCACTCTGCAATGAGCTCTTCTCATCTGCCTGCCAGGCTGCCTTCAGTGGGAGATGTGTTTTTCTGTAATTTTGTGGGTTCTGGAGCTCTAAAATTTGTTTAGAGTCATATTTTATAGGTATTTGAGGTGGTTATGGGGGGAGCTGGAGCTGCGGAGTTCTCCTGCTGCTAAGCCGCCATCTTGACTCCTATCAGTTATCTCAGTTTTAAAATGAAAAGAGTGGGCTATACTGACCTTTCCAGTTCTAAATCCCATGATCCTATTCTTGATCAAAAGAAGAGTTGAACTTTCTTCAAATACAATCGAGTGTTACTTCTTTTTTATAATAACAAAGAATTAGAAACAAAGTGGATGGGTATCAACTGGACAATGGATAAGCAAACTGGAACACAAAAACACAAAGGACTATTGCTGTACTGTAAGAAACAGGAAGCAGCTAGATGGATCAATGGATACAAGCACTGGACTTGAAGTCAGGAAGACCTGAGTTCAAATCCTACCTTAGGCACTTACTTGCTGTGCAACCCTGGGCAAGTCACTTAATCTATTTGCCTTAACCCACTGGCAAACCACTCCAGTATTTTTGCTATGAAAACCCCATAGACAGTATGGCCCACCGGGTCACAAAGAATCACACGCGACAGAACAACAACAACAACAAAACTTATATGAACTGAGGCAAAGTGAAGTATGCAAAACCAAGAAAATATTCACAATGACAACTGAAATGGGAAGAACAAAAAAGAAACTGAAACTGAATGTTATGCAACTATATTGACCAAGAATGGCACCTAAGGAGAAGACGAAGAATGCGCTTCCCTCTCTTCTTTGTGAAATGGAGGACTATAGGTGTGGGGCACTCGGTATCAACTGCCAGACGTGGCTGCGATGTTGTTTTTATTCAACTGCCTTTTGAATCCTTTTAAAATTCTTTGCTACATGCGCTGGCTCTTTGGGTAAGGGCAAGAGGAACAAAATACTGGGAAACTAAGTTGATATAAAAACAAAAATATCCATAATTTAACAGAACACTTTTTTAAATCAATGTAAGAAAATTCTTAAACAGTAACTCTCTTACCATAGTCAATCCAGGCTGCATCCCAGCACGGATAGCTTCTATTTGAGTAGGTGTAAACTGAATAGTGTTGCTGAAAACAAAATAGTAGATTAAAACTGATAGAAAATATGGATAAATGACCTCATAAGCAAAGACAGATGAAACAAAGTAATATACACAAAGCACTTGATGACTGTGAGCTATATTATTACAACGGAAATTTAGACCAAAAGGGAAAGGATCTTCTTCCTTAATAGTTTCAAAAGTCTCTAAATGTTACCATGCCCCACCCTAAAGGTCAAGTAGAGCTGAATACATTTTCTGGGGATGATCATCAGTACTCCTATGTTATCTTGGGAGATTCTTAGGGAAAATGAAAGAATAAATGTCCCCCAGGACTGATTATGGTGCGTTTGCCATAGCACTGAGTCCCCCTAATCACATCCGACCCCAGTAGAAGGAACTGAGCTCCAGCTCCCAATCAGGGAATATAGTATGACACAAATTAGGATAAACAAATAATGCACCTAACAGTGCTAGATTATCACTAATAGCATACAAGCGTGGGAACTTCTGCTGTTTATGTGATATGGGAATATATTAGACTAGGCAAAGATGTTTGTGTTTATAGGATCATTAATTTAGAGCTGAAAGGAACCTCTAGAAATTATCTAGCCCAACCCCTTATTTTACAGATGAGGAAACTGTGGCACTAAGATTTTAACTGACTTGCCCAAGATCACAAAGGATCGATCTCATACCAGGCCAAGACTTGAATTCAGCTTTTCTAATTTCAAGAATAGAATTTTTCTGTTGCACCATGTTGCCTCTAAGACCAAAACAAACTAAATCCTGGTTTTTCTCTCCATAATTCCAAGTGTTTGTTTTTGAAATGTCCTAACTATAGAATGCCAGAAAAGTCTGAGATACTTCTCTGGATCCCACATCTGAAAGAGGCCAAGGATGCCAGATATCTTAATATACATGAGTTTTTACTAGGGCTTTCAGAAGAGTCTGTTAACCTAAAGAATCTGAAATATAGCTGAATTAGTAGGCATAACGATTACCCAATTGGTAAGCGTTAAAATTAAGGTGTTTTGTACCCAATCTAGAATGTAGTGGACATACGTATGTATACATAGTGTATATAACATGTGTATTACATAGATTATAATTTAATAAGGAAATGTTACCGTTTGGGTTTATTATAAGGATAAGGACCTCTATTAGGAATAACATGAGGTTCAACAATTAAAGTTTCAGCTTCTCCAATGTTTTCATCTTCTCCATCTGCTTCTTTCCGTTTCTTCCCTTTCCCATTTCTTACTGGAAAAGTTATCCTATAACACACAAAATTTAATTACTTCTTGAAAGTTCAAGTTATCTAAATCTATTTTATATCCAGCTGAATGTTATAGACCCTAATTTCTAAAGGAGAAAGTGGCACTCATCTACTACCCTGAGCTGTCTTACCTACAGCATCTGCTCTACTTTTAACAATAAACATCTTTCCAGAGCTCAAAGCAAAGGAAGACAAGAAGTCGATCACAACGAATTGAGTACTTTCTTTTACCACCATCCCCTTGAGTTTTAGACTTTCCAACTTTTTTCCAATTAACTAATTTGGTCAATAGGGTCGATAGGATTTAGAATTAAAAGGGGCCTTAGAGTTTATTTTGTTTGTCTTCCTCATTTTGTTGATAACAAAACTGAAGTCCAAAGGGGCTAAATAACTGGCCCAAGATGAGTCTGGCCCAAATAAGCACCACAAAAGATGAGACATTCTTTCTTCATCACTATAGAAAGAATGTGATACAAACAGATAGCCTGAGATACTAACTGAATAAAAGAAAAGTCTCAGGTTAGCTGGATAAATTCTCTGCAGACAATGTGAAGAAAAACTAGAATTAACAAATGATAAAAGGGGTGATGTGACCATGGTCTTCATTAGTGGAAGTATTCATGCTGATAAAATCAAAGAGTCTTCTACGGTCACTTTCCAGTATGATTTAATATTAAATCATACTAGAAAGTGAGTGTTTTTGTAATTTATGAAAGAAAACCAGAGTAAAAGGTCAGATTTTCCCTTCTAAAAAAATCTCAAAATCATTTGCCTATTTTGGGGCAAAGATAATTTAATGGTTGAGAGATCATTTTTATAGCATATGATATGCTATTTTACTGGAATAATGGCATACTTGGAATACATTTCAGTAAAAAGCTATTAACATAGTAGTACTCAGGCAACAAACATGGGCAGAGTGTATGGTACTTTATTACATAGCTTTTCTTCTAGTTTTCAAATAATACTTGTACTGTAAAATAAGGTTATCCAAGAAATAGACTCAACTAAACAAATTTATAACCATCAGTACTCAACACATGGCAAAAAGGGAACACAAAACTCAAATAAAATCCTGACACAATATCCAAATTTTGCTTTGTCCAATAATTTCAACCTCCTTCCTTAGGATGACTACAGAATGGCAAGAAATTGATTTCTAAAATCCAATGTGTCAGTCTCTGACCTTACCTGAAAGGGGGGACCTGTAGGGCTGGGTTATCCACAGTCACTTTGACATTATAAGCAGGAAAACTGGCTTTTAAGTGATCAATGGAAAGAAAAGTATCATTGAAGTCAAGACAGGAAATCTGATTAGGCATTTTTGAGTAATGGGCACTACTTGGGTCTCCGTATCCTAGGATGATGTCATGTAGCCAGTCAGGTACAACACAATCTGTATTCATCAGGTTTCGAATGGTCTCTAATACAGCCTGTCGGTAACAGAACAAAATGATTGTGTTAACGTGACATCTCAAACATCTGAACTTCACTGGCATGCAGAACTGGCTCTCTAAACTAATCCAGCATTCCAGAGTGTTTCAAGGCAAGACGTTATTTTCTGCTGACAGGTGCTTGGCTAGACTGAATCAGCAGCTATATTTTCTACTGATACCAAAGACCGAATTAAACAAAAGATCAAACTTAACTAGAACAGTTTATCCATTAGGAGGTCATTTAGACATAATGACACAAATGAGTTTAGCACTTGGTTCCTAATGGAAAGTAGAGTAATCTGACTCAGGGTCTGCATAGCAACAAGTAAACATCATAGAAAGAGTCTATAAAGAAAAAGCTTCCACTTTGAAACTCTTTAAACTTTCCTCTCCTACCCTAGGAAAAAAATTACAAAAATAACCTGAATTTCAAGGAAATAGCAAATAACCTAATAAACTCAAAGTTGCCAGAAGTCATCAGAGAGAACTGTAATAATAGTCAACACAGAAACTCAAAGAGGGGTAAAAGCAATTAGCAACTGCTAATAACAAATTTCTTTGAAACTGACAAGATCTGCAGTCTAAAATCAACCACATTTATGCTATAATACTATACAAAAGAAAAAGATTTAAAATAATAATGATGTTCTCTCTCCTTCTAAATGCTGGTAGCATAAAACACTCTTGAATTCAGAACTAGAATACAGAATGTCACTTTTGCTCTAAATTTTGACTGAATTTCTTCTACTATTGAACAAGATTCATTAATCATTGCAAAGAATAAAGGGTTGCTTTCATCATGACAACCAAAGTGCACTATAATTTTACAACGAAGGCCATTTGAAATAAAATGGTATAAATAGTAAGACCACTAAACTGGTCAAAGGGAATCTACTAATACACGATCTAATAATGGATTAGATCCCCATCTGATCAATGGGGAACATAATTGCTGTGGACCTTAGTTTGGGAACACATATACCAGTTCCAAAGACCTGGGCTGCCATTTCCTCATATGATAAGGTTAGACTAGATATTTTCTCTGTTATTTGATGATTCTAGATTACAAATAAGATTTTGAGCCACGGACCTGAGAAGGCAGGGTATGGTGGAAACAGCACTAGATCAGAAGTCCAGCTCTTTTATTTATTCTACCTGTGTGACCTTGGACAAGTCATTTAACTTCTTTGGCCCACACTTTCCTCATCTGTAAAATAAGAGGACTGGACCAGGTACTTCCTAAGGGCCCTTCTAGTTCTAAATATCAAAGACATGGAAACAATTCAACTAGACCCTTAGACTCAATCAATTAATGCTTCAGAATAAATAGTAAAAAAGAAATCTTCATTAGCACACCATTCCATTCCTCTATACCTAGAATATATGCTTAATAGGGGTTATTTTAGAGCTCAGGTGCTGGGTAACCCAGTTAAAGCAGTCAATTACCAATTTAATTTGACCTTTTGCTAAGTTTTCATGCATCTATTCAGCTATTATCACCCTCTCATGTTAAAGAGAATGAAATCGAGGTCCAAAGAAGTGACTTTCTCAAGGCCACACAAGTAGTATCTATCAAATGGAGGATTCAAGTTCAGGGACAGACTTCAAATTCAGGCTCCTTTCCACTGTCACCACACTGTCTAATGTTTTTCTCTAGTTTCCATTTAGATAGTATTCTTCCCCTTCCCTGGTCTTTTTCCTTATCTTTGACTTTCCAGTTCAGTTATATTTTAGATACCAGAACTAAGGCACTATAAAAACCAAATTTTAACTTAGTATTACTGCCCTCTATTGTATATGAATTTAACTGGAACCAAGTTGTGGAGAGAAGAGAGCGTGGCTTTCCCAGAAATAAAAAATGTGTAAGGTCAGGCACTGGGGTATAGAAATCTATCTTGCCTTACTAGAAAAAGTTGGGGCGGGGGGGGGGGGGGGGGGGGGGGGGGTTG
>CM053589.1:35314237-35334386 GCA_028646515.1 Pseudochirops corinnae
CCCCTGAACTAGGTAAATGATATGTTTGATTAAAGTGAGATTGTTAACCCATTTTGAGTTGCTTTCCTTTAGAAAAGCAGATCTAAGAACCTGTGCTAGTAGCCACCCTAGGTATGCTAGGGTGCTTGCTGTTACAGTACTGTGCTTGGAGCTACAGATACAAAGACAAAGAAAGAAATAATCTAACAGAGACCATCTCTGAGACCGAGGGCACAAACCAGCAAGACTACTCCTGTTTTGGAAGAGTTCTAATTCTTTTTTTTTTTTCTTTTTGAAGGGGGGAAGGTAGGGCAATTGGGCTTAAGTGACTTGCCCAAGGTCACACAGCTGGTTTTTGTGTTAAGTGTCTGAGGCCATATTTGAACTCATATCCTCCTGACTCCAGGACACTCCAATTCAATGCGCCACCTAGCCACCTTGAGTTCTAATTCTTTATAAAATTTGTCCTTATGTTAAGCCAAAATCAGCTACTTTTTGAACTTTAACCTATTTAATGATCCTAGTTTTTCCTTCTGGAATTTCACTCTGTCCATTGTTTTCTCCATCTAAAAAGTTAAAGTATTGACATCTGTTTCCTATCCTCTTCAAAATAATTTTTTTTTAAAAAAGAAGATAAAAATATTGTAAAGTATAATGGTACATCAGTGTAATAGACTGCAACATGGATAATACGGAAATATGTTTTGCATGACCTCATATGAGTAAGTGAAAGAAAATTGCTTGCCTTCTCAATGAGAGGGAGGGAGGAGAGGGAGAGAATTTGGATTCAAAATTTCAAAAAATGATCTCAGGACCATCAGGTCACTTCTCAGCCATCTCTGTGGCATGCTAGCAGTCATATACCCCAATCCCATTCTGGCTGGGGATAATATTCAAAACAGCACTGTCGTTCCTAATGACATGTCAATCAAGTGCCCTATGATTCCACCATCCATTCTGACTTCCCCATTACCGCTCCCTTACATGTTGTTTTCTCCTATTGGAATGTTAAGCTCCCCATAGAGAGAGATTGTGTCGCTTGTATTTTCATCCCAAGCACTTTGCACAGTTCCCAGCACCTTGTAAGACTTAATAAATGCCTTCAATCACCCATTCATTCATTCATACACCAGTAGAGTATGAAGACTGTCTGTTTCCTCTTGCTCTCATTATATGATCAGTCAATTTTCCTGTTTAATCACTTATCTCTTTGATGATTTACATGTATTTTGTACCATTTCATGATTTGCCATAAATCATACCCTGGTGCCAATATCAAATACATAAGTCAGAATCTGATCTGGAAGTGAGATCATAGGTGTAAATAATTGTTTAAGCAATATTTTTTGGTTTGGAACACACACACACATACACACAGATTTTTTTTCCTTTAAAAAATAACACTATAAAAAACTGCATCTGCTATATGAGGACCAGTCCAATTGAACTCTTAGTGGTGAATAATTTGGTCATGGAAACTCATGAAACAACATATAAAACAGATCTGTATTATCTATATTATGTGTGACCTCTGGTCTGTTTCTACAGAGACAACAGCAGAAGAGTAGGGGAAAAAAAAAGAAAGGATACTAAGAATTAGAGGCTTTAGTCTTTCTATTTACTCCCAGAATTTCAGAGCTGTAAGGAACCCAAGGCCCTCTAGTCTAACCCAGATCTGAATAAGCCATACTTCTCTCCAACATCCCGACTGTTTAGCTAGCTTCTGTTTGAAGATCACTAGTGAAGAAAAATCAACTACTTTCTAAGAAAGGCTATTTGGATTGGGGTTTCTTTTTCCTAGCTGAAGTCAGCCTCTCCACCAAAGGCACCGTTATTCCTACTTCTGCCCAAAAAACCAAATCTAATCTTTTTTTTTTTTCCTACGTAACAGTCTTTCAAATAAATATCTGATGACAACTATTGTGTTCCCTCCTAATTCAGATGGTAGGCCTGGATCTTGGTCCTCAAAAGAAAAGACCTAGCAACACTCCAACACAGGCTTCAAACACAAGACTGCGACCTGAGGTCAAGACTTCATACCACACAGGGGTGGCTAGGTGGCACAGTGAATAGAGCACCAGCCCTGGAGTCAGGAGGACCTGAGTTCAAATCCAGCCTCAGACACCTGACACACTTACTAGCTGTGTGACTTTGGGTAAGTCACTTAACCCTGATTGCCCTCCAAAAAGCAAAAAAAAAAAAAAAGACTTCATACCACACTAACCTCTGACATAAATAGTTGACCATAAGCAAATTACTTAACCTTGCTGAGCCTCAGTTTTCTTCATGTATAGTCTTCATTTCACAGGGTTGTTGAGAAGATCAAATGAGATAATGTAAATAAAGACCTCTGAAAAACCTTAAATCTTTGTTTCCAATTTCTAAGCAGTTCTTTATCCTTCCCTCTAATAAATGATGACTCAATTGTTAAATAATCTTTAGTGCAAAATCTTGAAAAAGACTTTTTAAAGGTCTAAATAAATTAAAATTACTGATCTTCCCTTGTCTACGTGTTCATTTACTCCATCAAAGAACTCCAGTAGATTAGTCAGTATTAATACTTTTATTCCTTTCCAAACATTCATAAATTGGTAATGTTCAATTAACTATTCAATGATCCTGTGTTTCATTAAAAATTCCAGAATTTTACTCAAAATAAAAAGATAACTCCATAATACACAGTTGTAGGATCTACTTTCTGACCCTTTGCATAGACAGGAGTGGCTATGGGGACAATATGGCAGACCTCTGGGATAATGATTAGTTGTAATGCCACATTTTCACTAACAGTTCCACAACATGAGGCAGAATGGCCATATGAAAAAAGTGATGGATTTGGAATCATAGCACTTTAGTGCAAATCCTAAGCTTGTACCTTCCTGAAACTTAGGATTCTCCTCTGGAAAACTAGTGGGTTGGAGGAGATGACCATGAAGATCCTTTACAGCTATAAATCTATGATCCACTATTAATTTTTTCCTTGAGTTCCTTCAAAATTCTTAGGCCATTTTTAACTGGTCCCTCATATTGTTGCCATCAAGAGGTCAGTAACTTTTCAAAAGTATTTTGTCAAACTTTGTAATCCATCATTTTTACGACTTTTTCCTTTCTTTAATTTCGACATTATAGTCAGAAATTTCAACAAAGTCACATCCTCCACTCTTGATTCCTTTGCCCCCTTTTGTTTTTTAGATGACCCCACCCTGGGTCAGCACCTCTAATCACCTTCTTCAGTCTTGCTTAATGAATCCAAACTGATTGGGTCAACTACCATATTCTCATCTATGCCCTCATAGCTGCATGGCCATCTTTTATACATCTCTGATTATTTGCTGATCATACTTTGCAGAGAGAAATAATCTAAATGTTTTCTCTCAATCCTTTAACTCCAACTCTATCACCCCTCTCTCATCTAGAACATGACTATTTTACCAAGACCAAGGAGAACTATCATTTTCTTATCTCCAATTCCTCTACAATATCAAATTTCTTCATGTGTCCAATATTCTCCTTTTCTCTAAACTTAGGGAATAAAATGGCCTTGTTCATAACCAGGGCCTGCCCCTTTATTTGAGCCCTAGATGCCCTGCATTCTCTTTCAGGATGATATCTGATACCCTCTTTCTTATCTTCAATCTCTCCTCTGCTGGTTCCTCTTCCTCCCCTTAAGAAACAAAAATACTTTGATTTCTCAACTGTTTTAAGTTATTATCTTTAATCTCCTCTCCCCTTCCCTATTAGATTTCTGGGATGAATACTCTCCGTTTGCTTCCACTTCCCTATTACCCAGTAATGATTCAACCTAACGCAATCTGGTTTTAATACTCATTGATCCAATGAAACTGCTCTCTGAGGGTCACCAATATCCACTTAGTTATTAAAAGCCAATATCTTTTCTTGGTTTTCCTCTTCCTATCCTTTCCTTCACAATAATCTCTTCCACTGCTGTCTTGGTCCTTCTCCCGTCTGATCATTTCTCTCTCCTTCCTCTAGTTTATCTTCCTCATCCCATGACATAACACCATAACACATTAATTCTTGGGCTATTTCCTTAAGGGGATGTTTATGTTGATCTATACATGAATCCCAAGAATAACTTACAGGTGCAAACAAACCCCAGATACAATTTACAGGTCCAAAATAAAAGATATGGTCTGATGCTGGGTATTTTAGTATAACATTAAGTAGAAACAATTAAAACCCTGAAAACAAGTGTTCCCTGTCTTGGAAAGAAGAGGCATTTTCAACATTACATCTGATGAAAGTGTTTCACCCTTCCTCTGATACACATAATAATCGCCTTAGTGAAAAAAAGCTGCATTATCATCCAAAAGGGAGAAGTCAATGTTAGTGTTTGAAAAACAAGGATACCTTGCCATTCATCTTTGATTTGGTCTCTGACATTCAAATTAATGGTAACATCTGCTCGCACTCGAGTTGGCCAATTTTCACCAATATTGGGTTTGGCAACTTCAACCACAGTGAAAGCCACAATGGGCTGAGCCATTCGAGCCCAACCACCAAACACCACACCTCCATACTCTGATTGCCTGAAAATCAAGAGGTTGAAATAATTAATTATACCAGCAAGAGTTATACAGAAGTTAACTTTTCCTGAACTGCCATAGCAGTATAACAAATAAATCATATGACCAGCTACCACTTAAGACCAGTATAGTCTTACTCTTTAGCATAAAACATCTCGCAAAATTTTTTATCTCAGTCTAAGTATCTTCCACTTTGCTATCCCTTCATTATAATAAAAAGCTTCAAGAGAAAATGTTTAAGAAAGAGGAGAGAAAGCAATATGGGCAAAAAGACCCTTCTATGTAAGAAGGGGTGTTCATAGAGTTAAATCATAAAAGTTATAAAAGGAAATAAGCAAACAAGATAATGTGTGCAAATTTCCCCTTTATCTAATGCCACATAAACTTCTATTTAAGAAACGCAGTTAGGGACTTAAAAAACATTTTACATGGGTATCAACAATATTCAGAACCAAAGAAGTGTATTAAAAGGGAACAACTCTTTCCCATTGCTTCTATGATTTACTGAAGATGGAAGTTGTAACATGAAATTTGTAGAAGCCCTTCCTTCAATAGGAAAGGGTGACCAACAATGACATGATCAAGGACATAGAAAACCTGTGCCCTTAGTATAGGTTTCTAGTGTCATCAACAAATAGTGATGGTGATCCTTTAAAAGTGCAAATCCTTAACATGAAGGAGAGAAAAGGGAAGGGGGATCCTGAGGGATGGAAAATTATGTCTGGGATCCAATAACAACACTGGTGTCTGAGACAATTTCTTAAAGATTAGTTCATAGAGTGTTTAAATCCTGGTGGAACCAGTCCCACATTTCCACTCGTAAAATGTGATGTTAAAAATAGAGATTTCTTATAATACAGGCCATGCTCCTTTGCTGGCTGGGCAGTCTCAAAACATGGTCTTTACAAGTGCCAGATAAAAATATATTTTCCTGAGTTTCCATCTCCAGTATTCATGAATATGAAAGGACACTGGTATCTTTAAAATTTCATCATTTTTATAGCATCATATTGGCCAACCAGAATCAATGGATTAAAATTCTATCTTACAAATGCGAATGAATTCTCTTCAAATATGTTATTCTCTTTCCCCTTATAGTAGCTGTTTCAAAATAATATCTAAAACTCTCCTTGATTAATAGAATGCAAGATTGTTGGATTTAAGTCGAAAGCAAGTGAATCACTGACAAATTGTGATTTAAACTCACGGTCAAAAATATGCCTATGGCTAGACTCAAAATCAGGACCTACCAGCTCAGAGTAGACATAAACTTGGGGCAGTTGCTCTACAGGGGGCCCAATATTCCTCCACCCACACTCAAATTATGGGCAATAACTGCAGCAGCAAAACTGTGGGCAGGGAGCAACAGATCAGCCAGTGGGTACACAAATTTCCAACTGTCAGCCACATCCCAGCCTACTGACTCAACTGATCAGTAAGTCAAAAATACTTTCCTTTAAATGCTATGCTTTACGGTCCCACCCAGAATAACTTTTCACACAATAATTAATGGAAAATATAGGGCCATGTATGAAGGGTAATGAGAGAAAAAATAGAATACGATCATAACATCTATATTGTTATCACTGGAGAATAATGGAAGTTCCCTGAATCAGTTTACAAGCAAACAAATTAAAGCCCCCCCGTACAGAATGCTCCAGTACATTCAAGGTATAAAAATAAAGAAGCCATTTCTACGTGAACTTGCAGACTCTGATATATGTTGATAGGAACGTCAGTTATACTTATGGAACAGAACAGAATCTGTCTTATTCAGGGGATATAATGAGTGACAAGTAAATAACTTCATAAAAGTGGCACTTTAATTTACTAATTCCTTGGGAACAAATCTTTCTTTTTATGAAGTCAGCAGCATTTAAATAAAAACAAAATCTTGATAAATCATACAAAGCAGAGAACTTTGTGTTAGCCATAAAAGAAAAGGCTTCTGACTTTGCTAACCTGATGAAGGTCTAGCCCCAACAGCTGATGGTAATAGTAGAACATGTACACGTCCCTTCATTACTGGAGTCACATGCTCTAGTTCCATCTCTTGATTAGTTTTGTCCTTTCAGATCTTTCCACAGCCTTCGCTACCCCTTTGCACTCCAACATTAATGGAAGATGTGACCGTAAAGCAGTAAAACCTTAATGTCTTACCTTGATCCTAAGACTTTCATGTAAGTGTCTTAACATTTTCTGGAACACTTGACATTTCATTTAATGAATTTATGTAATATAATTCATCCGTCCCACCTTCATCTGATACCTGAGAACTAATTCCTATGCTTCCCATATCATTTTCAAATCTGGTTATGAAGTCAGTCATATAAGAAAGTATAGCACTGCAAAGGTAGCCTCTTGGTTTGAAAGAAATGTCAATGTACTAACCAAGGTTTCATTCTGCTGACTCCATCCTCAATATCCTGTCTTATTTCATAAGTTGACTCTAACCGGAACAGATTGAAGTTTCTTAGCAGGTAGTCATGAAGAGTCAAAAACTGCAAATTTAGCTTTGGAAGAGCCAGACAACCTAAAAGGGAAGACATAAGGCATGGATGTCCTTCTGTTTTATTTCTTATAAAAACATCATTGATTAACACAGAGCAACACCTTGTTTGTTTGTATGAAAAAAAAAGTGGATCTGACAGCCCCTAGGAATTATAAACAGAGTAAAAAAAAAAAAGAGTCTACATGTTAAAGGAAAATTTACTGACTCTGTGAGTTACAGCCACCAGAAAATGGTAATTGGTTTTCCAAGAAAATTACTTTGGTGATTTTTTTGGACTGCACCTGTGATTTTATTGATAGAGGGAACATTCAAAGAGGAAACTCCCTTTTTCCAATGCAGCGTCATCCCTGTTCCTCACCTTAGGAGTTGTGCCTGCCCTGAGAAGTTAAGGGACATATGGCCAGTATGTTTCAGGTTCTAAACATAGGTCATCCTGATTCTGAGGCTGGTCCTTTATCCAGTATGCCTCACTGCAAACCCAAATGAGAGGCTCCCTCTTCAAAGAAATCCTCTTCGGAGCTTTATACTTGTTTTGCTACCACTGTTTAAAACACTGCTGAAATGCCTCTTTTGGAATTGCCCTAAGAGGCTACATCACATAGGCTTCAAGGGCCATATGGAGGAAAAGAGACCTTAGAAGTGAGTTAGTCCTTACTGTTAACTTCACAGATGAAGAAACAAAGGCCCAGAAAAGTTAAATTATTTGCATAATGATAACGATAGCTGATATTTCTATAGCCCTTACCATGTGCCAGACATTGTGATAAGCACTTTATAAATATTATCTCATTTAATCCCCACAACCCTGGGAGGTGAGTGTTATTATTATTCCCATTTTACAGTTAAGGAAACCAGCATTACACAGATAAGTAGGAAAACAGAGATATTAACCAAAGGTTTGTGACTCTACGTCTAGTGTTCTTTCAATTGTACCACATCCTCAGAAGCGGCAAATCTTCATTCTCTGATAGTGAATTTAATTTTTTGAAATACTCTAAACAACACAAGCTAACTCTGATAAACGAGATGGCTGATCAAACTGGCTAATACCAGCTTGGTTTAAAAATGAGGCACACCTGTAAAATTGTATATTCTCTTGCATGGTTTACAAATCAGAGTTCCAAAAACTGTCTTGGGCAAAGAAAAAATAAATAAAACAAGGATCATAAGTCCAGAGCTAGAAGGGACCTCAGAGGCCCTCCTGTGGCCATCTCACTTTATGGTTTAGGAAACTGAAGCCCAAGTTGGTTAAGTGACGTGCCCAAGGTCACACAGTTGGGAAGCAACAGAGGTGATACTTAAAACCTAGATCCTCTGACTCCAGAGTCCATACTAAGGTAATTATTATGAAGACTTAAATTCATTTCAATATTATATGCTTGAGTAGTATTGTTAAAAGGCAAGCTAAATTTAATAAATATCCTAGTCTCACTGGATCAAGTAATTTCTAGTTGTCAAAGACAAACGTGAGAAGCACAATACTTTCCTTGACTAATAAAATCTAACTATATTTATTTCCAAGTTCCATTTTTAAACAAAGTCCCTCTACTTTTTTTTTGCATGTACCTTCTCCAGAATAATACTCAGTTGGGACAATATTTTCATCCCAAATAATTTTCTCAGTTGGATACAAAGGCATCTGGTTAAGTTGCTGAATTTGAGAAATTCGACGTTCATGACGGGATACCTATTTTTAAAAAAAAGAGAAAGCGAGTATATTTGTCAATAGAATCAATTCATTAGGAATCAAAGAAGAAAGGCTTTCATGTCTGTAAGACATTATGGAACCATGGAATATACAATATCTCTTTTTTTAATTTTTAAAATTTATATGATTCCCTTAATTGAAAGTGAAAAATGTATCTGTATGGCTTTTGGAAGTAAATGTTTTTCAGCAGCAGCTTTTCAATATTTGACACGAATTTTAAGATTTCAAGGGCTTTTTTCTTCTTAATGAGTAGGACATTCATTATGCAGGGAAAATGCTAGTATTTAAAAATCCATCCCAAAGACTAAAATAAGTTTTTCTAATCAAGAATACTTTATTTGAAATCGGTA
Organism: Pseudochirops corinnae; assembly: GCA_028646515.1. Lineage (NCBI taxonomy): Eukaryota > Metazoa > Chordata > Mammalia > Diprotodontia > Pseudocheiridae > Pseudochirops > Pseudochirops corinnae. The sequence continues at coordinate 35,323,334 of CM053589.1, forward strand.
CTTATTTATCATTAAATTTTTCTCTTATGGAATGGAATCTACTACTGACAACAACAGTTGTCAACAACCTGACTTAATATGACAGACTTTAAAATATCAGAAAACAACCGAAGGAATTTTTAGAAAGCAGCTATAGTCAAAAGAATGATTAGGAAATAGGAAGAAAATAAAACAGGTTTGCTCCCCAAGATCATATTACCCCATCTGAGACAATATATCAATAGCAAAACATTTTCCATGTGTTTAATATACTTTTACTTTACAAAAAAAAAAATAACTATACTAGGGATTTTAAAACCCCTCAGGGAATTCTACCAATAGTGGCTTAAACACCTGCCACAAAGGCTTAAACATTTGTCACTGAGACTTTAGACAGTTCTTGGAACTAACTTGAAAACTAGCTTTGTCTTCTTGAAAAACTTAACATATTAGTTTTCCCTTGAAATAAGAATTATTAAGAGGTGCATTAAAATTGCTAGCTTGGAGCTGAATTCCTCCATAAAAATCTTAGATTGGAAACAACCTTAGTGATCATCTGCTCCAAGGTCTTACTCTATGAATGACTGACTATAATAGACATTCCTGACAGGGAGTCATCTAGCCTCTGCCTGAATACTCCAAATTATAAGGAATTTATTACCTCCCAAAGCACCCAATTTCACTTTTGAACAGCTCTAAATGTTGAGACCCTTATGCTTTTACCAACCTGGTATTTTCTGTGTCCTTACAGTATAAATTCATTGGTCCTAGTTCTACCCTTCTGGAACTAAACAGAAAGTGCAATCCCTTTTCCATATAACAAAAAGCTCTTCAAATATTTAAAAACAGTCACTTCCTGACTCTTTCTCTTTCTCCTCCCCTTTCCCACCATTATTTTCTACAGATTAAACAACTCCAGTTCCTTCAAATATTCCTCATACAAGGTTTTGAGAAACCTCAATATCCTAGTCATCTCCCCCTGGACCCTTTGTACATAGTACCCAGAACAATGCTGATTCTATACAACATACATTTAGATGGAGTCTGCTTCCACTGAACCTCTCTGTCCCAGGGCCTCCTTAGGGGATGGAGGTGAACCTGGATTATTAACATGTCAACAGAGATCCAAGTTCTTCCAGGTTCTACAAAGATGGAAAAGCTTAGAATATGAGAATGTAGACAGACTGTGACTATTTTTTTTTTCTTTTTGAAGGGGGGAAGACAGGGAAATTGGGGTTAAGTGACTTGTCCAAGGTCACATGGCTAGTAAGTGTTAAGAGTCTGAGGCCGGATTTGAACTCAGGTCCTCCTGACTCCAGGGCTGGTGCTCTATTCACTGGGCCACCTAGCCCCCCTATATCTGTCTATATGAAAGATTCACGGCCAAAACATCTGGCACCTGGCAACAGACTGTTTTGGTCGAAGTATCTACAAACACCTTCTCCTATGGCAGACTATTATCAGTAGTCCCCATGCCAATGGAGTCACAAACTTTTTTGAAATAGTAAAGAATTCAGTTTAAAAGTTTATTAAATTGTTAGACAATCATTTTACAACGTGGACTCATTCTACATTTACAGACAAATGAGGTTCCATATTGTGGTCACATAAAGAATGACCACTAACAGAAATAGGAAAGTTAGGAAGAAAGGCTGAATTTAGGGAAAGGTTCTGTTTTATACAGATTAGGCTTGGAGTTAGTGGAAATATCAGAAGGTAGGAGAGAGGGGAAAAAAAAGAATGTTGTGACTTCTTTTAAGCCATAAACAAATTTTTTTTTAAAAGCATAGGGCTAGAGTCCTGTAACATGTCACTAAAAACTTCCTTTGGGGTTAACATAATCCATTATTCAGAACACTTTTGGTATAGCAATAAACTCATTCAACTGTGTCATTAGCCTGCCTATCACTGCTCTCCTTCCTGTCCACAAGAACATCAATTAAGACTTTGTCAAAAACATTGATGAAATCCACACCCTATTTCTACAGTATTAACCTAACCCACAAGTCTAATAATCCTATCTAAAAAAGAAAGAAAAAAGGAAGTTTAATTAGATATAATTGATACTTAGTGAAAATGAGACACACTGGTAACAATCACTTCATTTTTAAGCGTTCACAAGCTCTGTTGCACATGCAATGGAGAAGTTTAAAGAGGTGATAGGGTAGAAAACGAATGAATGAAAAACCTATTTGTCGAGCATCTGGGATATGGGATAAGCACTCTGCCCCATTGGCAACGCTGGAATTTCAAAAAGGTTATAAATTACTGGACTAACATTTAGATGATCTAATTATTCCTGACAATTACATTACCTCAACATCTGCAAGAGGGAATCAAAGAAAAAAGAATATGAGAGGTTTTTTTTTTAAATGTACTTTACCAGCAATTCCAGAAGAAATTCCTTGTCAAAGGTTGTGTCTCCCTTTTCAGGGAGGGCTGGCAATAAGCAGAGATACGATGCCACCTGGTGGAGTGTGTTTGAACTGAAACACAGTAAAAGCTACCATTAGTCTAAAAGTTGGCCATAATTATAAATTGTGCTTAAAATGTAAAGAATGCATACTGCCCAGATTACGATATTTTGCTAGATGGGAAGCTTCTTCATTTAATTCATTAATTCATACATGTTAGACAGTCACTGAACACAGACAACGGTCTGCTGGCAGAACTGAATAAAGGAAAGGTTTGGAATTGCACTACTTACTACACTTAGAAAAATCCAAAGAGCTTTCAATAATGCCACGTGGTTCCTTATTCCAAGAGCCTAATATTCTCCTGATGTTACAGGACTGCAAATCATGGAACAGAATGCTTTTTGAAGAATGAAAATTACAGGTGGCCCAAAGGAGAATAGCAAGTGGAATAGTAAGTATACACAGGTTGTGGCATGTTGTCAAGAAGGCTTTGCCTCAAAGATCATTCTACATAGAAGTTTGGATCATGGTAACAAGAAAACTCTTTTAAGGGATTAAGACCTAAATCATGAACAAATATAACAATATCTAGATTATGAAGCTGATGATGAGGGACATCTGCCCAGCAAAGAGGACAGGGACTATTCAGATGTATGACAACAACTATGTAAAGAGAGCAAAAAACAACAGATGTAGGACATACAGGACCAATGATCAAGTGACATTTGGGTAGAAATAAGGTGCAACGATATCAAGCTTTACCAGCAGGAGGTGCTTTCAAAAGGAAAGGAGTAGAAATCAGGCTGTAGGAGAACCACAAGTTGATCCTCATAGCATTTTGCAAGAGTGACTCTGGAGTCAATAAATGTGTAAATATCTGTGGCATCTCAATGTTACTCTATGAACTTGGATCTCTACAGGATGTGGTACAAAGGCCACAACAAAACTGGATCCTAGAGCTAACAAACATAAACCATGTCTTGTGTGTAAGATGTAGCATAAAAGAAACCATCAAGTCATGGAGGTGCAGAAAAGGAGATGAGCTGGTCATGTGTTGAGAATAAGGGAGAGTAGAGGAAAAGCCTGAGTGTTTCAAGGGTAAATGCTCCAAGGTATATTTGTGGACATGCAGAATAAAAAGGCACAGATGAGGAATGGGCTACAACCTGCATAGGTGATAAGATCACAGTAGCCTTAATCCTGAAGAGGAAGTACAAAAGTACAAAACACATTTTGAGGGAAAAGCTTTACTTTGAAACTGAACAACAGTCACAAACATCTATTTCCTTATCTCTAAAATAAGGAATAATACATATGTTGAGGCAGGCAAGGAAGGTGGTAGAAGGAAAGAACATCAGCTCTAATATATTCAGGATGCCTATGTTCAAATCCCTCCTCTACTAACTACTTATGTCATCTTGTACAATACCCTTAGCCTGCCTTGATCTTCACCAATAAAACGATAGGGCTGGTTAGCCTAGATGGCCTCTGTAGTCACTTTCAGCTCTAAATCTCTTTTCCTATGCTCACAGGGAGTGGGGGAGAAAATATAAATATATTTGCAAACTGAAAAGCATCAAACAAATATGTTTAAAAGACAATTTTAGTGAATATTGGTGCTTTTGCTGTCAATGAACATTGGACTTGAAAAAGAAAAGATATTCTTACTAATAATGTTTATTTCTGAATAATCACGTATTCAAAAAGCAAATCTCTTACTACCTTAAATACCTACTATGTCTAACTCACATATGAATATCAAAACCACAAAATTCCTGCTCCCTTCATTTTAAATGGCCAATGACCAAAATTTTTCTCCAGAATTAGTGACTAAAAGCAGAAATATTTTTACATATAGTTAATAACTGTCTAAAGATATTATCATCATCATCTGTTCCAAGCATTTAAAATTCAGCATGTTATAACTCTATCAATCTCAACGAATATTTGTTGTACATCTAGAGTGGGCAGAGCACTGTTTTCACAGAAACACAAATGACAGAAGGCTCAGCTTACCCTCCACGACCCCTATTCTGTGGACAGCATAAGAACTGGAAAATTCTGCCTTACATTTATACGGCAGGAAAAAAGGATAATAAAAAAAATCCCACAAAACAGGAAAAATGCACTGTCTAACCTAAATGAAATGAAAATACAAGAGTGCTCAGTCTTGGGAAAAGAGAAGTCAGTAACTGTAAAGAAAGATTGATTCCCAATAAAAAAGCAAGAACCTAAAGTGATTAAGTATAATCATAAAAACGACTTCACACATCCTGGGAGCTTAATTAATATTTGCAAAATCAATGAAAATAAGAAACAAAGAACAATTTTTTAAAATTAATGTTTAGGCACTGAACACAATAACTATATTACATAAAAATGCTATTTTCTTTCTTTGACTTACCTAAGAGGTCCAAAAAACTTTAACAAAGATTCACGAGTATCCACTGCTGCCACATTTGAAAGGGCAAAATCGTACAATTCAGGGAAATGTGCAAAAGCAGCTCTCTAGAAAAAAACCAACAGAAATCCCAATAATTTTTATACATTGATAACATCTTTTTACTCTCAAAAGTTCACCAGTTTCACATATAAGTAAAAAGAAATGCATTGTAAGAAAATTAAACTACAGACAGTGCCAGTATCTTTAAATAAACAAATAATCCAATTTGGTTATTTATGAATGATAAGATGATATAATATTATATATACATTTTATCTTTTAAAAGTTCTTTCTTAAGATTTATAGAGAAGAAAGAGGGTGTAGTGAAGCTTCATGTGAAAGAAGATCACTACCTTTTTTTTAAACATCAAAATTAGAAATATCAAATTTAAGCCCTTAAAGTATTAGGAAGGTAATTTTTTTCCATTAATATTTCAAGCAAGAAACCTACCCAAATTGTATGATATGGGTATAGGTATGGGTATGGGTAAGGGAAGATGGGATGGGATGGGATGGGATGGGAAGGGATGGGATGGGATGGGATGGGATGGGATGGGATGGGATGGGATGATCCAAGCTTAACTAACTGGGACATATGTATACAGAACTAAATGCATTAAAATTACCTGTAAGGAAGTAATTCTATCATAGTGAATTGTTGTCATTTCATTTTCTGTCAAAGCATTCCCAGTTTGGTCATTAATTTCAAAGCCAGTGTAGAATTTAAGCACATCTAAAAGCTGAAATGATACATTTAAATTAATGAACTGTGTGATCAGAACATATGGCAAAAGCAAAAATTAACATTGTGCCTTCTGTGAACAGCATTCCTCATCACAAAGTCCACATATAGCCTCAGGGGGTACCTATATTTTGAAGAAGAAATTTACTGAAATCAAAACCCGAAAAGAAAACTAAAACATGTTTCAGATTGAAAAGTAGCTTGTGATCAGTTTTACAAACAAGTAAATGAAAGCATTGTCAATGGTCCATTTAATCTGCATGTTCAATTCTCCATGTAAGAATTCTAAAACTATAATAAAATTGAAACATTAAAATTTCTGAAACCAAACTGTTTTAAATTTCACTGAAATAAAGTTTATAAAAATGTAACACTAAAGGGTACCACTGAGTATATTTACTCTGACCAGAACTACAAAAGGACTTGCTGATTGATGGTTATGAGATGTCCAAATGGAAATGCCTCTCCCATTTCTCTCCTACTTGGTAAAGCTTAAAGTGCTACATTAGCAGTGACCTGGCAGGGAATAGGCATTATCTTAGATTCTTTTTGGTTCATTCCTCAACTCAGGCCACTGGCTATATACAGTGAAGCTGTGGATCATGAGACATCTCTCCAGTTTGATTGATGGACACAATCAATCAAAGAGTTGTAGTAGGGAATGATGACTCACAGTAGGTCTAAGATGGAGCTGTTATTTAGTTGTACAGTATGGCAGGTCAGAAGTCTGCAGTAGATTATCATATGACAATTTAAATTAGGGGGAAATGTCCCCGCAAAATCAGAAAAGTAGGGGATGAATTAGATTTATGTTCCCAGAAGACTCATATTATTGCCCATCTGTTCCCATATCAATACCAAAAGATGCAAAGAACTGATGTTGATACAACCTTCTATTTCTATATTAAAAATACAAGAACAACAGCTGGTAAATTTCAACACTTTTCCTTCCGTCCTTGGGAGATATATCAATGCTCCCAGGTAACTTCATCACCTAAACAGTGGGAACAGAAGGCTATGGCAGAGGTCATTTGAAATCATTATTCATTGTCTTTTGCTATTCTCCTGTTGCACTGTAATTAAATGAGTGATGAGAAGATACAAAATAAGAATGCAAATCAATAGGAAAACTACAGATATTCTAGAGGGGAAGAGAGGTGGCACAGTGGATAGTGCTAGGCTTGGAGTTAAGAAGATCTGAGTTCAAATGTGGCCTCACGGACATTTACCATTAACTCTAGGCAGGTGGTTTGCTTCAGTTTTCTCCCCTGTAAAAGAAGAGTAATAGTACCTACTTCTCAGGGTTTTTGTGAGGCTCAAATGAGATAATCATTATAAAGCACTTAGCACAGTCCCTGGCACATAGTAAGTACAATATAAATGTTAGCTATTGTTAGAGTCAACTTCCAAGGAGGGTATCTATTCTGTAGGAGATTTTTAAGGAGATTTTTAATTTAAAATAAAACTCAAAAGTATACCAATAAGACAAATATTTCAATATTTCAATGGACTTATGATATCTCACTGGTTTGTATACTACCTCCAATGGTGCAGAACATTTTATCATTTTGTCCAAGTGTTAAAGTTCTCCCATAATCCTCTGCTGGAAGGCTACCTAGTAGGCTGGTCTCCTTCCTGTCAAGTCTCTTAAATTACAATAGTAACAAGGCAGCCCGATCTTTATTCCTTGCTCTCAGTACATGACTTGCCTACCTCCTTTTTCTGGACATATTTCTTCTATATGAAATACTGTAATTTGCTTTTCCTATGTATATGCCTGCATTGCTCTTTAGATGACCCATAATTCTGATCTGATTCAACAAACATCTATATGCACCTTCTATGTGTCAAGCACAGTGCTAGAAGGTAGAGGTATAAAGACAAACAAAATCCTAGTCCTCAAAGAGATGAGTAAAGCATTTATCCCTCTAGAGAAATGATTCCGGAAAGGCCTCCTGTAGGAGGTGACACTTTAAATAAGCCTTAAAGGAGGCTAGGGATCCTACAAGGAAAAGTTAAGTAGAAAGAGAATTCTAGGTACAGGATACAACCTTCCGTAAAGGCATAGAAGCAACACTGTTATCAATTCTTTAAAGGGTTTTTTAAAAATAATCTTAACAAAAAATAAATATAACGAGATCTTGTACTCTGCACCATCAATTCAAATGTATTGTGAAAAATGACCACTAGAGAAGATATTTTGGGAAAGCCCATCCCTTCCATTCTCATATTTTTATAGAGGACACCCTCAAATCATATGCAGAAAATTCTCATAAAAATGCCTTGCAGGTAAGAAAGGAGATATATAGACAATTACTGATGTCTTTTCCTTAACCTGCTTTTTTGTTTACTATCTTTTTTTGGTAGTAATTGTTTTCTCCAAGTACTCAGAATCTTCTTCTTTTAGCTATCTTGATACACAATCCCACCCTTGATGAAGAAAACAACCAATTAAAGAAGTTTCCAATTTGTCTTTCTCCCAGGTTTATGCTTAAATATCCTAGAAAGATCTGAGTTACCAGACAGCATGGAGTAGTACACAAGGTACTAGACTTGCAGTCAAGAATATCTGCTGCCTGGAATTTCATTTCCCCTCTATCACTTCTCACTGTTTTATGAGAGAATAATCTGGTCATAATTTAAACCATCCTTCTGCAAGATGTTTTGCAAATTAGTTTATACTCTAAACCTGTTTTGCCAATGACTGCTATGACTTCTCTGCTAAGTTAAGTGTGTGTATGCTGCCTGAGGTCGTCTTTGTAGGAGGTTCTTTAGTTTACCTCCAGGAAACTGATTTATACTAGTTAAACCTCAGCTCCTGGAAATGGTGTAATAATAGCATTTTGTGTTGGCACTAATGGTGACTGTTCCTTTATCCATTTCCCACTTTTTGGCATTTCTAAATTAATTGGATCAAATCAAAGCTATTTTACTTGCCCATTATTATCTTATTTTTAATCTTGCTCCTAATTTGGTGTTGATTATGATGTCTGCTCTAATAAATTAAGGATCTGATTCAGAAATTATTCATATATAACTGGTCCCTTTCTTTCAGTTAAGACAATTTCATTTTTATGTTATTCTGTATTCCTCATATCCGCTGCAATCTTATTTTCTTCTTGAAGTATTTGATATACATGGATGAGAACTGTGTAATACATAGCTTTTAGCCTCTTTTCTTTCTTAATACTAATTCGTATTATTCAATATATCTTTGACTATCCTGATCTATACTCGCCTTTGCACTGAAGCTTAGCATTAAAGTAGTTACATTTGGATTACTGGAGTTCTTCATAGAATTTCTCCACCTCTGCACTCTCCGTAACAAATGCTAGTACGTAAACTACAATTATTTTTGTAGTAGTATTTTTGCTTCTGCTGATGTTTATGGGTTTTTTTTTTTAATGTTTTATGTATCTTGTGGCTTTGGGGCACATGATAAAACCGACTCCTGTATTTGCCTCTTCATGGAAAACTTGTGAGCCATCCTTCCATTTATCTGTAACTTCCCAATATTTTGATTTCACTTAAAGTAAGAATGTAAATATCAAAATGATTCAATTCTTACACTGGTTTGTCAATTCACTGGTCAATGGATAAGGATCTAATCTTCAAAGAACTTAATTCAGAGTTACAGACATTCTAGAAATTGTGACTCAGCACCTTCTGTCCATTTTTCTGTCACTATTATTGCAGAAGTGGAAGAGGAGCATATAGGACTGCAGCACATTTTGTCCTTTTCTCTGCTTAATGAGTCGCCATAGGCAAATATTCATCTTGAAGTTGCAAACTGATGGTGACAGACCTCTCCATTTTGAGCTAGTCTGGTCATAGGAAAGAAATCAGTGTTACCAAGATGATACTCAAATCTTTCCAATATCTACCACTTGTATTTTACTGGTACAGCCTCCTAAAGGCCACAATTTTCTTCCATATTCCAATGAGGGACTGGATAAGTCTTTTGTGGAGGACTTTATACAAGACATCAAAATGAGTCAAAACTCAAACATTTAAAAATACAGAAATTCTCCATAAGAAATAAATAAATAAATAAATATGTTCAAGTACATGACAGCTCACCTGGGAAAAAAGATGGCCATCACCTTCTCTACGAACAAGATTGGACAGGTAACAATGAACAACAAGATGGGAGTCATCTAACACTGTGTTAAACCAGCGCCGTGTAGGTAGCAAGGCCTAGAATAAATAGCACAGAAACCAAAATTGCACATTCTCCACAGTTAATATAGAATTCTGGGGCAGCTAGGTTGCACAGTAGATAGAGAACCAGGCCTGGAGTCTGGAAGATTATTCTTCCTGAGTTCAAATCTGGCCTCAGACATTTACTAGCTGTGTGACCCTGGACAAATAACTTAATCCTATTTGCCTCAGTTTCCTCATCTGTAAAATGAACTGGAGAAGGAAATGGCAAACCACTCCAGTATCTCTACCAAGAAAACTCCAAAGGGGTCATAAAGAGGCAGACTGATTGGACTGAAAAAACTGCTAAACAACAACAACAAAGTAGAATTCTAACGTTACTGAACAAGTGTTGTTCATAAACATACACTGTTGTTTTATCACTATCATGAGAAACAAACTGACTTCATAAGCCATTACTGACGACTACATAAAGAATTTTTTATATATTTATTCCTCTTATGTTTTGTTAAACAACTGTGGCAGAAGATAAATTCCTTAACATCAACCATTTTAATGACTATCTTCATCATGTACTTTTCTGTGAAAAGTAGCCATGTGTCAACAAGCTATTATCTACAGCCATATACATATATACAGAAACAAACACAGACTGATAGAGATATACATCTATAAGTAGAGACATAGGCATAGATACAAGTATTATAGACATCATCTGGGCTCAAGGACTAGGTACTTTTTAGCCCAATTTGATAATTTGTTTATTTAGGTTATTTTCTATTCTGGAGACATTAATGACAGACAACTCAGAGTGAAGCTGAAGTAATTAAATAGAAACACAGGTCCAACTAGGCTTCTGCCTCATTATTAGAGAAACCACCTTAGATTTCATACCTCTAGATCAACCACCAGCTCAATAAATCGTTCACAATAATGCACTTTATCCATAGTGAGGGTTTCTAGAAGGAAAAAAAACATTATTTTTATTTTATTCTGCCATCATTCATATTCTGCTATGAAATTTACAACCACTTTGAAACCTCAATGTCTGGATAATCTTTCAGATGAGGGGGCTGTGGTATGGTTAGAAGTTGGTTCCAGTTGTGATTAAGAGTCAAGTTATGGATCTCACCACAAACCTCAAGTAAAAGAGATCTAGTTCTTACCCTTACATGTAATCTACAACATAACCTGCTTTTTAATTTTGAATTCCTCTTTGTTCTCCTCATCTATTAGCACTATATTACAAAGAAATCAACTGTGCTTAGTAACTAGATTTAAAGAGGGCCTGGATACTTGAGGAGAAAATGA
>CM053589.1:35334886-35348768 GCA_028646515.1 Pseudochirops corinnae
GGGGGAAAGAGGGGGAGAAAATATGTAACTCAAAATCTTGTGGAAATGAATGATGCAAACTATAATAACATTAAAAAAATAAATAAATGCATAATGCCTGAAACTGGGCATAGACCAATGTCTGACACTGTATACCAAAATAAAGTCCAAATAGGTACACAATCTAGGTATGAAGGGTGATACTTTAAACAAATTAGGGGAGTAAGGAATAATTTATCTGTCAGATTTATGGAGAATGGAGGAATTTTTAACCAAACGAGAAACAGAGAACATTATGAAATGCAAAACGGATAATTTTGATTACATTAAATTGAAGAGGAAGCAGTAAATTGGGAAAGAATTTTTGCAACTAGTGCCTCTGATAAAGGCTTTATTTCTAAAATATATCGAGAACTAAGTCAAATTTAAGAGAATACAAGTGATTCCCCAATTGATAAATGGTCAAAGGATATGAACAGGCAGTTTTCAAATGGAAGAAATTAAACCTATCTATAGTCATATGAAAAAATGCTCTAAATCACTATTAATTAGAGAGGTGCAAATCAAAACAACTCTGAGGTACCACATCACACCTATCGCACTGGCTAACAGGAACAAAGCAGGAAAATGATAAATGTTGCAGAAGATGTGGGAAAGTTAGAACATTAATTCATTGTCGGTGGAGCTATGAGGTGATCCAATCATTATAGAGAGCAATTTGGAACTATGCCCAAAGGGCTACAAAAATGTGCATACCCTTTAACCCAGCAATACTGCTTCTAGGGTTGTATCACAAAAAGATCACAAAAATGGGAAAAGGACCCACATGTACAAAAATTTACAGCAGCTCTTTTTGTGGTGGCTAAGAACTGCAAATTGAAGGGCTGTCCATCAATTGGGGAATGGCTGAAAAAGTTGTGGTATATGAATATAATGGAATATTATTGCTGTAAGAAATGATGAACAAGCAGACTTCAGAAAAACCTGGAAAGACTTATATGAACTTATGTTGAGTGAGGTGAGCAGAACCAGAAGAACAATTTATATTTTAATATCAATATTGTAAAAAAACAAACAATTCTGAAATGGTAATCAAAAATGATTCCATGTCAACTACTAGTAAAGCCGAGGATGGTGGATCAGTTGAGCTTAAGAGTTCTGAGTTGCAATAAGGCTAAAATCAATTGGGTGTTCACACTAAATCTGGTACCAAAATAACCCTTGGAGCCCAGGGGCCACAAAACTACCTAAGATGGTGTAAACTAATCCTGGTCAGAAATGGAGTAGATCAAAGTTTTTGTATAGAGCAGTAGTAAAGATCAATCAGGCCCATCACTGGTCACTGCACTTCCAGCCTGGATGAGAAAAGAAGACCCAGAGTCCAAAAACAAAAAAAAATTCCAGAGAATCATGAAGAATGCTACCCACCTCATGGCAGAGAAGTGATGGAATAATACGCAAAATATGACTTGCATTTTTTAGACATGACCAGTGTGAGAACTTGTTTAACTTTACTATACTTATATGTTACAAGGAATTTATTATATTTTCTTTTCAAAGGAAAGGGGGAGAGGAGAGAGAGAGAAAAAAAATCTTTTGTTAGTTAAAAAAAGGTATTGGGGTCTTTTAAAATTAGATTTAGAACACCACTTCATACCATATACCAAGAAAAGATAAAAGTGGATGATAGATACAAGAGAATAAACAAATTAGCAGAAAAAGAATGACCTTCCCTTTGAGATTTGTGGATCAGAGAAGAGCTCATGACTAAACAAGGAACAGAAAGTGTCCAGAAGATTAAAATGAACAATTCTGATAACATCAAATTAAAAAGATTTTGCAAAAACAAAACCATTTAGCTAACATTACAAAGTTAATTGGGAAAATAAATCTGGCATGATTGTGTAAGATGAGTTTAAGGAAGGAAAAATATTGTGAGCATGGATTTCATAACACAATTTGGACTTGGATAAGAGTAGGGATAAATAAGAACAAATAGAATGGAAAGACATTTAAAGAATATGAGAAAAGAGGGTAGAGCTAAGAATGACTGGCAGAAACAAAGAATTCCAGAAAGCTCCTTGTGTTGGGAAAATGATGGTCAAATTGGTTGTGAAAATAAAGAGACCCAATTGCACAAGTCCAAAAAGTAATTGCAGGTACAGGATTGAAATTCAGGTACACTCATAACTAGAAATATAAATCTGAAAGTCATAAGCATATAAATCTGTAAGTCTTTTGTAATCAAAGTCATGAGAGAAGATAATTCAACCTCGCTTTTTGTTGTTGTTTAACCATTCAGTCATAAACAACTCTTCATCACCCCATATTATACCAGGTTCTACTATCTTCCAAAGTGTGTCCAAGCTTATGTTTATTGCTTCTGTGACAAACCCTCTATCTCATTCTCTGCCATCCCCTTTTCCTTCTGCATTCAATCTTTCCCAACATCAAGGTTTTTTCCAATGAGTCTTGTCTGCTCATTATGCAGTCAAAGTATTTAAGTTTCAGTATATGACCTCCCAATGAATGGTCTGAATTAATTTCTTTAATTTATTGATTGATTCGATCTCCTTGCTGTCCAAGACACTCTCAAAAGTCTTCTCCCAGTACCACAATTTGAGAGTGCTAATTCTGTGGCACTCAACTTTCTTCATAATTGAATCTCACTGTATACCCATATTTACAAGGAATAAAAAGGAAACACGACTAGGAAAGAGAGGTAAAATAGCCTAAAAGATAGGGAGAAGAAAAAATCAAGACAGAATAGCTTCACAGAAGTAGAACATTTCAAGAGGAAGGGAGTAGTCAGTGATGAATGGTATAGAAGAAAAAAATGAGGTCACAGGATATGGAAATTAGGAAGTTATTAGTGGTCCTAGAATGAAAATGACAAAATCCAAACTCTTACAGGTCAAGAAGTAAGTTGAGGACAAAGACATGGAGGCAATTCAAACAGATTTTTTGCAGGGAGGGAAAGGGCAGGGAAGGAGGAAAAATGGCTACAAAATGACAGAGGTTCTTTTCCTTTCTCTTCAAAAAGGAAGATCTGACCATATGTAAGTACAGGAGGAAGAAAAGGAGTCAGTAAGAAGAGACACTGACAATGTAAAAAAAGAGAAAGAATAACTGATGAAACAGAAAAAGTGGAAGAACGGAACATGATTAAGAATGCAAAGAGATTAGCCTTAGAAATAAAATAAATAAGGGTATCTCTTCTGGAAAAAAAGGAAGAATGAGTAAAGATCATCACTTCTGAGGTGATGAGTAACGTGGCTAGGTAGCTACAAAAACATTCTGAAATGGAAAGGACGGAAAATCATAGAGGTCATGCTTCATGCCCTCTATCTTTTCCACAATGTCAAACAAATCTATCCACAGGGAAGGATTCAATTAAAAGATATGGAAATTTGGAAAAATCACCATTAGAACACAGTAAATCCATGTGAACACCATTAAGAAGTGCTGCTTGCTAGTGTACAAACTTATCGGGGAAGCATAGGGTTACTGGTTTCTACTCCAAACAATGACCTAAAAACATTAGTGACAATCTGTACACTATTTCCCCAAAACAGAATAAAAAACTTTTAAAATCACTTATTAAGCATATACCTGTATTATATAGTATCTAGTATACCAGCAAGCAAATGGTAGGCTCAGTTAATGCCCACAAGAAAGTCAGAATTTTGGAGAGTCAAATAACAAAGAATAAATGTTTCACTACATACTGTTCTCGTGCCTTTGGATCCATTTTTTCATCATTCTTTTTTATCAAGTTCCAGAATTTTTTAAGCTTGGGAGTCTTTTTCAATTCTAATTCCAAACGTGCCTGAAAGAAGGCAGAATGTAGTCACTGGTGACATTAAATTGCATTTAGCACAGAAACACAAACCAAGATATAATTCATTTCTCACATTTACCTATTAGAGGCAAGTCATTTTTAGCAAAACCTGAACATACTCTAAAAGCAAAGCTCCTAATACTACCCTCCAGTTCTTTATTATGACACTCAGAATATATTTCTTTGTTATGGAATTACCTTTTCTAACAAAATTTAAGAAGATTAGCAATTAAATAAAGCCTTTGTTTCTAAATTTGGATTTAGTACAACGTATATCTAGAAAATTAGGTTAAAAAACATTATATTGTTATTTTAAGAATAAAACTTGTACTACACATTAAACAAAAGCTTACTGTTTTATAAGTAAAGCTGTCAGAAAAAGAAATGGAAAATCTTGTTCAATTCCTTAGGAAATATCCACATAATAGTATGACAAAAAGAATCCTTTAAGCTAAACATGATTCATCTATTTTAAAAGCTGTTCTGCATAGTCCAAGTGAAGTAAACACAAAGATTTAAGTTTAAAATTAGTCTAATGCTCTGGATGGGAATATGATAATAATGTGATAATAATATATTTATACATTAAACTACCTCCTAAGAATTCAATATATTAAGCAAAAATTACACTATACTATTTAGAAATTCTAAGTTAATATGAATACTAAGTCAATGCTTTGAAGAAATAGGGGAAAAAAGAAAAGAAAATTGTACTAATTGAGAGATACAAGTTCTAAGGAGGGAAAGAACTTTTATCTAGTTGGCTCAGTGGCTAAGTACTCAGGACTTGGGAGTCAGGAAGACCTTAGTTCAAATATCACCTCAAATCCTAGCTAAGTATCTTTGGATAAGTCACTTAACCTCTCTCTACTTCAGTCTGCATCTCTGCAATACGGGGATAATTATAGCCCCCAAAGATTAAGTGACACTGTATAATGCTTTGTAAACCTTAAAGTGTTATATAAATGCTAGCTATTATTGTTATTATTACCCAAAATCTTACATCTAGACAACACAAAAACCAGATATGAAGCATGTATATCTATGCTTTTGAAATAGCATTACTACTCACAGGTTGCAGACCCAACCACATTGGCAGAGAGATAAGCTGCTGTACTTGACTCCGAATCAGATCCACTTCCTATGTAAGGTTATCAAGAAAATAATTTTATAAAAACATGAGAAAAGCAAATTTTTTTCCTTAAATTTGCATATACATCTTTAAGGGAAAACATCAATAGACTAAAGTTCAGAGAGACAGTATAATAAAATTCATAAGAAAAAAAAAATGAAACTCAAATCTACTTATTTTTGCTGTTTTAACAAAACGTTTTGGTTGAGGAGGCTGAAATTCAAAGTCAAATATAGTTTTGGTATTAACTACAGATTTTCCCAATCCTCTGTTACCATAAGACAGCCGGCTATGCTTTTGATTTTCTCTGAACTTTATCATGAATAAGACAAAGTTTGAGGAAAAACCCCTAAATAAAGTTAAAATTACCAAGCTATTGAAGCAATGATCAAGGAAGAGTAATAGGATTGTCTGTTCCTGCAGAGAAAACTCATCTTCATTTTCAACAAGTACTGATTCCAAGATGCACTTAAAAAAGAAAGGGAAGTATTCTGGCTTCTTCTTAAAAATCTAAAAAGTAAAACAATAAATTCATTTTAAATTAGTTTATTCAAAACTATATTTTATCTTCTAGAAATACAAGTAGGTATGAGAGTATATACAAATACAAAATATTTCTTGAAGAAATACACGTAGAGGAAAAGGTAGATACGATTCATTCTCTTAGTTTATTTTCTATTACCCTTGGCAAAAATTTTCTTAGTTTTCTTTCCAAGCTAAAAGCTAAACTATCCCAATTTTAAAAATCAAACACTGGAGCCTTGGGACTTCACTTACCTTGCCTGGTCCCAAACCTACCAGACTAGACCACCTCCCTGCCACCTTTAGTTCATGTCACTGCATGTGTACCTTCTCCCTGCCCCACCCCAAACATTTTTCAACCCTTACTCCATAGAACAATAATCAAAAGGATACTACAATTCCTAGAAAGTACATTCAATCATCTTAAGACTCTAATCATTATCCCTCTGATTTTCCTGTCCATAACACACCTCCCTGGCCACCATCCCTTATATGTGTTGCTTTCCCATCAGGATGTTCCTTGAGAACAAGGATGACCTTGTTTGATTGGATTTGCAATCCTAGTGTAAGCACAGTGCCTGGCACATAGTAAGCACTTAATGAATGTTTTTCCATTAATTCAAAGAACCACAAACACTAATATTTACATTGAAATTCTTCATTAAGTACTTTTGATTCAATCCAATTCTTCACATTTCTTTAAGGGTCCAAGTACTTAACAAATAACAATATAAAGGTATTAAATATTTACTGATGGGTCAAAATATCTACCCTTCCAACTAGTCAATGACTAATCTGTCCCAGATGTGCAATCATTTAATAAACCTCTGAGACAACAGTTCATAGAACTTTAATTTTTATAAATTCTTTCTAAAAAATCCTTTTGGAATTGGATAGCAATACTGTAGTGCAAATGTATTCAAACCCCTTCAGAAACAATTATCCTCTCTTTTTATCATACTTTTTTCACACACATACACACATCCGAAAGAAGTGAACTTCTGGCATTTCAGCTGACTCCTTGGTAGCCTAGAGAAAATATTCTTGTCATTCCATGCATTTCCAAATCTAGAGACTTTCACAGGAAATAAGTCTGGAATCTCTAATGCCATGAGCTCTAAGAAGCAAGCATGAGTGAGAAGTTTCAGTTCACTGGAAAAAAGAAAACTATCCCAGGGCAGGGATAAAATCTGATAACCAAAGTTATGGCAAAGAAATGTGACCATGACACAATGTCAAACACCACTCTGTTCACATCATATATTTTCCCCAGGTGGGATGAAAAAAGAAATTTAGAGTATGAAATTATCATCTCATTTCAAGAAACATCTTTTTGCATTTGTAAACTGCATCGGCATTCACCTGGAATCAATAGCTTTGCAATCCATGTCATTCTCTGTGTGACACACAGAACAACCACACATGGACAGTTTTTAAATTTAGGAAACAGCTTTACTGTGAGGACTGTTGAAAGAAAAAATAAACTGGCATAAAAGCAACCTTTCAAACAGCCACTCTTCCTGTCAGAGCTACTTTTGCCATTGTGGCAGGCACTGTGCAGACAGGCATTGTTTATTGTCAAAGTTAAAAGTTCTGCTACTTTGCAACAATTTAAACGGGCACAGTGTGAAAAGCTACAACTCCTAGATCAGTCATGAATTTAGTAAGTCAAGTAATTCAAATCTGTTACCTCCCATGCAGGGACATTTTCTCTGAACTTCTCATTCACCATACAGCAGATCGACATTAAATAGGCCTTGCTGGACACCTCTGGGGAATAATTTATCCATAGGTAATTTTCAAGGTACTGGCTGTGGAGAGTGAAAAAGCACAGAATATTTCATTAGTTGCTACCACCCACAGTAATGTGTCATTCACCTAAGAATGCATAATTATCCATGTCTCCCTGAAAGCATTCTGAAAATCCATATTCATGATCTAAGAACACTTCACAAAGTTATCTTTAATCCAGGTCACTGTTGCTGCTACAAACTTATCCATAGAAGATATGGATTAGGCAGATGAGACAGTGGAAGGCTCATCTTAGAAGGCACCAATGGAGAGTGACACACATTAAGTGTCATGACCAATGGGCCACAGGAGATCTCCTTATCCAGTTTTGTCCACTGAATAAAAATAAGGATGCTTAAACAAAAGAGGTTATGAGATCACTAGCTGATGTTATAATTCTAGCAGATACGCATACCTGAGACACAGGGGCCTAGCACAGTACCTCGAATGTCTAAAATAATTATTGCTATGATTATCGCAAATTGATTTTCTAAGGAGCTTTTATTAGTACAGTCACATGCCATCTCTCCAGTATCTCCAGATAAAAAGACCTTACACACAGTTATATCTGTAGAAAATCAAGTTATACCTTTAAGTTATTTAAATAATTTTTGTTTAATTTTAATAATTTTTCTAAGATGTTTTACAAAATTCTCTAACATCAAAAACAGAAGATACTAAACATAATTGATCCTTTTTTAATGGTTTATTATGAACATCTATTATTATGCTACATTTTCTCATCTATAAAGAAAAATAATACTTGTGACAACTTATAAAGGTGTTGTGAGAATAACAGTTTGTAAGCCTTCTAGGGGTAAAAAGATGTGAATTTTTATCATAAAGATCTGTAAGACTAAAATTCAATTTTGAAATCTCTTTTCGGCAAAGGCATGACCACGAATTCTCAAGTACAAGGTCTGAGAGGGCCTATCAAGTTATAGTAATTTCATGTATGAGACCAGCTAAAGACTGTAGTCTTCCAAAAACCAGCCTGGCTAAGTTCAGAGGGTCATCAGCAGAGTGTTAGTGGCGGGGTGTGGGGAGGAAGGAAGTAGAGTCAATAGAAACTTATGAAGAAAACCAACCAAGGCAGACATTGAAGAAGGAAATATTCATATCAATTAAATCAAATAACCTTAAAGCTACAAAAGAGTGGTGCCTTGAAGGGCCACTAAAGTATACACAGTAGTTCATCTCTACATATTTCTGGACAGACATGCTTATCAAAATGTATTGTGTTTTTCTAAATCTTTCTTTGATACTATGAACATGCTTGCCCCTGGGTTCTTCTCTTTTAGTGGCAACCATGAAAATTCTGCACCAAACAGAAAGTACATAGGCAGGAAAGAATCAACCAAAGCTACTCCTTCTCTCTATAGAAATCCTAAAATACACCATACCTCATACAAGCGAAAATTTGACAAAATTATACCATTTGCATTATTCAGTATCATACAAGGAATGTACAATGTTGAAAAGATCATGGTAACTTGGGAAAGTTAATTTTATGTTTACTAGCTTTTGCTGGAACATGAATGTCATTCCCAAATAAAGCACTAGGCAACTTTTTAAAAGACAAAAGCCCACAAATAATCAGGAAAAAGGGAGTAAAATATTATTTAGGAAAATCAAAGTGAGAAAGTCAGAAGAAAAATAAAGTTTGTTACCTTTAACTAACTTTTACATTTTATTTTCTTCATCTTCAAATTTTAATCTGAATGCATGAGCAGAGTATAGAATCATGGTAAGGGATAGGGGGGAGTTAGTATAAGATGACCTTTCCACCTATCTAAAATGGACAAAGCAGAATTACAAACACATTGAATCTAGAAGAGATATATGCCAAACACAACAGGGAAAAAAGCAGGAATGGTGCGGAGGAATACTGAGACAGGACAACACTGGAGACAGAATGGTCACAAGCAAAACAAATTTCAGGATCCTGAAGGGGAGAGATTAAAAGAGAGAAAAAAGAAAAGCAAATAATTAAATCTAGTGTCTTGGATTCATCTTAAACAACTGAGGAATGGCTGAACACATGTGTGTAACAGAATGCTATTGTGCTGTGTGAAATGATAACAGATGGTTTTAAGAATTTGGGTAGTAACAAAAGCAGAGCTCAGTAAGCAGAACCAAGAGAACAATTTATATAAGGACAGTAACACTGTAAAGAAAAACAATTTTGAAAGACTTAACTCTGATGAAGGCAATGACCAACCACAAATCCAGAAGACTTAGGATGAAACCTATTACCAACCTCCAGACAGAGAAGACATGTATAAGGTGCGGAGACACTAATTTTTGGACACAGCCACTATTTGGATTTATTTTATTTTGCTTAACTGTGTTTATTTGTTACAAAAGTTTGGTTGGGTTTTTGTTTCATTTTTTTCTCCCAGTTTATAAGGAGGATGGTGGTACAGGAGAGGGGTGCTCACAACAGTGATGTCCAAAAAAAGGCCACTATAACATTTTTTAAAGAAAGAAACAATATCAAAACAAGATGGTTTAAAAGTAAAACAGAATTTATTACATACTTTTTTTAAAAAGTAAGCAATATGAAATAGTCACAGTTTCACAGAAAAATCCTCCTTGTTTTAGGTATATGGCAATGCTTTTTTAAAAAAATAAATGTTTAAATATGGAATTTAAAAAAAAATTAAGCTCAGGGCAGCTACACTTGAATCCTGGGCCCTGCCTCTACAGAAAGTTCCTGGGTTGATGTCTTGTCTGGACTAATTCACTTATCAAGGTCTTTCCTTGTCCCTAGGGCCCTGAAGCAACCTTCTTTCCTGAACAAGTTCCTATTTCTGGCTGTTTCCTGTATAGCCCATCTACTCTGCCCTCCTGAACTCGGACACGCTGATCTCTAATACCTACTTGACCAGAACACCTTTGCCTCCACTTCCTGGAAACTGAAGACTAATCCTACACTCCAAAACTCCTGCTACCAAGTGGAACACCCATTTCTATGATGATGACATTTTCTGTTCAAACTATTTCTAAAGGAAATGCTACTAAATTGGTCAAAAGTTACATGTTCAATTTCTAAACTGCCCAGTTAAGTCTTACTTACAGAAAAATTCTGTTGCGTGGCCATAAAACTACACTACTGATAGGTTCTTATAAACACAGAGCATTAGTCACTAGGAGACCAAGGGAAAAATCATGACGATGTGTCTTACTTAAGCATGTGAAGAGGAGTACCCAACATATTACAAATAACCAATTCCAAAACTATGATCTTTCCACATTTTCAAATTCTTTCCTGTTCCAATTTTAAATCCTTCACAGGACCTTCAGCTCTGAAAAAAACCTGTTATCCTACAGGAACAAGTACATCAGTTATTTTACCCTTACTGGAAACAACTTTAAGACTTTTTTTAAACTTACCTAAATTCCAGAAGCATTATTTTCCGAATGGCAAACCTAAAAGGTAAAACACAGTATATATATTTTTTTAAATGTGAGAAATTATTTTTTCCTATGGCTACCAATATTTCACAGTCATTACTATAACTGCACTTTTCAAATCTTTATTTTTATATAGAATTACATTTTTCATGTGCATTTTGCCCATAAAATTTACAAAGGCTAATTTATTAAACTTCTAAGCATTTTTACAATACACCCTATACACATTATTCATAAATACAACTATCACCATTTTGCTGATGGCAAATCAAAGACGTGGGGGGAAAATACACATCAATAACAAAGCTTCATTAATACTCATATCACCTAATTACCAGTCAACCTAAGGTGGCTTAGACAAATGGTTGATTTCATAGAAAGCTATGGAAAATGGATGAAAGAGGAGTCAAAAGGAAATGGACTGAAGATGTAGCAGGAGATATGCATTCTAAATATGATTAATATCCATTTGTTTTGCTGGACAATGCATTTGTTTCAATGAAGAGCTTCTACTCAGGAAGGGCCTGAGGTAGGCTATTAGGTAGTGACAGATAACAAAAAGCATCAACAAAATTTTTAATGCATAGAAGAAAACAAAAAGGGCAGAAGAGAACATAAACAAATAGAAGTGCTTTGTTATTTCCCAGAAAATTTAACATATTTAACAAACAGTAATAGAAGTTCAATTTCTTCTATATGCCTCTTGTCCTTTATGTATATGTACGTATGTATGTATGTATGTATGTATGTATGTATGTATGTATGTATACACACACATCTGTGTTTCTTGATAGTTAAGTTCAAAGTTAAAAAAAAAAAGATTTCAAGAACAAATAATTCAAATTGCCTTCTTTTTTTTCAAGGTAATACACACACAGGGTCATAAACTACAAAGACAACTTTTAAAGAATTAGATGATTTTTTCCCATTTATTGCTATTTCTTAACTTTGTGCTCTACAAAGGAAACATGCAATTGTGCTGAGGGAAAAGGAATCAAAAATTCCGAGGGATCATCCGATTTTTCCTTTTATTACAATGTTCTTTATTTCAAAATAATTATTTAAAATAGTTCAGATGATGCTGATCTTCATGTATCTTTTCAAAAGCTAGTTCAAATACCTACTAATTTATTTTTTATCATTTTGTATAATGGTAATAAAGCAGCCAGACCAGAACATTGCCACTGGATCATAGTCTCTCATTTTGAAAATTAAATGTGTAGGCATTATGAATTTATAATACCCAAGAGACCATTATCCTGTCAAAATCCTATTCCAGTCTCACTGAGCAATCTATGCCATAGAGCTCTGCTGAGCATGAAATGGTGAAGGCTTTTAGTCTGTAAAAGCCTAAAGAGAAAGCAAGAGGCTAGCTTCCAGAGCTATGCAGGCCATTCGGCAAGTATGACATCAAATGACATTCAGGATCTCTAGTTATTTCATAGTGACATTTCACTTCATTTCATTTCATAACCCATCAACATTTATCCAGTAGCCAAGATGTGTAAACTTAGTAGTGCTATAAGAAGAGAAGAAAAAAAGAAGACATATTTCTCTAATTCAGTTCGGCATTCCATGCACTGCTTAAGGGAAGAGGTGAAATAGTTTTATTTTTCATAAAAATGGGTAGAATCATTCTTTACTGAACTTGACTAAAAACCTTCAGTCTTTATAATCTCTTAATGATAAATAATGTCACTTTATTAAATCTGCTTTTCTCTAATCTGGAACACCATATTTAGGAATATACAGTAATTCCTTACTTGATCACTTTTTATAATTTTCCTAGACATATTCCCTTTACCCCTCAGACTAGATAAATTTTTTATGCTGTTAAGTCACTGAGTTCTTGTAATTTACAATAACTTCCCAGAAGTGTTTATAGTAAATAATGTCCATATTGATATGAAATTAGCATAGAAAAGTTTACATCAGACTTTTACAAAAGATTCTACATGCTTATAACAGACTGTGGAAACCCAGAGCTTTCCTACAACAATATGAAAGAGAGGTGCTTCTATGTGCAACCGAATCTAATTTGACACATTTGGAAATTCCTTATACTGCAGTTTGGAAAGGGAAATCAAATTAGGATCAGGGTAGGCAGGGTTTGAGGGAGGGCAGAAAGGGTACAAAAGCATCCTGCAGGGATCCAGGGACTCTGTCTTCTGGCAGCAAGGTTGCAGGGGAGGGCATCTGATTTGTATAAATTTCTGTGGTACACAAAAAAAACTTTTCATCAAATTTCCCATTTGAGTATGTAAGGGCACGTAAGCTGTGGAAAAAAAAGCTTAAAAACCCAAAACATCCCCTTAAATAACCTATTCTCAAAGCACAATATTGAGTCCAGGAATTTAGACAGATGCTCTCTTCTCAATCCACAAAATTAGTACTCTGGTGCAGGCCTCATCTCCCCATTCCAAACATAAAAATCCTCTGTTTGGCATTCAAAGTCAACCCAGCTCCTTTCTACCTTTCCAGCTTTCTTACACCTTACTGCCCTCTGCATACTCTACAACCCAGAATCACTTGGCCTTCTTCCTGTTCCTTAAATATAACACTATCAGCTCCCAACTCCATTCATCTTTACTGGCTAGACCCCATTCCTAGACTGTTCTTCCTCACTCCCACCTCCTGGCTTCCCTCAAGAATTAGCTCAAACCCCATCTTCTGCAAGAGGCCTTTCCCAGTTCTGTCTCTCCACTACCAACGATTTCCCTCTGAGATTACTTCCTGCCTGTCTCCACTATATATATCTTGCATGTACATAGCTGGCTGCATGCTGTCTTTCCTATTAGAATGTGAACTCCCTGAGGGCAACTGTGTTTTTGCCCTTCTTTGTATCCCCAGAACTTAGCACAATGCCTGGCATACAGAGAGACTAAAGATATACTTGGTGACTTGCTGACTTGATTTTTTGATTAAGATCCACAGGTCACTAAAAATGGTGTAATAAATCATAGGTTGGCCATCTTATATATTAAGATCCCTTCCATATCAAAAATTCTATAATTCTTTCCCTCTCAAAGATATAAGGAAATTGGGGAATGGATAAACAAGTTGTAGTATATGAATGTAATGGAATACTATTGTGCTATAAGAAATGGGGATGAGATGGACTTCATATTTACCTGGAGAGGCTTATATAAACTAATGCTAAGTGAGAAGAGCAGAACCAGGAGAAATGTGTACACAATCAC
>CM053589.1:35348868-35360949 GCA_028646515.1 Pseudochirops corinnae
ATGTCCAATGTGAAAGTATCTGCAGATTCTATACTTGACTACATGCTGCCATTGGTGGGGGGGGGAAAGGGGGAGGGGAGAAAATTTGAAACTCAAGGGACTCTGGAACCAAATCTTATAAACTCAAAGTAAATAAACAAATCAATTTTTTTAAAAAAAGATATAAGGAAAATAATTAGTAAGTAAGAATGCAAAGAAATTGGTTAAAATAAAAAATTGTACATAAATAGAAAAACCATCATTTGGCCTGAGTTTTTTTAAGAAAAATAATTACAAACATTTTTACAACCTTAAAAACAGTCACGCATTTGTAGTAACCATTTAAACCAAAATAATAACGAAAAGGACTAACTATTTACTACCAATGTACTTCCTGAGGAGGATATGGGGAAGGTCGAAAGAAAATTGTTATAGGTTGGTAAACATCTTGTTTTCAAGGCTGTACTATTCCAGGTAACTATTATGGTGGAAAGTGATAATATTCTCCTATTACTTCCAGTTAGATACCAATACAAATTACTAACCACAATATATTTTAAGTAAACTATAGGAACTTTGACTTAAATGTATTAAAACATTTAATGCTTCTACTTAAATATTGACTACTTTATGGCAACAAATTGTGTATTATGATAGACTAGAAACAAGTTAATAAATCTTATATCAAACTACTCCCACACTACCCATGACCCCCAAATCATCATTGTTCAGGAAAATGGCTACCTTAGGCAGTAGACTCAAAAATGGCTATTTAAATTTTTAAATATACTTTGCATTTGGAATGGGGTAGAATGCTTCTTACTTTCTGAACTTTCAGACTTTGGGGCAGAATGCAATCAGTTCAGTTTTTCTTAACGTGCTTGAAAATGTGTAAAGGGTGAGGAAATAACTTTTAAGCTTGCCGGTATAAATCTTAGAGGGCCTGGCAAACGACAGTCACTCCCTTCAGCTGTTACGAATAACACAGCCAAGTCTTGTTATTTGCACACCAACAAAAGGAATCTTAAAGCCAAAGTTTTATATGTGAAAAAAAAATCAAGGAAATTTGATTTTTCTTAATTCAAAGTATTTTCCAAGAAATGGCCAAAAAAAAAAAAAAAAAGTAGTTAAGATACAACAAATGCTACAGAAAGAACAGGGGATATTGGCAAAAAAGTTTCAAAGAGCAGGAGTTTTCAACCTGAGTCCATGAATTTGGGGCACACTGTGTGTGTGTGTGCACACGTGTGGGTGTACACATATACACATACACAATTTCAATATAATTGGTTTCCTTTATAATCCTACATAATCTATTTTGTACATTTAAAAATATTATTCTGAAAAGGGTCTATATAGACTTCACCAGACTGACAAAAGGGTCTATGACCCAAAATAGGTTAATGCTCCTTAACTTTGAGAGGCATCTTTAAATATCACTTCTGTGGAACAGATTGGCCTTGTTTTGCTCATTGTCAAAAGGCAAAAAAGAGAGCCAGTAGGATAGACACAACTGAAAGGCAAATCTGGGGCTCAGTATCAAGGAAAAGCTTCCAAGCAACTAAAAAATCCCAAAGCAGAATGAGCTGCCCTGATTATGAAATGACAGGAACGTAGTTTTAGATCTGAAAGGGAACTCAAAAGTCATCTAGGTCAACCTTGTCCTTTCCCAGAAGAAGATTCAATGTATAAATAAAGTGAAGGTCCAGAGCAACTTTCAAGGATGGCACATGTTTGGTAAGTGAAAAATCATAAATAACTCATCCATCCTTAAGATACTTAAAAGTGAAATAGGAGCAAAGGAATGGCATATTAGTCCCAAGTAAATCAATGGAGGAAGGGGGAGATTAAATAAAAGCCTCAATACCACATTCTAAAAATTTAGTAAGCATAAGCAACAGATCCCAATATTAAATATTTACTTACATTAATTTTTTTTTAATCTGACAGTTTGGAGTGCATGATTTTATTTTCTGTTAAACCAGGAATTACATTACTTATCCAAAAATGCCAATTTATACCTTGGCATTTATACCATTATTCCTTCTTTCCCAATATTTTTCCAAATGTACTTTCTAAGAATAAAACACAAAAAAGAAGCTAAAACACACTGTACTTTAAACATCATCTGTTATTCTTCATCTATTTGGTTTTCCCTGGGCCAACTGTTAGGCTGAACTCTTCTCTGGGACTATAAATCTCATTTAGAAGACTCAATAATGTATAAGGGCTTAAAACAATCAGCACAGAATCATCCACAAACGGGTATGTGAAAGACTTCCTCTTCAAACTGAATTTTGTACTGGCCAACTTCTATGACTACAGCTAATAAAAAAAGGATCCACAGTCATTTCTGTGTTGCAGCAATCAAGAAATTCCATATAATTATAGTACATGCGTAAGAAAGCCACCTTGCTGAATGAGAACCCGTAAGGTTACATTTTGGCTCCATTTAATCAAATACTTTTTTTTATAGTCAACAAACAAAAAGCACGGTATAATCCTATATTCTCTGCACCTTTCAGTCAACTGTGTGACTTACAAAGATGTGGTCTAGGTGAGAACATTATTTGTGAAAGCCCATTTCCTTGTCTTATTTCCATCTTAGAGATCCACAATATACACACAGGTTCTCACAAAAATCTTACAGAAATGAAAAAGGAAGCATTAGGGTTGATAGTTACTGATGCCCTCTTGCCTGCCTTTTTTTTTTAACAGTGCCATTATTCTTTCCAATCATTGGTACCTTCCCCTCTTTCAGTTATCTTGAAAACTGATCCTTCTATGTATGCCCTCATTTCATCCAGCACAGTCCTCCTACTCTATGAATGCTTGGTCTGGTCAAGATGCTCTTCCTGTCTTCATTTTGTGTAGTGCCATTTCTACTTCTTGAAAGAGCACGAAGCAGGGGACAGCTAGGTGGTGCAGTGAATAGAGCACTGGCCCTGGAGTCGGGAGAACCTGAGTTCAAATCCGGCCTCAGACACCTGACACACTTACTAGCTGTATGACTTTGGGCAAGTCACTTAACCCCAACTGCCCTCCAAAAAGCAAAAAAAGAAAAGAAAAAAAAAGCACAAAGTACCAAGATGTTAAGAATCCAAATATAATAATAATAACAGCTATCATTTAATAGCACTTAGTACATGCCAGGCAATGTGCTAGGTACTTTACAATTAATATCTCATTTGATCCTCACAACAACCCTGGGAGGTAGGTGCTATTATTATTTCCATTTTACAGCTAAGTAAATTGAGGCAAACAGATGAAATGATTTGCCCAGAGTCAAACAGCTAGTAAGCATCTGAGACTAGATCTGAACTCAGGTCTTTCTGACTCCAGGCCCAGAGTTCTATCCACTGCACCACCTACCTGCTTAGGAGGCAAACATAATGGTTTCACTGTCAATAATGACAAAAGTACAATTGCTATAAAAATGATGACAACATTTTTTTTTCTATTTTTAGTTTGCTTCTTGTTCTCCTTACAGTTTTCTTTAAATGCTCTTGGAGTAAGTTAATTTTATTGGTCTATGAACAAAACTT
Organism: Pseudochirops corinnae; assembly: GCA_028646515.1. Taxonomy (NCBI): domain Eukaryota; kingdom Metazoa; phylum Chordata; class Mammalia; order Diprotodontia; family Pseudocheiridae; genus Pseudochirops; species Pseudochirops corinnae. The sequence continues at coordinate 35,352,393 of CM053589.1, forward strand.
CCTGACAACTCATTTTTCCTTCCATTGTTTTTCAATGTTCTGCAAGATGAAGCCCATAATCTTGCTGCATTCTCTTGCATAGGACTTTGAAAATGATTTTACATTGTAAACATGCATTGCCATTGCCTGCCATGTATCTTAACTTGACAAAATCAGATTTTTGATGGAATGGGTAACTTTGGCCTTTTCACTGTGGGGACTGTCTGACATTACACTTCAGCAGGAAAGAGTGATGATTGATTCACATCAAAATCTGTTCCTTTTCCTATTTTTCAGCATGAAAAGCTTATATGAAGAGCTACTTTAATAAAAGAGTAACTTTAATTGCATGGTATGTCTTTTCATCTTTAGCTTTTCTTCTAATTTAGTGTCAATTTTGAGCATTAATTCTTCTAACAAATCAATGGTCTAAATGTACACAAGGTAGAAGATTCAGAAATGACTCCCATATCAGTAACCATCATTGCTTGGCTATTAAGATAGACTCATATGGTCTATATATAGTTAGTATGATGTGAACTGATGCAAAATGAAGTGAGCAGAACCAGGAGAACATTGTACACAGTAACAGTAATACTGTACTAGGAAGAAGTATAAATGACTAGCTATTCTGAGCAATATAATGATCCAAGAAAATCCTAAAGGACTAATGATGAAGCACATTATCTGCCTCCAAAGAAAGAAGTGACACTGTCTGAATACAGACTAAAGCATGTTATTTTTCACTTTCTTTCTTTTATTCTTTTTTTTATTCAAGTCTTCTTGTACAAGATTACTAATACGGAAATGTTTTACATGACCACACATGTATCATCTACATTTGACTGCTTACTGTCTCAGGGAGGAGGGAGGGAGGAAGAAATAGATTTCGGAACTCAGAATTTTAATAAACGTTAAAAAAATTGTTTTAAACATGTAATGGGGGGGAAAATAAAATATTTTATGTTGGGTGGGTTTTTTTTCCAAAAAAAGGTCAGTATGATGTAGTGGAAAGAGAGTTGACCTTGGACCCTGGAAAACCAGGGTTCAAACCCTGAGCAAGTCACTTAATTTCTTAATGCCCCTAGGTACCTATCCACGTCCATATATTACAAAACAGGTGTCTGTCTACATTGGTGAAGGAAGTTCCTTGCACCAATAAAATCTCACACAATTCTAAAAAATCCATTTCTTTCCCTCCTCCCCAACTTTTTTAACATCATTTGGAACATATCATTACCAATGACTTCCCAATTCTCTTCTTGAAAGAAGTATTGATGAGAGAGAGATGGATAGATGCATATGTATGTATGTATAAGTTATATACATACATACATACATATGTGCAAGCCTTTAGCCTCTTTCATTGCTTGACACTGTCCCATGCTTTCCAATTTATTTTTCATCATTCTCCCTCATTTCAACTTTTAAACTGAAGTAACTGATCATTAAAAGTGTGTGCCGATTTAATTGGAAGGTCTTTACTGAGTCCTTTGTAGGATTTCTTTATTTCCTTATCACCTGCTACAGATGTTGGCACACAAACCACAATTATTTCCCAATGGTCTTTTTGATTATGCTCAACATAATCCAAGAGGAGATGATGAAGCATCACATAAAATGGTGTTTCCTGTTGCCTTTGAACACAGACGGAGAAATATGTAAAAGATACAGTCCAAGTGATATATATGACTGGAAAAAGAGGTAGGCCGGTCATGTAGCAAGACCAAAGGATAACAGATATTTAGCTCAAGTACTATGACAGTAGCTATGTAATGTGAAAAGATCTAAAAGAGAAAAAAAAAAGACCTAAAAGAAAGCCACCCACCACTACCCCAACTTCATAGAACATCTGTGAAGGACCTGTACGTAAAGTCATAAAGTGCCTCAGTCAGTTAACCAATAAACAATAAGTTCTAAACCTTAAAATGTAGGACTAGAAGATCTTTAAACACCCAACAGTCTCATCAGCTTAGTGATCTTTCCCCCAATTTCCAGGAAAAAAACCAAATACAACTTTGTTGAAACTTAATTCCTCCCACCTAAACCAGAAACTGCATGGCAGAAAGGCAAAGCATGACTCTTAGGAATCTTTAGACAGTCCAAGCAACGTTACTAGCACAATTGCTTCCACTGTGTTAGGAAGATGAAAAAAACTCAGTCAGTCCTAAACTTGAAAACAAATGTTGCCTACCTTGACCTGACGATCTCTTTTTCATATATGGCTTCAATAACCTATTACCAAAAACATAAATATGCAATACTGAATCAAGGCTATTTTGATAGATTCTATTCATTTTTCAGATAGTAATTCAATTTATTTAATTAGCAGTTTTTGACTCCTGAGATTATACAAAAACAATATATAATCATTATAACTAATATTTCATGATACATCTTAAATGAAAGAACAAGTTAATACAAAATTGCAAGACAAAAAAAGATTATTAATGCATACAGAGGTTATACCCCTAAAATGAAATTTCATTCACAAATACTTCGAAAAGTAAAAATACATATGTAGCTAAGAACAGTTATAAGTTGCACCAAAGTTTTGTATAAGTCAAACTAAGGGAAAAAGTGCAGTCTATATTTGGACTAATAGGACCAAAAAAACCACATTTATGGTATTATAAAAAAATCAAATCAGAACATGTGGCATGTTTTGGAAAAACAGATGACAAGACACTTTAAAATATTTAATACTAAAATCTTTATATAGTTTTCTAAATCTAAAATTCATAAACAACATTTCAGAACTCAGACCCAAAACTGTAATGCCTAACAGAAGCAAAAAACATTTTATTAACATATTCAGGGATGCTTCAAGCTTTTTACTCAGTGCAGTTGGAAAACATACTCTCAAATTGAAATGCATGTAGCAGTCTATAAGTTCTGAGCAAAAGTCCTACATCTTCAGTGTACTATGATATATTTTTATTTCTGGAGGAAGTGTGTGAATTCTGCAGGTCTTGCCCAATAGAGAGAACTTGGGGAATTTGTTGGTGATACTTCCATAATAAATTTCAACTAAAATAATAATAGTATATGTCAACTAGGGAAATATTTTATTTCTTCTACCTTGCCAAAATTAGTGATAAAAATGCCACTAATGTTAATCTAAGTGATCTGGGAATTCAATCTTCCCAGTCCCCAGATCTAAAGATGCTACCTGGGCATTTCTTTAATAGAAGGAAAAATTCACTAAGGTCATCTGTACAATCTAAAGCAATCAACATTTATCCCATTTAAGGATCATTTTGGGGGGGATTTTTTTTTTTTTGCTTTTTTTGGAGGGGGAGGACAGGGCAATTGAGGTTAAGTGACTTGCCCAAGGTCATAAGGCTAGTAAGTGTTAAGTATCTGAGGCCGAATTTGAACTCAGATCCTCCTGACTCCGGGGCCAGTGCTCTATTCACTGCACCACCTAGCTGCCTCCAAGGATCATTTTCAAGTAGAATTCCAATATTTACTAAATCAACTTTAGGAATTCATTCTTTGGCCTATCTTTCAACCTGAACTAAGTTTAGGTTACTCTCATTCAGTAGCACAGTGAAGATTTACAGCATTGTTAAAAGCCACTCTCTATTTTAATGCTCCATCCCTTCACTGAAACTGATCCTTCCTCAGGTCCTCTATATTAAGGAATTTCTATTCCTTTAGTTTTTCCTCACTAGTTTAAAAGCTCAAGTTATTTAAACATAAACAAATATTTAAAGTTAACTAGCATTCATAATTTACAAAAACAGGAGTTTTTTAAAGTTTTACATTATCTAGAAAATTTGTAACACAAACCAAAAATGCTTACCTTTGAATCAAAAGGGGATTTATTCTTGACATGTGGAGCCCAGTATTTACACGCTAACTGGAAATGTAAGCAAAAACAAATACTTTTATTATATTATACTATCACAGAATTTTTTTAACTCTAAAAGATCTACAAGATAATTGGGTCTAAAACCAAATCCATTACCTTTTTTCCAAAACCTTCTCCTGCTCAACTCGCTATTTCTGCTAAGGGTAGCACCATTCAACCAGTTACCATCCTCAAAACTAGTCATCTCTGATTCCTTCCTATATCTTCCTCACATCATATATATGATTGGGTGCCAAGTCACAATGATTCTTCCTCCAAAATACCTCTTGCAACGAGCTATAAGTTTTTTGGTTATGCCCAATGTGGGAATTTGTTTTGCCTAACAATGCATATATGTTAAAGGATTTTGTTTTTCTTTTTTCTTTTCCATGTGGAGAAGAGGGGGAATGGTAGTATGGAAAGAAAATTTGTTTTTTAATTGAAAAACATAATTTAAAAAAAAAATCTTGCATCCACCAGTATTTTTCCATTCCCTAGCGCTAGTAAGCAATTTCTTCTTGTTAGGTTCTTTGTACAATAGTCTCTGAACTTTTCCTTGTCTCTCCCTGTCTCTCTTCTATCAATTCTACATACCAATGCCAATATCTTCCTCTCCTTTCCACCAGAAAGAGTAACCTTTCAGATCCTTACCTCCAAAGTCTAAGACCCCAGCCACCCTAGGAGAGTTAATATACTCATCTTAGGTAGTGTATCCTGAAGATGAGCTATCCTGACTGGTGAATGAGTAAAAAAATCATCTAATCTACTATATCTAGGCAGCCTAGGGCCATTTTTCATACCCCATCCACAAGGAAATGAGAGCCTACGGCACCTTAGCATCTTTCTCAGGTTACTCCTACTCTGAACCAAGAATAAATACATCAATGCCTGGGGCAGTTAGGTGGCACAGTAAATAGAGTACCAGCCCTGGAGTCAGGAGGACCTGAGTTCAAATCTGGCCTCAGACACTCAACACAATACTAGCCATGTGACCTTGGGCAAGTCACAACCCCAATTGCCCTGCCTTCCCCCCCCCAAAAAGCAAAAAAAAAAAAAAATCAGTGCTGTCATTGTTGTTGTAAAGGATATGACAACTGACTGCTCCATTCAAAATCCCTCTAACTCTGTGAACCCTTTGTTATGCTCATGTCTTCTCTATGTGCACCACAGTGTCAGTAGACAGAGTGCCAGGCCTAGAGTCAGAAAGACCTGAGCTCAGATCTGGCCTCAAACAATGACTCCCTACATGACCCTGGGCAAGTCGCATAATCTTGCTTGCCTCAGGTTCCTCAACTGTAAAATGGGGATCATAAAAGCACTGACTTCACAGGGCTGCTATGAGGACCAAATGAAATAATACTTGCAAAGCATTTAGTACAGTGTCTGGCACAGAGCAGGCACAACATAAAAGTTTATCTTCCTGTCCTGCCCCACTCCAACATATCTACTCGTAAGTAAGTAAGAAAGTAAACTTGAGTGGAGAATGTCACTTTTATATTTTTGTCTTCAAACCCTAGCACATAATAAGAGTTTGTTCATTCATTCTTTGGCAATATTCCTGATATTGTCCTGAAAGTACCCTACCTCGTACAAGTTTGCCCATGTCAAACAGGCTATATACCAAGAGACCTATTAATACTTATTAAAAGGCCCCAAGATCTTTAAGATCCAGAAGTGCGGAATCGAACAGCCAAGCATTTATGGTCTACTGTGTGCTAGACACTGGGGATGCAAAGACAAAAATGAAACAATCCCTGACCCAAGAAGTTTATCCTCTATCAAGAGAGTCATGTGCATACAAAGGAAAAAGCAAAATATATATAAAATAAGTAAAAGTTAATTTGGGGATGGGTTAAAGGGCAAATCAGCAAGGAGGAAATTAGGAAAAAGTTTCACAAAGAAAGTGGAATTTGTGCCAAGTTTTGAAGAAGGATAATGTACAAAAAAGGGTAAAGGAAGATTGGCGCCAGGTTATGAAGGATCTTAAAAGCTAAAAAGTGGAATTTGCATTCGATTCAAAAGGCAATAGGAAGCCAGTGGAGCTTAATGAGTAGAGATGTAACAAGGTCAAACAAGCACTTCAGCACCTGTAGGGCAAATGGAAAAGAATCAAGATACCACCATGCTTCCCAACAATTAAAACAATTAATACAAATACTGATAAACAGGGATAAGAGGTAATTCCTCAGAAGGAAACATAAAATAACAGAGATGAATAACTGATCAAAAATTGAGCTGCACTATCTGTTCACAGATGTGGTACTACCCATCAATGTCTAAATACACAGAACATACGTATCCCTTACAAAACTGAAGATGCACAGACTAGCAAATCAAAGAAATGATGCTTCACTTTTACTAGAAAAAGCTAAGTGTAGAATGTTATGTATCAATGTGTATCAATAAATAAAAATGGAAGCATGAAAAAGGAAGTATACTGTGTTATTTCCGTATGAAGGAAGACATAGCATTTTGCTCCTGAGCAACTCTCAAGAGGTAGAAGGGACTACTCACATACTTGGTTCAGGGTATGCCTGTTAACTAAGTACCATGAACTAAAACCTCTGATGGCCCTAAAGTAAACGTCCTCTACAATCTGGCTCAAACCTACCTTTCCAGCATGATTCATAGTGTTCACCTTAATATATTCTGCCTTCGAGCTAAACTAGGTTATTCAATTTCTTGAATACATCCTGAGTTTTTTCATAACTGTGCCACTGGATCAAACATTACCTATACTTGGAATGCCCTTTCCCCTATCTCTACCTGTTGAAATCCTATACATCCTTTAGGCTTGGCTAAAGTCTTCACACACTTCCACGAAACCTCCTCCTGCTTCTGTAGCCCAAACCAATCTTCCTCCTTTGAACTTGTACAGAGAGTACATACCATACCATATTTGCAAAGCTCTTAGCAAATTGCCTTAGCACCATGAACGCAGGAGGTATTTAATAAATGATTGTTCCCCATCTTATAGAGAATCATATTCTGCTAGGCAATCCAGACTCCAGAAGGCTATGGCCTGAACCACCACAGCTAGAGCTGGCACCAAGGAAGACTGCCTTCCCCCATCCTCCAGTCACCCAGACCTTATCCTTACTGCCAATGCCCCTTCTTTTTCCTCCTTGCCAGATGTTGATCCCCCATTCCAATCACTACCAAAGGTAATCCAAAATCTTCAATCCCCTCTAACCCTTTAGGCTTACTCTCCCCACCCCGATTTCCAATGGTGGTATATAAGAACTGCCCAGAAAGACAAGGGGTGGAGCCAAGATGGCAGCATAGAAGCAACAAGGTTCTGTACCTCCCACATACTCACCTCAAATACCCATAAAATATGACTCAACAAATTTTAGGCTTCAAAACTCACAAAAATACAGAAAAACAAATCCCCCACTGAAGGCAGCTTGGCAGGAAGGGCTCATCGCAGCACGCTGGGAGCCAAAACCAGCCTGGCCTGAAACCGTGGCTTTGGCTTGGCCCCAAGGTGGCCAGGATGAGCCGCAGCTGGAGCCTTCAGGAGAGTGCATCAGCGGCAGCTGAGGCAGTTTCCAGAATTATCAAGACATAAGAAACAAGGGCTAAGTGAAAGGTCAGTGGAACTCAGCTAAATTTGGGGGAGAAAAGCAGTCTGGCCAAACTGCCTCCAGGGCAAGGAAGCAGCAGAAGCAGCCGCCTCCACATGGTTGCTTCAGAGTTCCCGGCGCGCAGACTGCAGGGGGGCCAAGCAATCGTTCAGAGGCTAAGTGCTCTTGTGTTGAGCGGCCTGGATACGGATTGTGGTTTTGGGTGGTGGTCCTGGGGTGCGTTTCCGGTGAGCTGGTGAGGGCTGCAGTGGCCTCCAAACAGCTCTGGTGGCTGTGAAAACCCCAGCAATTTGGGACAGAGCTTTGCCCTCTGGAAGCAGAGTCCCACGGAGCTAAAAAATCAAGCAATTCACTGGCAACATGAGCAGGCAAAGGAAGAAAAGAACAGCAAGTGAACTTTAGATTCCTTCTTTGGGGACAAAAAGGATCAAAGCATGGAACAGGAGGAAGACAATACAGTCAGAACTCCCCCACCAAAAGCTTCCAAGAAAAAGGAAGATTGCCTACAAGCCACAGAGCAGCTTAAGAAAGATTTTGAAAACCAAATAAGAGAAGTGGAGGAAAAATTGGGAAAAGAAATGAGAATGATGCAAGAAAATCATGAAAAGAGAGTCAACAACCTGACTGAAGAAAATAGTAATACAAGAAGCATGAGAAGGTAAACATGGAAAAAAAATCATAAGGACTTATCAAAGTTGAACTATTTACATGCCAACATGGAAAAACGATAATTGTAACTTAGGAAACTTTTTTCAGTATGAGAAGGGAATACAAATGTATATATACATATACATACACGTCTATATAAGAGAGTTTATATATGCGTACGAACACATGTCTGAGTATGTGTATATATGAGTACATAGAGGGCACAGGATCAATTGAATAGGAAGGGATGATACTCTAAAAGGTGAAATACTGAGGTGGGAGAGGATTAGAATGAGAGGAGACAGAGAGAGACAGAACAGGGTTAATCATCTCATACAGAAGAGGCAAGGGATAATTGTTACAATGGAGGGGAAGAACAGAAAAGCAAAAGGGAAAGGGTCAACCTTACTCTCATTGAATTTGGCTTAGGGAAGGAATGACATAAACTCTAAACTGGGTATCTTGCCACACAGGACAGTAGGGGGAT
>CM053589.1:35361449-35408186 GCA_028646515.1 Pseudochirops corinnae
CGAGGGGGAGGACATAGGAGAGAGCAGATTGGGGGAGGGGTTATACAGTGGGATGGCTGTTTTGAGGTGTTGGGTAGGGGAAAGATGGAGAGAAAATTTGTAACTCAAAATCGCATGGAAATGAATGATGTAAACAAGAAAATAAATAAGTTAATTTATTTTTTAAAAAAAAAAAGACAGTGGGGGGAAAAAAAAACTGCCCAGTCTCCTCAATCTAATAGGCAAGGTATCTCAATGTATGCTGAAGACTCCTGAATTTTTCCATCTACACTTCAAGTGATTCGCCTACATGCAGGCAGTGCTTAGCACAATGTTTGTCACATATTAAGCATTTAATAAATGATTTTTAATTCACATATTCATTTCATGTGTATATACAAATATGAGGACCTGTGATGAAGAACTCTTTGTATAAGAACTTGCTCCACCATCTACTAAGTTTATCACTTAGAGAACTTCTTTTGACACACAGCAGCCTTGCCCAGAGCCACAAAGCTCATAAATATCAGAGTTAGAATTTGAAACCAGGTCTTCAAGACTCAGAATACAGCACTACCTCTTTTATATGTAAAAATTCCAACTTGGAAAACTACTGTGAAGCCAGGAGCAAGTCATTTAACCTGGGTTTCAATGTCCTCATCTAAAAACATTTATAAGGATACCTGTAATGGCTAGCTCAGACTTATTATGAAGATCAAATGAGAATGTAAAGTGCTTTGTAAACTTTAAAATCCCATTAAAAACCAATTCCTAAAAACCAACTGTGCATATATCTTATCATTGTCTCCCTGATGAGATTATAAAATTTTTAAGAGTGAGAATAGTACCTTATACCTTTTCCAAAACCCCTTAGAGAGCTATAGGTAGGATATGATAGTCTATAAATATGGACTATTCCTGATTTGAATACTATACCTTGTATATAATTTTATACTTTTCAATACACTATAATGAAAATTAATTTTATTTGTTCTTCACAAAAGCCTTGTGAAGTAAGAATAGAAAGGAGAAAGTGAGGAAGAAAAGAAGTAAGTAATCTGCCCAAGGTCCAGATATCCTAATTCTTGGTCCTCTTGGTCCACCATACTTCTTCACATTTTGTTAATATTCTGTATTTCCTAGATAGAGCTACTAGCAATGTAACAACCAAGTTTGTGTGCAAGAATATGCAATATTCCACACCTGCAGTCCCCCATATCTAGAAAGAAGTGAGGGGAATACATTTTATCGACTCCTGGACTCCACTGCCACTCCACTAACCAATAACTAACCACTAACCAATATCCATCAAAAGACGGATAAGGTACTATCCCTATTCTTAAAGAATTTATAATCTCATCAGGGAGACAATATTAAGATTCATACACAATTGGTTTTGACATAGGGTTTTAAAGTTTACAAAAGCTCTTTCCAGTCCCAAATCTATAATTCTCTGTTATTTTATACATGTGAAAGGTTTTTTAGAGAGTAGTAAAGGGTTTGCACAAATACACACATATACTTGTCACATATTATGCACTTAATAAATATTTTAATAAGCTAATTTTCTCTCATAGACGATTTTATTGAAGGAGAAGGATCTTGAGTACTTTTCAAAGGTGCAGTGTCCATCCAGGGGCACTAACAAGGACTAAAACAGTGCCTGGCGCATAGCAAGAGCTTCATAAATGCTTGCTGACTGCTGAAAGCGCGATAAGTAAACCACAACAAATTAATGGGTTTAATAAATGCTTTCAATTGCCTGCATTTATGGCCGTTAATTTAACATTTACTCAGAAACATTCATTCATCTTTGACTCCTCACCCCGGTTTTCCTCCATCACATATATGATCAATTTCCAAGACCCAAAGATCTAACCGCTGAAATCTTCCTTTCATCATTACGTTTCCTTTCCATAATCCTGGTAAACACTTGCTTCATGTTGGATTACTTCTATGACAGCCTCTTTCCCTCTTCCACTCACTCTCCATCCCCCCTTTCTATTGATCACAGTGCAAGGAGCTGTCCTCTAGCTCCCCACTTAAGTAAGCTCTACACTTCCTACCTACAATTTAACTCCCTTTCTATCGTGAAAAAATAATACGAAGAAAGTGGTCTTCGTCCAGTTTCTAGAAGTAGAAACAAGAAAGGTAAGCGGTGACACAACCTAGAATTTGTTCCAAAATAAAGCAATGGAGGACACCCCCAGCACTTTACTGCGCTCTTGACCCACCTCCCGCCTCTGCCATTCTCCAGGTCCGGTGGTCCTCGGCCCCTCGGCCTGTCGGCCCCTCGATCCTCACCCCTCCACTCCCTATCGGCATCCTCCTTTGGTTCCTATACCCTCATCCCTCAAAGCCCCGCCGCGCTCACCTGGGTCACGAACTCGGCGTTGATCTGGGACACCGTGGGGGCCAGGATCTTTTTGGGCGGCGCTGGCGTCGCCATGGCCGGTCTGTCCTTGGTCCAACCCTGGAAGCAGCTGGAGGTAAGAGTAGATTCCCGGTTATCCCCGCCCCTCTCTCTCCACACACACGTCCAAAGGGCTGCCTGCCGGTCGTCCGGCACTTCCGGCATCTAGGGCGGAGCGGAAGTCGTCACCTTCGGGTAGAAAGAGCGAGAGCCTAGACTCTAGGCTCTAGGCCCTAGAGTTATAAGTTTCCCGCGGAGGAACAGAGAGACCGGAAGTGGGCATAAAAATACTCTGGGCTAGAGAAGCAAGGAAATGAAGAGACCGTCTTCTGTACTGCCCCCTAACGGAAGACTGAGAGAAAGCGCGGAGGGCAGAGGCTGATTTTTCTTTACTTTTAGTGCTGGCAGGGGGAAGGGTGGTAGTGAGAAAGGCAGACAGAGCAGTGAGATGCATACAGGCAGTGATGGACGAAGCAAGTTCGCCCAGCCGCCCGCCCGGTCTCAGTTGCCCCATCTGTAGCAATGAGTGACCTACCATCCCCAAGTCCCTAGGAAACCAGTGGAGTTATCAAGAAGACTGAGTTATGATACTGATAGGGACACAGAGATGCAATATGAAGGGTTTGCAGATTCTTTTTTACGGTATTTGAATAAAGCATTTTAACTAATTGGAAAAATTCTGAATGCAAAGTCACTCCCTGTGGCTGCTAAGTGCTTTGTCACAGGAACTAACTCTTAGCACGCGTAATAATGCTTGTGTACTTGATCTGAGTTCAAATCCTGATTCTGTCACTTGCTACCTATGTGACCATTGATAAGTCGCCTAACCTCTTTAGGTCTAGGTTTTCTTTCTTTCCTCAATTGTAAAATGAAGATGAATGAAATGACTTCTAAGGTCCCTTCTAGCACTAAGTCTATGACCTTATAACCGCTGGACTAGGATAATCTTGCCAGATAACTTTGGATAAATCTCAAGCCCTCTTCAGCCTAAATTTCCTCTTCTGTGAATGGTGGGAAATGGATTAAATTACCTCTGAGGTCTCTCTCAGAGCTAAATCTATCATAAAATATATAAATCTATAATCCTATGAACTTCCATCCATTTTTAAATTTCCCTCTTCCCCAACCAGATTGAGAGAGACAGAGAAAGAGAGAAATGAAATGAAGGAAGAAAGTTTAAGCATGCTGAAAAAAGTCTAAGGAAGTTTGGGGATTTTTTTTTTTTTTTGCTTTTTTAGAAATAAGGATATGGAAAACTTCGCGTGTGTGTGTATCTGTGTCTGTGTGTCTGTGTGTGTCTGTTTTTTGAGATCTGACAGCTAGATGGTCCCAGGCTCCAAAGTGGGAGATGAGAACATGAAACTTCCTCCCATGTCCTCAACCCTATCTGTCACCCTGAAGGGAGAGGAAAGGTGGTAAAGGGAGAAAAGTTATAGGGAGCTGGGAGTACCACCATGTGTCTTTAAGAATAAGCTAAGTGATAACAATGAGTTCTTAGTCTTGAAGCTCTCCCAGAAATTTTTGAGATTTTAAATTAGTAGTTATAAATTTCAGATTTGATTTGGTTGAAATATGACCTGAAACTAAACATGAATGTGCTCTTAAGGATGCTTCCCTGTTAGGATTATCAATATGAAAAAAAAAAAGACTGCCAAACAGCAAAAATTAATGTCTTGTAACTGAGGCAACGGAATTGCAATTCAGGCCCATCCTGCCGCACCAGGGTGCAAGAGTGCCAAGATGGGCAGAGGGAGAAAGGTTTAAATGACAACAGAGAGAGGAGTCTCAGGGAAAGCACAGCCCCAAGAAGCTGTTACATAAGTTGTCTGCATAGCAACCAAAAGTCCATAAAGAAAACTGGGGGAGGCTCAGGAGTGGTAACATCTATCTGGTCAGAATGAGGGCTCCTTTTTTTCCCCCCCTCTATACTTTTGTAAAGTGGTTTTGATAGTCCTTTTTTAACTGATTCTAATCTCCCTCAGATAACTCATAGTCCTGGGATCAGACAAAGTCAGATGCATTCAACATTTCCCCATCTTAGTCAAGACGAATTCCCTGCAGAACAAGGTAGGCATTGAGGGATTGAATGTACTGCTGGACCATGATAGTGTTAGTCATCTTAGTCCAGAGTTTCCCTGAATGAGCAATGATTCCAAATTGCATACAAGCCCATCCCAGTTTGAGAAAATTGAAGGAATACAAAACCACCAGTGCACGTGGCAAGTACAAGTATTTATCTATTTAGTTGTAAAGGGTACTGAACACCTGACATGATTATTGAAATTTCCCATACAAGGAAAAGAAAGGCATATGAAAACATATGGAAAAATGCTCCCCTAGTTAGATGTCAGTTCCAGGCAAGAGTCATATAAGTAGTCAATTGTATTGACAGAAAGTCACAGAGAGGTTAAGAATCAACCAGCTGGGAAAACTGTCTGCTCAGGAGGAAATGTTAGGAGAGTCTTACATCAGCCTGTGCTACCAGCCACTGCCCTAGTTTTCCCTGAGACAGGACTCCACCTACAATTCACAGATATCACCCCCACAGGGCTATTGGCATTATGGATCATTGGCTCAATAGTATTTCTTGATGATCATACCTGGAATCAGACTCAGTCAGACTTAACTTCCTAAGGCAACATTCAAAGTAGAGACTTGAGTGATGCTGAAAGGACCAAAGCGGAGAGTAGCAATATGGTAAAAGCCAAGAGCAAAATTACAAAACCTTGAAGGGATCTCACCAAGGGTAGGATACCAAGAGAATGGGCACAGATCTAGCAGGAATTAAGCCTTACAAAGGACACAAAGGACACCTGCTGGAGGTCAGTGGAAAAGGGATGACTCAGGTGGCCAAGAAAGGGAACAAAAGAGTGGCCAGAAGCCCTTGTCAGTGAACAAGATGGACAAGGCAAATGAAAAGTGGAGTCAAGTAATACAGGATACTCAGCCCACGTCTGAAATCTTGAGGGAGTAGCCTACGGCTGCTGTTGTCTGCTCCATTTTCCAAGTCAGATGGTGCTTGACATCACCAGTGGTGGGTTAAGCTGTCCACTTGGGGGTTGGGGACCTTGTTAGATGAGACAGATGTATCCTGCTATCAATTCCCTTCAGCTTTGCAGTGGAGGGATTGGTCAAAGAGGACTTGTATGGTCTTTTCCACCTGGGCTGAAGGCATTCTTGTTCATATGTCTTTTCCAATAGACCCAGTCTCCAAGTTCCAACTGCAAGGTAAACTGATCTGAGGCTGGATCCCTAGAAAATGACTGTGAAACAAGATGGGTAAGGTCTCAAAGATTTTGAGTGAGCCCCCAGAAGTATGACAGAAGGGAAACTTTGGTGATGATGGAGTCACCATGGGGCTAAAGAAGGGGTCTCAGGAGCCCAGTGACAATGTCAAAGGGTGAAAGGGAAAACTTTCCAAAAGAGGATTGCCCTAAAGTTCAGAAGGACAAAGGAAAGAGCTCTGGGTCAAGGCAGACTCAAATCATCCATATGTTTGGCAAATTGTATCTTAATAATCCCATTGATAGGCTCTAGGAGACACATGGATTATGGCTGGTTAGTACAGTGTAGGTGCTAAAGTATGGCCAAGCAGCCAGCAGCAGGGAGACAACTGAACCAGTGAAGTGGGTTCCTCTCATTATGGATTTCCTTGGGGATTCCCTGGCTAGGGAAAATTTCTTCTAGCAAACACTTGGCTACTGCAGTTGCAGTGGCTTGCTTGCAAGGAAAAGCCTCCACCACTGGGAAAATATACAGACTATAACCAATACAAGCTTATATGCAGAGGAGGGCAGGAGCTACATAAAATCAATCTGCCAGATTTTACATTAGGCCTCAGGGAGAAGAAATTACCCAGCGGGGAGCTGCAGGGGTTTACTAACATTATACTTAGGGCAGATTTCACATTGCAATCATACATAGCAAGTCTCATCTTCCCCCACGTATACTGGCTGGCAAAACTAAGCAGTTTGTCATGGCCCCAGTGACTCAAGGAGTGCAAGTATTCCATCATAGGATAACACAGGGAGTTAAGGAGAATTAGGTGGCTATTTGGTCCATGCCGGAGCCCAAGGTTTTTGTTCTGTGTACACCCCTCTTGTTCAAGCCTGTCCTGAATGAGTTGGGACATGATCTCTTAGTCTAAAGCAATTTCTGCCACAGTCAGTGTTAAACTAGGGGCAAGGCCCACAGATGTGGAGGAAGACAGGCTTTAGAAGGATTAGGGGCTTCAGAGAAGCATCCTTGGTATTTTAGCAAAAGCATTACCCTGGGCATGGGGAGAGTCCTTGGAGAGTGTCCTGGGACCTTACTAATGGCCACTGCTGCTGTCAACAAAAGGGAATCAAGCGATCTCTAGACTTGCATTCTTATTCTTAATAAGCGTGCCAGAGGAAGTAAAAAATGCTCAATATTTCCACAACATCCCAAAGTCATGTGCCACCCCAAAGGCATACCTGTTTTCTGTGTAAATATTCACATGTTTTCTTTTTGCTAATTCACAGGCTCAGGTCAATAGTTCAAGTTAAGCTTGTTGAGCTGAAGAGGTCAAGGGGAGGGGTCCTGCCTCAACAACTTCTTCAAAGTTGATGATGATGGCATACTTGGCCATTAGGTTGCCAGAATAATTTTGAAGGCAAGAATCAGGAATAGGAGTTAGTGTACTGTAATGGAAAGCACATAAGTAGTTCACATCTTGTTTCAGCTATTGAATTAACACCTTGTTTCTGTTCAAGTTTCTTTTGAGCTTTGTATCAAGTCTCTTAAGAAACAGAATGTGTGAACCCCCCAACTTGTGAACCCTAGAACTCATTAACTCCTGCAACAGGAAGAGGAGGATCTAATACCTATATAAGGAAGAGCACAAGCTGAGAAAGGAAGAATTGAGAAGAGGACTCTTGTGGTGGCAGAGTCAAGAAGGAGAAAACTTGTGGTATCCCAGCACTCTGCTTGTTTGCTCTGTCTGTGTTGATGTTTGTTTGTGATACTTTGTACAGAAGCCCTGGGACCTTATTGGAAGCCCTGAAAGAGGATTTTCTGGTTGTATGTTTACCAAAGTCCTGGAAGAAGGTTTTGGAGGTCCTGAGACTTTACTGATGATTTGCGAAGACCTCTTGGACCTTGTTTGTGGGTCTGTGTTGATTTCTATGTTGATTATTTGTGTTGAGTTCTCAGACCTTGTTGGTGGGTTTGAATTGATTTCACAGGCAGATAGTGAATTAATGATGGTGCTGGCAATGTGTATGAATATTACTGTGGCTCTGTCAAGCTTTGTCTTCCCAGAAACAGGAACTGTGAAGGACATGAAGTGGACTGGTCACTGTGAACTTCAATATGGAATGGGAACTAGATGAAAAACTGGACAAGGAGCTGGACAAGGAACTGGGAGCTGCCTGCCTTTGAACCCAGGTGACAGTTGGAGTTAGGACCATGGAAGAGGAACCATGGAAGCTGAGAGCCAACCTCAAGTCAAGCTGAAAAAAAAACTTTACTTGGATACTATGTACTGACTGAGAAGATTATGATTTACTGTGACCTGGGTGGGGGGGAGAAATTTGACTTTTGTACTTTGTGACTGAATTAAGAATTTTGTGATTGACTAAATCATTGTACTTTGTTGAAAATTATTGTGATCACTTTGGTGAAAACTATGTGGCCATTTTAGTGATAAGTCATTGTGAATGCTGTATTTTGATTTTCTGTGATAAGTTGTAACATTGTGAATGCTGTATCTTGATTTTCTGTGAATGTTTTGCTCTGATTTGTTATGGAATAAAGTGCTCACTATACTGAGTAATCAGAACCTTAAAAGCTGTTCACAGTAGCATTCTTCTGCAAAGCTAATCAGTGGATTTGAATCAGTGGATTCAAGAATAGACTGCAAAAATTTAACTTTGTAACAAAGGAGTCCCACTGTGGCCAGCAGTTTGGGGGATCAGACTTAATTAAATCCTGCCAATTACCCAAATATTTGCAAGAACATGTATTCAGCAGCCATCCCTTTGGGGGGACCTGCCAGAGTGGATCCAAAAGTGCCCACAGGTCTTTTAGCAAACCTTTGAATAAAAAGCCAAGAACTGAACTGAAAAGGAATGGGTGTTCAGGAAATTCAAGAAAATTACTTACTCAGGCCAAACTGATGAGTCAAATCCAGACTGAAACATGAGGGATCCCTGCTGGTACTGGCATCTGGGGTCAAAAGTAGAAACTGGTCAGCAGGACTCTTTGAATCCCACTTCTGACACCAGATAGGTCAACCTGAAATAAAGAAAACTTCCAAAACAGCAAAAATTAGGGTCTTTTCTGAGGGAAGAGAATTGTGATTCAAGGCCACCACACAGTACCAGGGTGCAAGAGTGCCCAAGAAACACAGGGGGAAAGGTTTAGATAAAAACAGGAAGCATGTTTCGGAAAAGGAATAGTCTTGGTAAGTCTTTACATAAGTTGTTTCACATAACAACTGAAAGTCCATAGAGAAGGATAGTGGAGGCTCAAGAACAATCCTGAACAACTTTTGGCCCACTGGCCACTTTCATCCTGTGCACCACTTGTGGCCAGAGGGCCTCTTACAGCTTGTCCATGAAAAGACTTCAAGCAGTCCACAAAAAGTATAGAGGATATAAAACAGGCCTGCACAACATACTGCCCACAGGCTATATGTTGTGCAGGCCTTCTCAAGAGTGACAGCATCTGGTCAGAAAGGGGGCTTCTTTTTTTTTTCTCTTTTCTTTTTTAAACTTGTTTTTATAGTTCTTTTAAAAATTGGTTTCACTCACCTTCATGCAATTCACAGCCCTAGGATCAGGTAAGGTCAGTTGCATTCAACAAGATAATCAAAGTAGATTAGAACTTAACACAAGACAGCCACTCTTAAGTCTTTGGCAGTAGATTAGCTGAGAGGAAGGAAGGAAGGAAAGAAAGAAGGAAGGAAGGAAGGAAGGAAAGAAAGAAGGAAGGAAGGAAGGAAGGAAGGAAGGAAGGAGAGAAGGAAGGAAGGAAAATGGGAAGGAAGGTAGGAAGCAAAAGAATTGAGTTATGGCTTTTTAGGGGGTGGAGCCAAGATGGTGGAGTAGAAACAAAACTTGGCTGGAGCTCCCGCTCCAATCACTTCCAATACATGTAAAAAAAATTACTCTAAACAAACTTTAAAGTGACAGAGAGAAAAAAATTTCCTACTAAAGGAAGCCCGGCAGGCAGACAGGAAGGGTCTATCGCACTGAACTGGGAATGAAGCGCAGTCCCACGTGAGCCATGTGGTTCTGGCCCCAGGGCAGCCCTGACTAGCCACAGCCAGAGCATACTTCAGGAGAGTGAATCACCAGCAGTGGTGGCAGTTTCCAGACTTTGCAACCCATAAACACCAAAGACAAAGTAAAAGGTCAGTGTGGAACTCTGTTGGAACAGGGGAATGGAAGAGCAAGGTCTGGCCCATGCCCCGGGGCCAGAAGTGGCAGAGGTGTGGTGGTTGTGCAACAGCTGCATAACTGCCTCAGGAGCTCCTAGCCTGCAGATCATAGGGGGACCAGGCAATCATTCAGAGGGTAATCGTTCCTGCTTTAACCTGCTTGGATCTGTTCTTGGGTGGTGGTCCTGGGGTGTGTGGCCAGTGAGCCAGAGCTTGTTGGGGTTGTAGAGAGGGCACCCTTCTAATAGCTCTGGCTGGTGCAAAACCCCCAGCAATTTGGGACAAAGCTCTCTCCATTCTGGAAGCAGAGTGCTATCATGGCAAAGAACTCAAAAATCGAGTAATTGGCTGGCAATATGAGCAAGCAGAGGAAGCACAAACAGAACATAGAATCCTTTTTGGGGGACAAAAAGGATCAAGGTATAGAGGGGGAGGCAGACAGTGAAGTCAGAACTCCTGCATCAAAAGCCTCCAAGAAAAATATGAATTGGTTACAGGCCATGGAAGAGCTCAAGAAGGATTTTGAAAATCATATAAGAGAAGTGGAGGAAAAATTGGGAAGAGAAATGAGAATGATGCAAGAAAATCATGAAAAGCAAGTCAATAGCCTGTTAAAGGAGATGCAAGAAAACACTGAAGAAAATAACACCTTAAAAAACTGATTAACTCAAATGGCAAAAGAGGCCCCAAAAGCCAGTGAGGAGAAGAATGCCTTAAAAATTTGCTAGATGGAAAAGTAATTTCAAAAACTCACTGAAGAGAATAACTCCTTCAAAATTAGATTGGAACAATTGGAACTAATGACTTTATGAGAAATCAAGATACTATAAAACAGATCCAAACTAATGAAAAAATAGAATAGATCAGGGAGAGATAATTGAAAAATTATTGGACTACCTGAAAGCCATGATCAAAAAAAGAACCTAGACACCATCTTTCAAGAAATTATCAAGCAAAATTGCCCTGACATTCTAGAACCAGAGGGCAAAATAGAAATTGAAAGAATTCACCAATCACCTCTTGAAAAAGATCCCAAAAAGAAAACTCCTAGGAATGTTATAGCCAGGTTCTGGAGTTCCCAGATCAAGGAGAAAATATTACAAGCAGCCAAGAAGAAACAATTTGAATATTGTGGAAACACAATCAGGATAACACAGGATCTAGCAGCTTCTACATTAAGGGATCATAGGGCTTGGAATATGATATTCTTTCTGGAGGACAAAAGAGCTAGGACTAAAACAAGAATCACCTACCCAGCAAAACTGAGTATAATGCTACAGGGGAAAATAATATTCAATGAAATAGAGGATTTTTCAAGCATTCTTGATGAAAAAACCAGAGCTGAACAGAAAATTTGACATTCAAATATAAGAAACATGAGAAGGTAAACAGGAAAAAGAAATCATAAGGAACTTATTAAAGTTGAACTATTTACATTCCTACATGAAAAAAATGATAATTGTAACTCATAAGACTTTTCTCAGTATGAGGATAGTTGAAGGGAATATATATGTATACGTACTATATATGTATATATAAGAGGGTGTATGTGTATATATATGTGAGTGTGGGCATATGTATGTTCATGTATAAAGAGACAGAGGGCAAGTTGAATAGGATGGGATGATATCTAAAAATGAAATTAAGAGGTGAGAGAGGAATTTATTGAGAGAAGGTGAAAGGGAGAGATAGATTAGGGTAAATTATCTCATATAAAAGAGGTAAAGAGAAAAAAAGAGGCAAGCAAGTGTTACAATGGAAGGGAAGAGCAGGAAGGTGAAAGGTAATGGGACATTAATCTCACTGAATTTGGCTTAAGGAAAGAATAACATACACACTCAATTAGGTATTTTACTGTACAGGAAAATAGGGGGGTAAGGAATAAGAGGGGGGATGACAGAAGGGAGGGAAGATTGGGGGAGAGGGTAGGTAAAAGCAAACATTTTTGACAAGGGATAGGGTCAAAGTATAAAACAGAATAAGTGGGGGGGGATAGGATGGAGGGAAATACAGTTAGTCTTTCACAATATAACTACTATGGAAATAATTTGGGTAACTTCACATGTACAACCTATATTGAATTGCTTATCTTCCCAGTAGGGGTGAGTGAGGAAGGAAGAAGGGAAAAAATCTGGAACTCAAAGTTTTAAAAACAAATGTTAAAAAAAATTGTTTTTTACATGCAGCTGGGAAATAAGATATACAGACACTGAGGTATAGACATCAATCTTGCCCTACTAGAAAGTTAGGGGGGTGATGGTGGAGGATATAAGAGAGAAGAGATTGGGGGAAGGGGTATTCAGTAGGCTTGCTTTTCTGGGGTAGGGGTAAGGGAAAGATGGGGAGAAAAAAAACTCAACATCTTGTGGAAATGAATTTTGAAAACTAAAAATAAATAATTAAAAAAAAAAAAAGAACTGAGTTATGCCAAATATTCTTCTTCTGTTGTCGGAGCTCCTTAATCTCCTGGGTGAAATTGGAGTATACACCCTGATATTTCTTTTAGGCACCCACACTGGTCATTCCTCAGCTTCTGGAAAAATACAAACATAACCCCACTCCCATATTAGTAAAGGGTCAGGCCCTTCCCATTTCTTTGTTTTGGGACCTCTCCACATTACCTTCATTTGGGGAGTATGCACCTTTTGAAATTGTTTTTCTGTTGGCGTATACTCATTATTAGTGGTGTTTAAAAAAATTAGGGTGTATAAGGCAGTAGTGAGTTGCCTTTGTGGCATATTACTACAAGCTCCCCTTCTTATTTTTGTAAATAGGTTTTAATATCTTTATTCTGTCTCTCAAGTATAGCTTGACCAGTGGGATTATAAGGGATGCCTGTAATTAATTTTATTTGAAAATGACTGCAAAAAGAAATAAATGATTTCCTAGTATAGGCAGGGCATTATCAGTTTTCAATTGTTTTGGAACTCCCATTGAAGCAAAAGACTGTAACATATGGTTAATTACATTTTTTTTACTACTTCCCCTGTCTGAAGGGAAGCAAAAGTAAAAGAAGAAAAAGTATGTATCGTGACATGTATGTATGGTAATTTACCAAAGGGAGAATAATGAGTTACATCCATCTGCCAAATATGATTAGATTTAATTCCCTGTGGGTTAATGGTGATTACTGGAGGAGTAATATAGATAACACATTGAGGGCAGTTTTACAAAACAAGGAGAATTGACATGGACCCTAGGGAGGGGCTGATGGTGATGCCCCTGCTTTGTCAACTCTTATACATGGAGGAGGAATGTTCTAAATGGGCAGAATTAATCTGAATAAAGTTTTCACCCAGTCTCCTCCTTTCCACATACAGTAATCATTTAACAAGTTTAGGTTTTAGCATTAAAAGAGAATTTTTAAATAACTTAGGTAACAATCTTACAAGTTCCATAAATGATAGCCAAATTGTTTTAGCTGTAACCTCCTCTTTAACTATAGGTAAAGGTGTAAATGTCTGGTTTTCTATATAGCAGATATAAACATTATAAGACAGGGTTTAGCAGAACTGATAAAGTGACATAACTGTTTTTATACATTTTTTCCTTTATCTTTTAGTTTCAACAAAATTCAGATAAAAAATTTGCTTTATCTAACACTATTTCTGGCTAATGGTTACTTGATTTTTTTTTTTTTTGCTATATAATAGAATTTTACTACAGTTTAGGAAAATCGTAATAACAGTATGACAATATGACATTAATTGCACATACAAAATTATTGATTGAAAATTGGCCTTATCAAGTGCATAGATTTTTCTGCTCTCCTCACAGCTGCAGAGCCTGATTGTGGATTCAGGGGTTAGAAAGGAAAGGTTCATCTGCTTGCCTAGAGGTGTGGGCTTCAGGGTGGCCAAGGCTGTTGCTAGTGGGGTCCTTGATACAATTAGTATGCTACCTCCCTTTTGCCTAGTTGGGGAGGTTAACTCAAATTCCCTATTATTCTTCAGCACTCTCTTTTTAAAAATGATCTGGGATGAGAGGCTTTAATAAATTTTTATAAAATGTTTTCAGTTATTTTAACTTTTATTTCAGTGAACTTCATTTCTGTGTTTTTTCCTTAAATTTCTCACTTCTTTGAAAGTGAGAGCTTTGAATTTGCCAGTCAGAGTGAGTGGGACTCTGGAAAAAAAAAATCCAGTGGAAGCTTGGGCTCTCTCCCCTGTACTGGAGAGCTCAAAGCTTCACCTCTAAGGTGTTTCTTTTTCAGATCTTTGTATTTTCCCAATTTGCCTTAGTGTCAAATAGTATAATAAATTCTGACTTATCTTTAGCATCAAATTAGGAGTGACACTTTTAAGTTTTCACAATTTCCCAAAATAACCAAAACGAATTCAATTAACTTTTGGTTGCATCCTGATACACAAAACTTGTCTCTTTTAGGTAAGGTAGGAAATAGTTAAATGCTCATTAATCTTCCTCTTTGATCTGCGGGGGGAAAAAAAGTCCTTTTTTATCACTTTCTCCACACTCAAACTTGGCCAGAGTTGGAATGGAACAAACTCTTTTCAAAACTTTTTTTAAAAAATCTCAAAACTTCTGTTCACACTGTTCATGCAAATAGTTTATACCTTATTATTTTTTTCTAATTCTATCCTGATACTTCTTGTATACTCTTTGACTTGCTATTACCATCATATAACCTATACAATAAAATACTTTTTCTCTCTCTTTCTCTCTCCTCAGTTGTGTTTTGGTGGGAAAGAAGAGAAGGGGGAGAGAAAGAGGTAACAACATTCTAAGGAAAATCCAATTGCATTATAAATCTTATAGAATGACAAATTACTCACACACTTACTCACACAAAGATAAAAACACAGCAGATAGATACAGAAAATGACAGAATGGATCCAAAAGCTCATAGAGAATTGTTGGAGATCTCCTGAAAAAAATTAGACTTGTCCCTCCAGATGATAACATAGGCATGGTAAGACTTACTTGATAATTTTCCTTTTATCTGTTTCTATAGTTTTGGACTGTGTAGAGACCACTGCATCACACTTAATTGTTCAAGCCACCCTTGGCACTTTCATTTCTGGTGTAAAACATTCCTTTAATATATTCCAGATGGAAAAGGCAGAAATGGGGAAGTGCTGGCATCCCTCCTCTATTAGTCTCTCACTCATCTATCTCCCTACTGTCTCTTATATTACTAAATCCACTATGCCACCCTTTGGAAACCAAGGGCAACAATGTTCCACACACACTAAAAATTCCTCCAGCTGTTCCTTCTTGACAATAAACCCTCTTCCTTTCACTACTTTCTTTAATACTTGAAGATATTGTACTCCATGCATTTGACCCATGGTGATAGAAAGTTTTTGAAATCTTCCAAGTGAGCCTAGTGAATAAAAATCTGAACTTCCCTACCTCCCTTCCCTTTTTGTCAGAGTGCTCCTTTGATTGTGGGTAGGGGCCATCTCGTCTCCTTCCTCCTCAGTGTCCCTGTTTCGGGCACCAATTGCCAGCAACTGATGTTGTAGGACAGATGGTGAACTAAAGAGTATTGAGCTAAGTGAGTATAGTTAGGCAACAATGCTGGTTTAATGGAGCAGTATAATTGATTATGTGTCTTTCTTGTTTATGCATGGAAAGTTTTATAGTGAACTTTGAATCACCAGTTTCTCACGGATGTGCTCAGCTAAACATAGATATCAGTAATGGCCTTGACTACCAAGGCTGTTTCCTGCATGCTCAGACTGCTTGTAGGAGACACAGCAATATTTCTTGATACTGACTGGGGAAAGATATGTCACACCTGTCCAGAGGGGACTTTGCACCCTCCCAGCTCTGAACAAGTCAACAAGTCTGGACTCAGACATAGCTTGAGTCCTTCAACTTGGAGGAAGTCACAAGTCTCTGGACTCAGATACAAGCTCAAGAATCCATTAGACTTGGCCCCCCATAGAGTTATCATATGATTCTATTTGTATAAATAGATCCAGATGTAATTGACTTTATTCTGGCTTCATTTTAAAGGAGATGTGGTCTTCTAACAGAATGGTGATAAATCATAATCTACTATTTGACATTTAGACAAAAGGTTGGGAAAATGGACGGGCCAAGGAAACCTGAGATACATTCCAATCTCAGGAAATTTGATACCTGTTTGATCTTAAAACAAGCGTGTTACCTCAATTTACTAATTTGCAATGTGGATAAAGAATGCCTGACATAAGTTTGATTATATTAAAAATATTGTTAGAAAAATGAATTCTTCTTTGACTTTCTTGCGTTAAAGACTTAATTCTTAAAAGAATGATGCAAATATGTTTGAAAACTAATATAAAAGATAATGATAATGGTTTTCTGTGAAGTTAATATAGCAAAGACCTCTTAAAGCATCCTCGTCTGTGAAAAATAGAGCCCTAAGATTCTACTAGGTCTGCTAATATTTTAAAATATGGTAATTTAATTTTAAATGAGAACTAGAAATTACAAAGAAAAAGGAGTCAATCCATATCCCTACCCACTGTAACACGTCATCCTAAAAGATTTTATTCTTTTTTTTTTTTTTTCAGTCTTCTTAGCCTTCTATAAATGAAGCTAGATGAGTGTCTGGTGGTTGCTCATCCACTTTTCTTTCTTTCTTTCCCTTCCCTTCCCTCTGTCCACACAGGGTATCATACCCTCATGTGAGGGTGTTCTGCCCAAAGGAATATAAATTTTGACCACTGAAACCTCACAAGATATTTTTGCATTCATGGGTTAGATTTTTTTTCTTGACGACTATGCCTTAAACACAAATCACTCTGATTCCATCACTGTTTGGGCCCTGACTCAGAGTAATCGTAAATAGCAAATGTTTCTGTTTTGGCCAGAAACTCTGAATGCCTTCCCTTCCCAGATTGATTTTTTTTAACTAGATAAAGAGGCCATTCTCTGCCTCATTTCTTACCTAGCCTTAATCATTAAATGGGCACTGCCTCAGTCAGACTAAGGTCTGGGAAAGACCTTAGTTTAAAAACGTCAAAGTCTCTCACTGAATCCAGGACCATCTCCAGTTGTCCTGATCTATATCTCACCATGGACCCAGTCGGCTCTAGAGGAGAAAATGATGCTGGCGACTTTACACAGGCTTTCCTCCCTTAAATTCAATTCATTTATATGTTATGGCATCACCTCTCTGATATCATGGTTCTCTTCGAGAATGAAGGACAAACAACAACAACCCACTTTTCTGTGTAATGTGTAAGAAGATCTTGTTTGTAAGATACTTAGCATTGGCCTTACTCATACATCAAGCACTATGTAAATGTTGGCTATGGTAATAATACAAGAAAAAAATTAAGGGAAGAAGCACAGGTAAAGAAGAAATAAAATTATCACTTTTTGAAGATGATATGATGTATTTAAAGAACCATGGAGTAAATTGAAAATTAACTGATATAGTTAATAACCAGCAAAATTGAAGGATATAAAATAAATTCACACAAATCACCAGCATTTCTACACAGTATCAGTAAAATCCAGTAGGAAGAGACAGAATAAGAAATTCCATTTAAAATAACTATAGAAGGTACAAAATACTTGGAACATTGAAATGCAAGAACTGTATGAATAAAACTGTAAACTACTTTTTCCAGATATAAACAGACCTAAATAACTAGAAAAACATTAACTGTTCATAGGTCAGAATGAGTCAATATCATAAAAATTACAATATTACCTAAATTAATTTACTCATTCAATACCATACCAATCAAACTACTAAAGAGTTACTTTAGAGAATTAGAAAAAATGATAAAATTCATATGGGAGAAAAAGGGTCAAGAATTTTAAGGTAAGTGATGGAAAAAAAAGTGGGAATAAAGGAGGCCTACAGTACCAGATCACAAACTACACTTCACAGCTGTAATTCTTAAAACAGTTTGGTACTGGTCAAAAATTAGAGATTTACCATGGAACAGATTAGATATACAACATTCAGAAGCAAAAGAATCTCAGCCTAGTATTCAGTAAGGATAAAGACCTCTGCTAATCATATAAAGATTCACTATTTGATAAAAATTGCTAGGAAAATTGGACTGCAGTATGGAAGAAATATCTCACATCTTTTATAAGGACAAGCTACAAATAGCTATGTGACTTAGACATAAAACATCATATCATAGACAAATTATAGAAACATGGACAATATTACCCTTCAGATTTATGAATAGAAGAAAAGTTCATGATGAAACAAGAGATAAAGAGGATCACAGAAGAGTAAATGGATAATTTTGATTATATATATTGAAAAAAATTGTGCTAAATAAACCCAATAAAGCTAAGATAAAAGGAAAACAACTAATTGGGTGAAATTTTTGGAGCAATTTTCTCTGATAAAAATCTAATTTCCAAGACATATAAGGAACTGATTTAATTTATAAGAATGAGTCATTCCAGAGGGTGGCTAGGTGGCACAGTGGATAGAGCACTGGCCCTGAAGTCAGAAGGACCTGAGTTCAAATCCTGCCTCAGACACTTGACCCACTTACTAGCCATGTGACTTTGGGCAAGTCACTTAATCCCAATTGCCCTATCTTCCCTCCCCTCCAGAAAAAAAAGGCAAAAAAAACAAAGAATGAGTCATTCATCAACTGATAAATGGTCTATGTGAATAGGCTTTTTTTTTAAGAGAAAAAGCCCTAGCTACCTGTTGACATATGAAAAAATCCTCTAAATAACTAATAATTAAAGAAATACAAATTAAATCAATACCTCATGCCCATTAAATTGGCAAAGATGACAAAAAAGCAGAATAACAAATATTGGTGGGGTCATTGGAAAACAGGTACATTAATGCTCTCTTAGTGCACCTGCGAGTGGATACAACCATTCTGGAAAGTAGTTTAGAAATAGAATTAGAAACATAAGTGACCACATAGTCCTTTGATCTAGTTATATCATCGCTAGGCTAATACCCAAAAGAGATCAAGAAAAAGGAAAAGGTCCTTTATACAAAAATATTTTTAAAAATACATATGTACAAATAAATATATTTTTAGCTTCTCTTTTTGAGGTAGCAAACAACTAGAAAATAAAGGGATAACTATCAGTTTGTGAATGGTCAAACAAATCTAGTCATTTTGTTCTATGATTGTGATGGAATACTCCTGGGCTCCAATAAATGAGGTAAAAAATTATTTCAAAGAGATGTAGAAAGACATATATGAAGTGATGTAGTAATGTAAGCAAAACCAGAAGAATAATATAATACTAATATTATAAAAATGAACAATTTTGAAGACATTTATAAGCTGATGAAGAACAAAATGAGCAGAGAACTAGGACAATTTATTTATACAATAATAACAATACTGTAGAGCCAAAAACTTTTGAAAGCTGTAAAACCTATGATAAATGTAACAACCATCCGTGATGTCAGAGGACTAATAATGAAGCATGCTGACAGAGATGTGATGGATTTAGGGTACGACATTTTTAAAAAAATTGTTTTTCTTGATTATGAATATTTGTTACAAGGAATTTGTTTTTCTTTTCTTTTTCTTCCAACGGGGTGGATGGTGGGAGGGAGAGAAAATATATTTCTATTAATTAAGATAAATAAAAAATTAAAAGAGAGAGACATACACACAGAGAATATGCATTCTAGTTATAGATTCATCCAGTTCTCAGAAGCTTGGGAGAATGATGGTCTTCTTCAGAGAAAGCTGTGTGACGATGTTGGATTAGGCTCCATTTTGTCTGACCAAGCAGGGAACAAAGAGTTGGCAGATTGTTATTATTCAAAAGGCAGTCTTGAGCAGAGGATGATGGAGCTAAGGAGTAGGGGAAAGAGCCAAGGAGGTAAAAGACACTAGTGACAGTGAGTAAACCAGGGACTAGATGGACTGTTGATAGCTATGTTGTGGTAAGACATCTGGTGCAGGTTGGAGCCCATCTTGGCTTTTTATTCTTAATTTGCTCAGTCTACTAAAGTTCTCAGATCTTTTTCAGACAAACTACAATCTAACCATGCTTTTTCCATTTTATGATGCTGATTTTTTAAAAACTTAAGCTTAAAACTCTATATTTATCTCCATTCTGTTTTGAGACCCAATGTTTTCTGTCAATAACTTTTAGAACTTTAAGTCTGTCGTCCAGCATATAAGCTATCTCTCCTAGTTCTGTGCCATCTGTATATTTGATAAGCCTTCATTTAAGTCATTGATAAAAATGTTGATATAGGACCAAGCACAGATTTCCAGATCCTATCACTGGGATCATCTTTTAAAGTCAACATCCAAGCATCAATGACTATGTTTTGAATTGGGCCATTAGACTAGCTCCAAATCATTTGGTCCACAAAAACGGCATGAGAGATTTTGTCAAGTGCTTTGTTAAAATTAAGTAAATTACACGTACTCGGGGTCTAACAGTCTAATAACCCCATTCTAAAAAGGATATGCAATTAGTCTGATGTGACTGTTTTTGGTGAAGCCATGTCTTGGTTATCATTGCTTTTTTTTTCCAGATGCTTACAAACTGTAACTTTAATAATACTTCTAGAACAGGCCTGCACAACCTGCAGCCCACAAGGTGCTTACAGCCCTTGGGCTGCTTGCAGGCAAGCCAAAGGATTTCCTGTGGCCTGCGAAAAATGTAGAGGAAAACATCTTTTGTATGTAGAGGAAATCCTTTGGTACGCTGCAGATTGTGCAGGCCCATTCTAGAACGTCCCCAACATTCTAAGTTTACAGACCTATAGTTTATAGACCCCATTCTTCCTTTTTCAATTGAGAAAAGCAAGACAATATTTGCCCTTTTCCAATTCTCTCTCTCTCCTATTCTCATTCTTTGAAGGTGACTGACAATAACCTTACCATGTGATTCTTTTCTGTATTTTCATAAACTGGAGGTTTTAACCTTGTTCTTTTAGTATCTTGAAGCGTACCATTTGAGTTGTCCATCTCTGTATGTTAGTAGCAACATCTTTACCCTTCCCTCTAAGCAGTAGGCTAGCTTTTCCTTAAAAAACTTTGAGACATTCCTCAAGACTTACTTGGCTCAGGAGATTAAGGGCTCATATATCATTTCCTAAATGCCAGAGTACAAAGCAACCACAAGGATCTAGAGGAGTTTTGAGATACTTGGCTAGTGGACCACCATGGGAGCTTCATTTAGTCTGATTCACCAAAGGGGTTTTCAAGTGTTTCCTTGTTGAATGTACTTTTACTGGTTTGGTTAAGTAAATTCCATTTCCTTAATTCTTAAATGATTCTGTTTGTTCCCAAATGAAACCTAAATTACCAGAGGAGTGACTTGAGTCTGGCCCAGCCCAAGACGACATGGAATGTCTCTCTTTATGACTGACTTACCTCCATGCTTATCCTCTATACTATCTCTAATTATACTTGTATATGCAAATTGCCTTTGGTAACACATTGTAGCACATTTAAAGCCTCTGTGCACCTTTTTACTGCCTTTATTTTTAAATCAACAATATGCTAAGTGTGAAGATTAGTTAAGGAAAACAAAAAGAAAACCCAAATTTGGGGGTTTTATTCTATTTATTATATTACCAAAAAACATTGCCTGGAGACGGATAGAGGAGTGCAGTGTCTCGGTTCCTAAGACCATCAGAAATATGTGTTTTCCGATGGTCTTAGGCGACCCTTGTGACCCGTGAAAGGGTCGTTCGACCCCCAAAGGGGTCGCCACCCACAGGTTGAGAATCGCTGATCTATAGGATGGCAGACTACAACGTAAGGATCATCCAAAAGTTGGCCCACAGGCTTTAGTTTGTTGAGCTTGATTTAATCTAGTTACTGAGTGATAGACAAAGTGAGGTTGAAAAGTAGGGGTGATGATGAATATGACATAATCCCTACTCTTGTTTATAATCTAGTAGCGGACAGATATGTTTAAGACAATAATTATAAAACCACATTAATTAGACAACAGTAGATTAGAGACGGGAGAAATTAAAGGCCAAGAAAGCAGTTAGGTTATTGCTCTGTACCAGTGATGAAAACTTGAACTATCAGTGTGGCTCATAGCGGCAGTGGACTAGAAAGGAAGTTTTCATGAGATACTGCAGTACAGGAAAGTTGGGAGAGAGGGGTGAAACGAAGTCTATATATGGAGAAACAAAATTTAGATTAAAAAGTGCCTATCTTCTTGGAGTTTAAATCTTCTAGGACAGCGGTTCTCAACTTGTGGGTTATGTTCAATTTGTAACAATGAAAATGCATCCTGCATATCAGATAGATTCATAACAGTAGCAAAATTACAGTTATGAAGTAGCAATGAAAATGGGGGTCACCACAACATGAGGAACTGTATTAAAGGGTTGTGGCATTAGGAAGGTTGAGAACTACTGTTCTAGGAAGAAACAACATGCACAGGTAACTCTTAACATATGATAGGCTGGCTCAAAGCCTAGGAGTTTTGTTGCTGGCTACATATACATAATAAAGGCAAAAATTTGGAGTGAAGAATTGAGGTGAAAGTTGACGTCCCCAAATGGAGAATCCCTTTTAGATAGGATATCCAAGGCTAAGGAAAATCAAGGGCATCAGACACAAACAGCCCTTTTGGATTTGTTAGAAGGAAAATCATTTTAAAGGGATTTAAGTTGGAGATTGGAAGCAGCTAGGTGGCATGGTGGATAGATCGCCTGGCCTGGAGTCAAGAAGACCTGAGTTCAAATGTAGCCTCAAATTTTATTAACCATGTGACCCTGGGCAATTCACTTAACACTGTTTACCTCAGTTTCCTCATCTGTAAAATGAGCTAGAGAAGGAAATGGCAAACTATTCCCATATCTTTGCCTAGAAAGCCCCAAATGGGGTCACAAAGAGTTGGACACAGCTGAGTAACAAGAAGTTGGAGATTAGGAGGTAATGAGCAATTATAAAGACTCTTTAAACTTAAGTCAAAGACTTGGATTCCTCACACAGAATGAAGTAGATTCAACAAACAAGCTTTTTTTGCATGTCAAAGACTTGGGGAATCATAACAGGATCACAGGTTTAGAGCAAGAGGGGATTTTTTGAGATCTAGTCCAAAATCTTCATTTTACAGATGACATCTGAGATTTTGGGAGATTAAATGCTTTGCCCAATGAGATTCATAAAAACTGAGTGGCAGCACTGGGCTTCAAACTCAGGTACTGTGATTTAAGTTAAACATTCTTTCTACCGCTCCATATAGTTTTCTGGGAATAGAGTATGTCAGTGTCGTGGGACAGGAGATGGGAAGAACCAGTTTGGAATACAGCTGATGGGTATTCAAGCAGTGACAGTATAAGCATGCAGCTTGTGTCAATGGCAATAAGATTACATGACCCAGATTGAGTATTTTGTGCTTTGGGTTACCTTAACAATCTCATCGTTGATTATACTTTGACCCTGAAGATGGTAATCCTGCAGCTTCCAGGTGGGGAACTTTGCTGAGGGCAGACTAAACCCACATCTCACCATGTTTGTACCCAACACAAGGGAGAATAGGGAGGGAAGGAGAGAAGGAGCTACAAAGTGTTAAATTCCATAGAGAATTCAAGGCCCAGGGTGGAGAAGAGGCTAACATTCTGGGATTGGAAGTTACTGTTAACCTTCCAGGGAGTAATATTTGCAGAAAATAATATATTTTTAAATTTTCCATAATTTGGAGAAATCATCACTATAAGAGCTTCATTTCTTTAAACAAAAACTTTTCTTGGGTTTAACTAGCTTTACGGAAAACAGTTCCACTAGCTCTGCCAAACTTCCATATAACAGCTGTGACTGACAATTTATCAATCTAATACATAACAATTTTAAAAAAAGATCCAGTACTCTTAAAAGAGTTTTATGAAGTTTATTCTTCTCAGAAACAAAAAAAAAAAACAGTTGATTCTAGCATGCAGCAGTCCATCAGTTATTTTGACATCTAATGCTTAATCTTATTAAAATAAGATTTATGTAGTGTATATTCACATTTCTAAAATCTCCACATAAAGTGTACAACACAAATAGATGATCTGTTACAGGTACTTCAAAGCTCTACTTTGACAATTTTTTAGATTTTTGCAACTCAAAAAATAGGCAGAAATTTTATTTAAATAATAACATTTACAGGTAAGTAAAGAGCTTTATTCCTTTTTTAAAAATTACATGAACCTGTTCTGATTCTCTCTATGTAGTTTGGGAGTGGGACAAATTTCATCCAAACCAAATTCAACCAATAATCTATACCAATGCAAATAAAAATCATGATTCTTCATTAAGAGGCCTAGAGAAAATTCATCATCTTCCTTTTAACCCATCTGGACAAAATTAAATGCCAATGTTTTGTGTAGTAGTGTATGTATGTAACCTTTCAAGTTCTGTATAATACAAATTTTTAATAACTGAAATAATTTTACCTGTATCAGCAGAATTCAATATTTAAAAGAAACATTCAAATGTTTTTTTTTTCTTTTTAGCATATAATGGGTCCCTGTTATTTGGGTGTATTGGAGTAACTATATAAAAGCCCAATTTCTATTTGTATATATATGTAGTTTTCTTTGTAAAAACTGAGCCAAAAAGTAGGGATGCTCTCAAAATAGGGTATAAAACTTTTCATTCTTTCTTAATCTGAATTCCCTTTCAGAAATGAGCCCCTTAAAAAAATGAACCTCTTAAAGTATTTAAGTGTCCTATAAGTACTCACCTGTTGCTTTATTCCATTATATGAATATGCTGGTTCTTTCCCTTTAAGAATACCACCAATTTTAAGTGAGTCCAACAAAGCAGACAGCAACTTCTCTACAACTCCTTAGTCCAAAGAAATTGCCTGAGGCACATAGAGGTTAAATAATTTGCCCGGGGTCACACAGCTAGTGACAGGCCTAGATTTGATCCCAGGTCTTCTATCTCTAAACCCGGTTCTCTATTCCCTAGTCCATGTTACCTCTAAGCTTTATCTTTATTTACCAGAAATTCTTATTCCAAATATGATTAAACCGTTAAATTCAAAAAGAAGTTGCATTCACCATGCTGTCTTTACAGTTCCATATTAATAAAAGTTCTCCAAATCATGAGTTTTGTTTTGCCAAGTAATTACCACATTCCTATGATGAACACCTTATTAACAGGAGTAATTTCTAAATACGTATGATTATAGATTTAGACTTATAAGAGACCCTAGATCATCTAGTCCAACCCTGGCAAATTTTCCAGGTGGGTAAGATGATAACCAGACATTAAATAACTTACCCACATTCACCCAAAAGACTGCCTTCCCTTGACTCCAAATTTGCTTTCAAATACATCAGGATGCTGCATAACTGTCTAAGAAAGGATTAGGACCAAAGTATTATCTAACATAAGAATTCTGCAAGAGGTATTAGATGGAGGATAAAATAACAGACATTAGATGCAGCTGTTCTTAACTGCTGCCACCACTACATGAAAAGCAGAGTTGACAGTTTTATGAAAAGGAACTCAGATATGAAGGAGACAGGGCTCAGTGACAGGTCTACAACTGATCTACAACTAAGTACTGTTGGTAGACCTATCTAGTAGTTACCATAGAGAAAGTGGGTTGATGAGTTTTACTCTGTTTCTAAAAAGAAAATCTAGTCACCACTGTCAGAAAGATTAAGGAAGCTGTAGAATATTCATGACCTGGCAACTGAACTTGGCAGGGGTAAAGCCTAGCCACTTTACCACTTTTGAAATGCCTTTTAAAAGTGAAGCCTTTGCCTAGATCAGGGATTCTTAACTTTTGGTCTGAGAACTTGCTTTTTTAATATTTTGGCAACTGTATTTCAATATAATTAGTTTCTTTTATGACTCTATGTATTTTGTTTTATGCATTTAAAAATATTATTCTGAGAAAGGGAGTCTACAAGTTTCCTAAGACTGCCAATGGGTCCATTATACAAGAAAGGTTAAGAAACCCTGGCCTTAGACCAAAGCAGGTGATGGAAAAGTCTGCCTCTATCTCCTGAGAAGAAATGCAATATTACTATAGTCAATTTTCAATTCGATAAACATTTCATGTTCTCTCTTTGTGAAGAAACCTAGGGTTCAAAGAGGTTAAATGAGCAACCAGAACGTTGCTATAAGAATTAATTTTTATTTTCATTAATTCTTTTCAAAAATGCAACCAGAGGATTCTGTCATGAAAACAGAGCAGTAAATGGACAACAATGGTCAAAAGACCCGATTTTCAGCCCAGGTCCACTCTACCACTACACACATACCTGTGTGACCATGGGCAAAATCACTTGATTTCTCAGCATCAATTTCCTTATCTAAAAATAGGAGGTAATGCCTGCACAACCTACCTCAATATAGTGTTGTGAGAATCAAATGCATGCTCTACCTAAAGCACTTTGTAACCATAAAGCACTATATAAAATGTCAGTTATACTTTCAGGTCATACGGAATACAAAAGGACCACAGTAAAGACTTATTTATTACTTCCATGTGGGAAACACCTTCTGCCTCTTGGATTTGTGTGTACATGTAAAGAGATGGCACACTGTAAGGAATAATCCCACTAAAATGAATATCATAGTGATTTTCAATAATACTTTTAATATAGCCACCACATATATTTGCAACATTAAAATAAAACACTGGACACTCAAGTATCATTTTTTAAAATGGGTGGATACTCATAAACAATATATTTACTATTTTCTCATCCTATGACCTTACCATGCATGACAAGCAATTGCATATTAATTCACTCAATTTCTGTTCCATTCAATTCAACAAACACTTGAGGCCTAGTATATGCAAGGCACTATGCTAGGTGCTGAAAGGCATGCATACAAAGATGAAAAAGACATAGTCCCTGCCTTTCAGCTAACGTAGACCCACTGATAATCACATATTCCAAAAGCAATAGACTTTAAAAAGAAAATCTCCAGGGATACTGCCAGCGGTCTGCCTAGCACCAATTGTGTTGGTGATTCTGTCAGTCACATAACCAAATTTAAGACAACCATATTTTCCTAGGGTCGTTCTTTGAAATGAGTAAGCTGGTGTCTCTTCCAGTGGGGTGCCTGTCTAAAGGTTTTGCCACACACTGAACATTCAAATGGCTTCTGTCCTGCATGTATTAAATAGTGTCTTTCAAGTTTGGATGGAGACCTGAAACTTTTAAAACAAACACTACACTGGTAAAGCAGGCCCTCATTCTTCTCAGCACTTCCTGAATAGCCATGGTAACGGCTATAACGCCTCTGCTCTGTCTCCAACAGTTTCTTAGACAGATAGGGCTGCATGTTTCTACCATGGGTAACAAGAATGAAATCCCCTGATTCTGTACTAACTTTGAATTCTGATACTTCACTTGAGTCAGTCATCTTATATTCTTGAGCATCAGAAGTCTCAGAATAACCCACCAATTGAGAATTGTCTCCTTGATGAGTGAAAAGTTTGTTTAAATTTTCAAATTCTACCTGGTAAATAGGTCTTTTAAAAGGGATCTTTTCAATGTGAGTGAGCTTATGCCTTTTTAAGTGAGCTGACTGTCTAAATGACTTCCCGCACACATTACAGCCAAAAGGTCTCTGTCCAGTGTGAATTAGATAGTGTCTTTGAAGTTTGGATATCGAAGGGAAAACCTTCTCACATTTGTCACATGGACACATTTTATGTCTTGTATGCAGATCATCAGTGGGAGCTGAAAGCGCATGTTGAAGCGCTTCAGGATCACCAAAGAACTCTTCCCCAGAAGGACTATAAATCGTTATGTCATTATTCACTGAATCGTCTACATTTAAAATTCCTTCACTATTAATAGTACCTTTCAAACTGATTTCTGCGCTAGGGCTCTGAAGTTGCTTTTGCCAGGAAAATGGCAAAGGTCTTTTCTTTTTACCACTAACTTTCTTGTAAGACCCAAATTTGCCGTGAGGACTCTTAAAAGTTTTAGGTGAGGCGTTCTGGTCAGAGCTTTGCTCCCCAAGAAGATCACGATTTTTCAAGAACCTCGTTTTAAACTTCTTTTTGTCAGACCGAAAGGCATCTAACTGCTTATCTCCACCTCGCCTAAGCTTAGTCAAAACTTTACCTTTAACGTTAGTTTTGTGGTTGTGGTTTCTTTTGATGCTGTTTGTATTTTTAGTATCTCCTGCGTGCAAACATTTGTGAACATTGAGAATCTGCTCTGATTCAAAACACTGCTCACATTCTGGACATTGAAAAGGGACAATATAAATAGAGTCAACATCAACCGTAGTATCCTCCTCGGGCTCCTGTGTGTCACTATTTTCAAAACCATCCTGCTTTAAATTTAATTTAACTGGCGCTGGGCGTGGTTCTGGATTCTTTTTCTTAAATGAAATAGTCTGAAAATTCTTTTTTCTGGTATGAATTTGTTTATGCTTTAGAAGTTTGCTCTGAATCTTAAATCCCTTTTGACAAAAACAACACTGAAAAGGTCTCTCTTCTGTATGTGTGAGCTGATGGATTTTCAAATGAGTTGACTGTCTAAATGACTTACTGCAAAGAGAACAATTAAAAGGTTTCTGGCCAGTATGAATAAGTAAGTGCCTTTCCAGCTTTGAGCGGGATGGAAACATCTTACTGCAGGTGTCACAGGCATGGATTTTCTTTCTTCTCCTTGCGGTACCATACACATGATCTGATTTGGAGGATGGGTGTAATACCCACCTCTCTTCTGTTGAAAAAGAACGGAATACCCCATAACTTGGCTTCTCTTGCTTGGATTCCACCAATCTTTTGACTTGCTTTACATCATTCTGGTATGTTTCACTGTGGAGCTGTTGATGTTTCAAGAAGGTTATTAGATTTTTAAAGTGTCGTTGACAAATACTACATTTAAATGGCAGCTTGTGAGTTAGCTGATGTCTTTCCAGATGAACTAGTTGCCTAAAAGTTTTATGACACACATGGCACTCAAATGGCTTTTGACCAGTGTGAATAAGATAATGTCTGGCTAATTTTGATGGTGTTTCAAAGTGCTTGAAGCAAATATTACAAATATATGGCCTCTTCCTAGGTAACTTGTTAGACACCACACACTGTTGAACCTTTACCATCTTAAAACTTCAGTCACAAAATTCTTCAGTGAATTCCACTGAAATCCATTGCTTTCTTAAACTCCATAGGTTTCTAAAAGTTAAAAGAAAAAAAGTATTATTTCAAGGACTTTTTGGTCATATTAAAAAGATGAATGGGAACACAGGATAAAAATACTATGTAGAAAGAAAAACCTGGGCTTTTTCTGCATTTAAAAATAAAATAACAATTTTAAATAAAAGAATCATAGATCTATCCTTCAAAATAATATTCTGATTTTGGACATTCGAAGAAATAAGCCTTTAAAAAGAAAACAGTTTATAACTCTTCTAAATTCCTTAGGTAGGTAACATTTCTCTAGAAAAGATTGGACACAGCCATGGTACTGAATAACGAGGTAACTAAATTGATTTGTTTCTCTTTATTAAATTAATTTCTAATTAAAAATTTCTTCTTTATTTTAACTTAAATAGCATTTTCAGAGACAGGAAAGAGTAATATTAGCACTACAAAAACATGCCTGAATAAAGTATGTTGCACACATAAGGCACGATCTACCTGGTGAGAAAGGGTTACACATGACTTTCCTGAGACAAATTCCTTGATGCACTATTAGCACATTCTTTTCAAATGTCAAGTTTCTGTATATGAAAGAACACCATAGGCACTAAGAGGTACCGTGGAAAATTCAAGGTACTAAGTCATATTTTTTATTCTGGCTCTACCACTTAGTAGCCAAGTGACCTTGCACAAGTCATTTCAACTTCCTGGCCTCAGTTTCTTCCTCTGTGTGATGGGGAAAATAGCACCTGCCCTGCTTACCTCCCAAGGTTATGCAATAATCAAATGGAACAACGTGGGAAAGTTATTTGAAAATTGCAAAAGGAAACACAAATGCAAGATATCATTATAGACAGTAGGCTCTGTGATGGCAGGGACCATGTGTCCTTAACCTCTAATACAGAATCTTAAACATAATGGGCACTTGACAAATAATTACTGAATGAATAACTTATCAGGGTAGCTAATTACTAATTAAACTGACTATTAGAGTTATAGTTTCTTTTATTTCTCCGTAGTGGGAGTGACAAAGAAGGAAGGTGGAAAAGCAAGACCTGGATAATTAGCTCCAGAATGACCTAGAGTTGTCTATACAACAAAGTCAGTAAATAATAAACAGGTGGCATGGTGGGTAGAGCACTGGACTTGAAGTGAGGTAGACTTTAGCTCTAAACCTAGCTCAGACACTTACTAGCAATGTAACCAAGAGGGTATTACCTAATATATATAGGTCTCAGTGTCCTCATCTATAAAAATGGGGTTAATAAATAGTACATTTCTCAGAATTGTCATGAGGATCAAATACTATTGTTATTATTGTTTTAGATGGTGTCTTCAGAGTCAATATAGGTATGAAAACATTCTGATGTACTATATTCTTATAGTTTGCCCTATGACTCCACAATCAATTTTACTCTGCCCCAACAACTGCAAAAAAGGTTTTCTTCTCAGGCTTCTACTTATGTTCACTTCTCTCTTGGAGGAAGTAATCAGATACAGAAGTTGCTGCTGCTCTGGCCCCACTTTTCAATTACTGCCAGAAGAGAAGGAAGTCTAACCATGGCACAGATAGTTGGCCCAGTGGATAGAGTGCTGGGCCTGGAGCCAGTAAGATATTGGGTTCAAATCTGGTCTCAGACACTTAGTAGCTGTGTGACTCTGGGCAAGTCACTTAACCCTGTTTGCCTCAGTTTCCTCATCTGTAAAATGAGATGGAGAAGGAAATGGCAAACCACTCTGGTACATTTGCCAAGAAAACCCCAAATGGGGTCACGGACATGACTGGAAACTTACTGAACAACTGAAGGAGGTCAGAAATATAGTTTTATTTTGTTAGTGGCCATGTGAAATAAGAGCCTTTGTCTTTTCCAAGTTATGCCTTAAACCTAGAATTACTTAATAAAAATTCCCTTCCTATCATACCCAAGAATTTGTTATCCAGCCTTTTCCTTAAGAACTCCAGAAATAGGGAAATCATCACCTCCCGAGATAGCCCTTTTCATTTGTGTGTAGCTGTTTGGAAATATAAAGTCTAAATTTTCCTGTCTGAAACTTTCACTTGTTCCTCTTACTTTTGCCCTATGGATTCAAACAGAACAAATCTAATCCCTCTGC
The DNA here is from genome assembly GCA_028646515.1 of Pseudochirops corinnae. Classification (NCBI taxonomy): domain Eukaryota; kingdom Metazoa; phylum Chordata; class Mammalia; order Diprotodontia; family Pseudocheiridae; genus Pseudochirops; species Pseudochirops corinnae. The sequence continues at coordinate 35,392,379 of CM053589.1, forward strand.
TACGTGATAACTCTTCAAATACTTGAAAACAGCTATAATGTCCATTCTGAGCATTCTCTTCTCCAGGCAAAATATCCTCTGCCCCAGGCCAGTAAATGGTACTCATATGAAATGAAATTAAGGTCCTTCACCATGCTGGTTGCCCTCTCCTGGACAGCCTCTAGCTTGTCAATGTTGTTCCTGAAATGTGAAGTGAACAAGAACACGATACTACAGATAGTCAGACCAGGGCAGAGGACAAGAGGACCGTCACCTTTGAAAGACCACACTTAAGACCACATTTGCCTCCCTGGCTTCCATATCATATAACTGAATCACACAGACTCTAGATCTACTTAATTCCCAACTTGCACTTGTTATATTGATTTTTTGAACTCCAAACCCTAAGAATTTATATTTATCCCTATTAAATTTAACCTGGTTTGACTGGGTCTATCATTTTAGCCTGCAAAGATCTTTTTGAATCCTGAATGTCATCTAATGTATTAACTACTTCCTCTTCCCCCTCCAGCTTTGGATCATCTGCAAATATGATGAGAATGCCATCTATGCTTTTATTCAAGACACTGACAAAAATGTTAAACAGCACAGGACCAAGACATCCTTTGAAGCTGACATCGAATCATTAATGACTACTATCTTTTGGTTCTAGCTATTCAACACAAAATGACTCATATCCATTTTGGTTCTCCTCAACAACCTGCTTTAGAAATAACATAAAAGCTATTTGTAATTTATCAACAGGGCAAGCTACTAGCTGTATATTTATATAATTTCCCAAGAAATTCTGATCTAGAGGGGAGAAAAATAAATCTGGTAGCTTTATTCAAACTTACAAAGTAGCCTATCAAGCTGAAATGACTAGGATCCTATTGAAGGTCAGAGATGTCACAACTAACCTGCCTTCCTCCTGATGATCTATCCTACCCTATCAATTGAAACAAAATGCTTAAGAGCAGAAAATCAAAAACAATTCAGTGACTAGAGAGGTACCAACAAAATACATCACATGAATCCTTTAATATTAAGGCAATTAACTACCTTTTTTTTTTTCTTTTTGGAGGGGAGAAGGTAGGGCAAATGGGGTTGCTAGTCACTCATACAGCTAGTTTTGTGTTGTGTCTGAGGTTGAATTTGAACTCAGATCCTTTTGACTTCAGGGCCAGTGCTCTATTCACTGTGCCACCTAGCCACCCCAAATTGCTATTTTTGATATATCTAGAAACTACAGGTTTTCTCCTTAAGTTTAAAATATTTTGTAAACTTTTCCATTGTGAACATCAGGGTATGGGATATAATAGAGCCAGGACTAGGGTATAAGCAAAGTAAATAGTGGTGGGGAGTGTGTGGTGCGGCATACATTGGGATGTAACAGAGAACAATTTTAACTTAAATGTATATGGAAAAAAATGACAAATACACATATTCTGAGTAACATAAAATTATATTCTCCATGTTAGAAGGGTATTTGTTTTGCAATACATTGCCCATGTTATAGTCAAGGCCCCAATTTTCCAGTGAGTAGAAATAGTTTATAGACTTTACCTTTGAATGTATAAATACTATGATCTGGTTCTGATGATCAAAATTAAAAAAAAAAACATGAATCCTATGATTTGCAAAGTTGCTTAACTTCAGTTTCTTTCTGTGAAATATTTTTGCAATAGTCTGTGTCTGAGTTGCACAGAGTCCAGAAGTTAGAAATCTACAACATTCATGCCAAAGATGACATATGCTCTGGTTTTTCATGCTGCAACAATAGTACCTAGCCCTATACATCTTTGATTGAACTCCAGAGGTTTCCACACTGACTGTCTTAGGATCTCAGATTGAGAACTAAAAAGGGGCCTCAGAAGCCAACTAGTCCATCAACCCTTTGTAAATTCCACTTTTCAAAGGTGAGTTGGTAAACCACTGACAGTCCCACCTCTCACCTTCTTCATTTCAAGAGTCAATTCTAATCCTCACCTCTCATCTGAGCTCCAAAATTCAAAACAAAAATTATTGTTTCATCAGCCCTAAGAAAGGCAGGATTATGTTTTAATTAGACTGTTTCTCCTTTAATGCAAGTTATAACTCTGCAAAAAAGTGCTTTTAAAAAAAGCACTCTGAATGAATGGATGAGGACTCAGTATAACCCCTTTTCCTATTTCCACTCAGAATCAGGACACAATCTCAGTTGACACCCTTTAGTCCTCCTGAATGCCAAAGAGGTTGGGCTTGGTATATCTATTTTGTAAGGCTCTTGCAAAGTTGTTCACTTTTCAGTTGAAACTTAATTTCCTTCTTGTATTTACTAGAAAATGCTGCTAAAGATGATCCTGAAGATTTAACAATACGTTATCAACTTTTCTGGAGAGAATAGTTCTTGAAAAAAGAAATTTAGTAGTTCTTCCTATTCTAAATGGAAAATAAAGAATAACATATTGAGTCAGGTCAAGTCCAACCAGAAAATTATACAGAAAATTTCACATTTATGCAACAGCATGACTGTCTTCTATGTCCTGACAATTTAGGGATGCATCTAGCATGGCAAAAATTTATAGAATTTTAGACGTGGAAAAAATTAGTCTGGCCCCCTCATTTCACTAAGGAGAAACCAACCCCCAAGAGAGGTAGGTGGTTTAAGTTCATAGAAGTAGTTAATGGCATAGCCAGAACTGAAAAACTAGGACTACTCCCAATCAGAACAGTTTTTCACATCATGTGACCTAAACCACTTTGATTCTCCTTTGTTAAGTTACTCTTAGCTTTTAACATCCACAAATTTATCTAAACACTTCTTGAATCTATTGAAGAACACTAAAGCTGTCTTTTGATAACATGGTAACTTCTCAAACTCCTTGATTTATGTGGGTTCCTACAGCACTTGTCTTGGCAGTCAAAAGCCCTGAGCTCACAGTAACATGGACCATTCATTATTGGATGTATGAAATCAGGTCAGTCACTTAACCTCTCTCTAGATTTCTTCAAATGTAAAATAGGTGGAAGGACCATGGCGGAGGGGGGGGAAGGGAAGGGAGAAAATCTGAAACTCAAGTGACTGTGGAACTGAATCTTGTAAACTAAAAGTAAATAAACAAATCATTCAAAAATAAAAATAAAAAAAAAATAGGTGGAAGGGAATAAGCATTTATTACCTACAATGTGCCAGGTTAACAAAGGTTAAATGACTTGTCCAAGGTCACTTAGTAAGTACACAGCTGGGTTTGAACTCAATCTTCCATATTCTAGGCCCTGCTCTCTATTCACCACCCAGCTTCTTATTTGGGGATGATGATTCCAGCATTTAAAACATTACACAAATGTGGAGAAGGACTTGAAATCAAATTTTAAAAAAACCAACAACCAAGAAACAAATAATTTAAACTCAAGTAATTTCTGTACACCTAGAGCAATTTCTAGTGGCATTTTCCTTACCTAGAGGCAGATGGTTAACACAGTATAAAGAGTCTGAGAAACCAGAGCTCAAATCTAGCCTCAAGTACTTACTGGCTGTGTCACCCTGGGCAAGTCACTTAACTTTTGTCTGCCTGTTTCTTCACCAGTAAAATGTGGGGGATGACAATACCTCCCAGGTACCTTTCCCTCCTACACCTACGACCTTCCTGGATTACTGTGAAAATATAAATGAGAATTTGAAGAGTGCTTTTCAAACCTTAAAAATTCTAGTTATTATTAATATTATTAACATCTCAACTCCACTTGCACCATTATCCCCTGTCATCCTTGGCCTCCTCACAAAACAATTTAGAAATGTTCCCTAACTGCTTGTCTGCTGCATTTCCCTTTCTAGGTAGATACCTACTTTATACCAGAGTGGTTTTGAAGACAAAATGAGATATTTGTAAAGTGCTTTCCAAACCATAACGAGCTTTATAGACGCTAGTAATTATTAATATTATTATCCTCTCAACTCTGCCCACATCAATCCCTTTCATCCTTGGTCTTTCCACACAAACACTTAAAAAATGTTACCTAACTGATGGCCTGGTGTATTTCCCTCCGATCTCTAGAGGCTGGAGAAAGGATTCAAGCTGTCAAGCTGGGGAAGGGAGAAAGCTACTAGGGGGTGGGGGTCTGAGATACCGCCCCCGCCCCATGCGGATGGAGACAGTCGCGCATGGAGAAAGTCACGCACACACTCACGCGCGCGCGCGCACACACACACACACACACATATACACACACTCACGCACGCGCTCGGTGCAGGAGGGGAGGGGGCGGGCGCAGACACAGTACAGTAACGGCATGGGGGAAGGGGGGAAAGGTAAGGCCTGCCTCACCCCCCCGCCCCCTCATCCCCGCCCCCGCCTGGGGCGGGTCCCTCTCCCGGCGGCGAGTCGGACAAGGGCCTCCCCACGCGTGCCGAGCTTGCCCCGCCCCACTGACTCTGCCCTCCACCTCACGCACCTGGAGTCGGGACGAAGAGGAGCTGAGGAAGAGGAGAGCTACAAGCTCCAGAGGAGCGGCGGCGGCGGCGGCGGCGGCTGAGGCAGAGGAGGCGGCGGCGGTGGCGACGGCGGCGGCAATGAGGCTCAGTGCGCAGCCGCAACTCCGCGGGAGAGCACCCAGACAAGGTTCCGGGCAGAAACTAGCTCTGGCTTCTCAGTGCGGCTTCCACCGGGTTCCGAGATCATTGGTGGGACCTAAAAGAGGCATTCGCTTCTGCCCCTCACCCCCGACCAACATGCCGATGGGCCAGCCATATGTCCCCATTCTTACTCTACTGACCGTAAAAGGCCAGGAAGGGTACGAAATCTGATTCCCCTAGGCCCGCGCTGCGCAAAACCAAGGAGCCGGAAATAGGCCGCCTCAAAGCCTCTGGACCGGAAAGCACTGTGGAGGTGTCCGGGACAAAACCTGTTGCTATTAATATTTAGTTCCGGAATTTGGACGCTTCTCTGTTAACGTCGCAATTTGAATAATAGCCGACATTTATATAGTGCTTTAAAGTTTGAAAAGCGCTTTAGATTATTTAAGTTTATTTTTTCGAGCCTCAGTACGACTTTTTGAGGTGGTATTGATGTGATAAATGAAACAGTAATAAATTGTGATGTGATACATAAGTAGAACCTTTTTCATCCCCACCTTCCCCCAAACTTAAATAATATTTCCTCCTTTCTCTTCTGAGTGGAATGGAGAGAGAAGGCGGCATCGTCCCCATTTTACAGGTAAAGGGACTGAGGAACAGAGAGAAGTGACTCACCCAAGTTGCCAGAGCAAGAGCAGGGCATGTGGAACTCTGGATTCTAGAACTTCCTCTTCTCTTTTCTCATCTTGTGGCCTAGACACAAATTCATGTGTTTAAAATTGGATCATTCAATCAGTCAAACATTTGCTATGCGTGGGGCACTGTGCTAAGCCCTGGGTATACAAAGAAAGGCAAAAGACATCCCCTGTCCTCAAGGAGCTTACAGTCTAGTGGGGGAGACAACGTGCAAACAACTGTACAGAAAAGCTGAATACGAGATAAATTGGAGTTATCAGTAAGGGGAGAACACGACCGTTAAGAGAGACATGGAAAGGCTTCATGCAGAAAGTTGGTTTTTAGCTAGCACTTGAAGAAAGCCAGAAGGTGAAGATGAGGAAGGGGAACATTATAGGCACAGGGAACAGGCAGTGAAAGTGCCAGAAGCTGGAGTGTCTTTTATTTTTTTAGGTTTTTTTTTTTTTTGTATTCTATAAATGTATTTATTTTATTTTCAGTTGTCAACATTCACTTCCACAAGATTTTGAATTCCAAATTTTTTTCCCATCTCTCCCCTCCCTTCCCCCTACGACAGTGTGAATTCTGATTACCCCTTCCCTCCTTTCTGGCAATCCCCATCTCCTTCTCTTATCTCCTTCCCTTCTAATTTCCAGTGGCATGTAAAAACAATTTTGAACATTCATTTTTAAAGCTTTGAGTTCCACATTCTCTTCCTTCTGGAGTGTCTTTTTAGAGAAACAGTCCTGAGGTCAGGGTCACTGGATGGAAAGGTGTGTGCAAGGAAGCAAGGTGTGCAAGAAACCTGGAAAGGTTGAGGGGAGGGTACAGGTTATGAAGGCCTTTGAATGCTAAACAGATCCTTGAAGTAATTGGCAGTCACTATAGTTTATTGAGTTGGGGTGGTGGTGACATGTTTAGACTTATGTTTTAGGAAGATCACTTTCAGCAGCTGAGTGTGATGAGGGACCAGAAATGCTTGACTGGATTAGGGAGAAACTTGTGGCATGAAGACTCATCTGCAAGCTATTCCAGTAGTCTTAAGTATGAAGTGATTAGGGTCTTCTGGGGTGGTTAGCAGTATCACAGGAGAGAAGTGGGGAAGATGGATGAAATGTTTTGAACCCCAAATCAACAAGCTTTGACAACAGATTGGATGTGTGGGATGAGAGAGAGTGAGGTGTCAAGTATGACACCTTAGGTTGTCACCTTGGGTGACTGGGAGGATACTGGTACCCTTGACAGTAACAGACAAGTCAGGAAGAGGGCAGGTTTTGGGATAATGAGTTTAGTTTGAGACACGGTGAGTTTAAGATGTCCATGGGCCATTCAGTTTGAGATGAATGATAGTCAGAGATATAAGTATCTGGAGGCTAGGAGAAAGGTTGTGGAAACACACAGAGGCAGGTCAGCTTTAAAAGTGACACTGAATTTATTATATACTTTTAAAGAAGGAGGCCGTAAATAAAAGAGATTCATAGTATCACAGAATCCTCTTTTCTGTTCTACTTGTGTATGGAAATATTCTTTTTTAATGCTCATTAAGTTTAGAAGAAAAAAAATGAAATAAAATGTGCTTTGGAACCAAAAATATTACAAAGTGGTTATTGCCCAAACTTCCTTGTATTGGGGAAAAAAAATAAATCAGTGAAATAGAATGAATTCACCAGACATCCAACCAAATACATAAAAAAGATTTGTCTTTGACAACCTTTAGTAATATGAATTGGGAAAAAAATTATTTGATGAATGTACTTGGGAAAATGACTTCCAATTTGTCAGAAAAGGAATTTGGAATTATGTCTTACACCATATATGTCAGTGAATTCCAGCTGAAAGAAAGGATTAAACTGGAACAAAAGAACTCTAGGAAAAAAAATGGAAGAAAGGGGGACTATTTCCTTGAATGAAGAAAAGACAACTTTTGTTCAACAAGTAGAATTCTTGAAACTTAAGGACAAGATAGGTGTGCTTGACTTAAAATTAAAAAAAAAGTCTGTGGAGCAGAAAATATAAATAAAAATAACAGATTGGGGGAAATATTTATGACACACATGAGAGATAAAAATCTGGCATCTAAAAAATATGGAACTGCTTAAAAAAAAGTGGTAACTCTAGTCCATGATAGATAAGTGGTCAAAAAATATGAATAGTCTGTTTTCAAAAAAGGAAATAGAAATGGTTAATTCTCACTTGAACAAAATGTTCAACCTCAATAATCAAAGAAGTACAAATTAAAACAACTTGGAAGAACCACTTCACACCTATCAAAATGGAGAGACTAAAAATAATGAAAGCCTGTTGGCGTGGTTGTAGACAAATGAGTACATTTGTTTATTGCTGGTAAATTTCGAATTTGTAGAATCTTCCTGGGGACCAGCTGGGTAATATTCAGCAGAATATAAAAATGATCATACCCTTTGACCAAATAATTCTGTTGTTAGGAGTATGCCCTTTGATTTTTAAAAAGAGAAAGTTATTCGTTTCAGAGATTTAAACTAACAGCAGTTTAAAAGTCTAACAATGGGGGAATACTTTGTGTGAAGATGAGCTCAAAGACTTTGTGTTTCTAGGCTGTATCTACATATGAGAAGCCAAGATTATGGAGTCTACTAGGGCCTCCTAGGTTTAGCTTTATCTTTATGCCTTTACCTCATCCACTCATCTATGAGGGAAAATAGATTTGGAATTGGAAAACTGGGCAACCCTGAACCTTTAAAGCTATTTGATAGATACTAAGTTAATAACTCTTGTATCAGTAATAACCAGGTATAATCTTGGCTTCAGAGATTAAAATCAAGATTTATAGGGAAGCTTCACCATAAACTGGGACAAGAAACCCAAGAGGCTAGACCGTGAAGTGGAATTCAAAGAAAAAACTAAACCTTGATGACATAATCTGGGAAGGGGAGGATTAAAGAAGCTGCAGCTGTATATAGATGAAATTCAGTCTAGCTAGAGTGGAAACAAGTAGGAAGACTATTAAAGGGAAAAAAAAAGGATTTTCCCTAGGGATCTTGCCGGTGTAACAGTTGGGTAAGAATAATTGCTTGAAATGACGAGTCTTAAAAAAGTGACCACAGAGTCCGAATAAAAAGTTTTAAGGAGCTTTAATTTACCAGCTGGAGCTCCTCCATGCTAATTCAAAGAGGGAGCAGCATCTAGTTGGGGGGTGAAGAACCTTTTATACATTTTTTAGGTTTATGTATCTAACTAAAACAATTCGTTACTAAGCAGGTTACTATATAGGTGCAAGCAAGTGGTTACTAAGACAAGGGGGTGTTTGTAGGGTAAACAGAGGGGCACAGGACATGACGACCGAATAAGAAGAAGAGAAATGAGGAAAAAGGCAAATTACCCTAGGCCAGTTTCCCGAATCCTATCTTAAGTCCATGAAGTTTCCACTTAACTAGTTCCTGGCCACTTCATGCTCTTCTAAAAAAATTAATTTTTTTTAAACCCATTGCTTTTGAACTGAGAGTTGCCAAGACCCTTGGGTCCAGAGGAGTGCTCTCTAGCAAAGCAGTATCCAATGGGAAGCAGGCTTAGTGAGAGTAGTACAATGAAGTAGTACAACTGGAAGCATTCAGCTGCCCTAAAGCATCAGAGCCAAGAGTTCCCCTCCACTTCTATGCCCTGGCCACAAATATTCCCTATTTCTATGCTTCTCCATGTGTGTCAGTAACCATATGTGCTCCCTATGTGTGTTCATTCTTCTTATTGGTGCTGTATGTATTTGTGGGAGAGTGCAACCCATGTTTATTGGGGGAAATTCTGTCTAAAAACCACCCTTTCAAGGCTGGGTCCTCTATCCTCATCCCTATGAAAGCCATTCATTCAACTATCAGCTACCAGCAGACAAGACAAACCAGCTTAGCCAAACCAGTAAACTGCCCTGAGGGAGAAATAAGAGAAAGTCTATGCCAAATAGGCCAAACCACCGGTACTACTTTAGTGATCCCCTTCCCTCAGACTTGCTAGTGCATCATTTTATTCCAACATTGAACCTGAACTAAAAAGAGTTGCCAAGATCCTCAGGTTTTAGGGTTAAGGTAACCCCCAACATTAGTGTTTACCTAATAAATGTGTTCTTATTCATTCATTAAACCCAGAGTAGCCTTCTTCCAGTGGACCTACCTTGTGAGGGTAGGGGATTCCCCAAGCACTACAACCTCGGTAATATATTAATGTAATAGAAAACTGTAAAATGATTAAGACACAATTATGGGGAAGATATAAGGGACTTAAGTTTAAGACTAGAGCCTGGCACATAAGGACCTACAGGAACTAGCTCAAGTTGCACTGATGGGACTTCTGTAAGGCCTCATTTTCCTCATCTTTATGATGAGGGAGTTAGACAAGAGGATCTTTAAGGTTCCTTCCAGTCCAAGATATATAACACTATGATCTCTGATCTTATGACGCTTATAAGGTAATACAAATAAAAAAAAAAACAGAAGAGTATAATACTAAATTTAATCATATGAGGAAAAGTAAATGATAATTAAGGGACAAAGAATTCTCAAGGGGACTTGAAGGAATAGATCTTTTATACATGAAAGTGAATTAATTTAAAGTAAACAGCTACTAAGCAAGTATAGTTGTTATCAATATTTAATGTTGTATCTAATTAAACATTGGACTAAAAAGCATAAGGCATTATACAAATATGTTATTTTAAGAGAAGAGACATGGTTAGGAGGCATAGTTCTTATCCCCTTTTCCCACAAGTATTAAATTAAAACAATGGAGTGTCCCCTCTCTGCCCAATCATCATGACAGTACTGTATTGTTGTTAAATAAGTGTGTCACTGGAGGGGAAAGAGGAGGAGACAGAACAAGATTCAAAGTTCAGAGCATTCGCTGTGGCAATATAGCAAGATTGTCAAAAATACAGATTCTCTCTTTTCAGGGGCTCATGTCTGTCAGGTATTTTGAGATCTCAGAATCCATTGCTCACGACAGAGCTGCCATTTTGAAGTCTAACAATGCCAAAAGCACTCTATCCCATATCAGCAACTGTCTATGGGACATTTCCATCTGGATGACTGACTCACAGGCATCTCAGACTCAGTAAGTGCAAATTAGAACTCATCTTTTCCAATAAGTTCATCCCTTTCTCTTCCTAACTTCCCTATTTCTCTCAAGGGCACCGCTGCCCTTCAAGTTACCAAGGTTTGCACCCTCAAAGACATCTTTCCTCTTCCTCAACTAATATCTAATCATTTGCCAAGTCTTATTAATTCTACCTCCACAACATCTTTCTCATCTGCCCCCTTCTCTATGCATATAGCCACTGCCTTAATTCATACCTTCAATATCATTGGCACAGATTATCATAACAAACTCCTAGGTGGTATTCTTTCCTCCAGTCCCCCTTCTTTTCAACATTTAATTTCTGATTATTTGCCAAATCAACATTCCTAAAGTCCAGGTCTCATCATATCACTCTCTTATTATTATAGATTCTATTATTATAGATTCAGTGGTTCCCTCTAACTTGTAGGACGTTATACAAACTTCCCTGTTAGCATTTAAAACCCATTGTAATTTAATTCCAACTTATCTTTCCAGAGTGATTTCATATTACTCTTTCTCATATATACCACAATTCACTAAACTCTCTTATTTCTACACACACAACATTTAATCTCCCACCTACATATCTTTGCATAAGTTGTCCTGCCATGAATTCCTTCTCTATCTCTTTCAGCTTTCTTCAAGCCTCAGCTTACTTGCTACCTGCAATACAAAGCCTTTCCTCATCTTCCAGTTCTTAGCACTTTTCCTTCACCCCACAATTACTTTTCATTTGTCTAGTATATGTACACATTGACTTATCTGTGTATGTGTTAGTTCCTCCAGTAGGATATAAGCTTCTTGAGGGCAAGGATTGTTTCTTTTTTCTTTTTGTTGTCTTTGTAGATACTTTGCCAGCACCTTTCCATACTGGGTGTTTAATAAATGCTCATAGAATGAAAGGATGAATGAGAAGATAGATATCCCCTAGCACATGGTCTTTACTATTGCAGTTGACTGAAGAAACAAAAGAGAGGCACCATGGTTGACCTTTAAAACATAGTTAGCAGCAAAAGACAGGTGGAGAAAACAAGGCAATTTAGACCTGAAGATAGTGGTTATCCAGATTAGATGACTTTACCAAGATGCACGTAAAACTGTAGGGTGGCCTGCAAAGAAGGCTACTACATACAATCCATCCTTCAAAGGAAATAACCCATACCAAGTGGGGAAATTCAATAAACCAATTGCAGAGTGATAGAGTGTCAGATCTTCATTCATGTTGCTGATTTTGAGGCTGGTGACTTTGCACAGCCCTCCCTCACTTAAATCCTCTTCACTTGCATGTCATGGCATCACTTCCCTGATGTCATTGTCCTCTTAGAAAAAGAAGGACAAACAACAACAACAAATTATGTAGACTGTGTACATCCAGGGCAGGGGATGGTTGATACAGTTGTTGTCCTGAGCAGTAATGTTAAATTGGAAGGATGATAGATAGACTGATAGATATATAGATACCTGCATGAAGTGAGAGAGTTTTATTGAATGCCTATAGGCTTGGGTATGAGTTTTTTCTATCTCTTTATTGTCTAAATCTGTCTATGTCTTATTAGCTTGAATGCTTGCAGGAGAAAAGTGTGCCTTTTCAGGAGAGCAGATTATTCAGATCATAAAGTTCTTTAGGTTTTCCAAGTACAGTCACAAGACAGATATTTTGAGTGGCACCTTCCTCTATTACTAGGAATATAGAAATGAAGGGACATATCCAATATAGTAATTGAAATAAATGGAGAATTTAGGAAGGGCAGTAATAAAAATTATGGTTTTTTTTTAAAGTTATTGCTAAGAGAAATTCTAGAAAACCTAAAGCTTCTGGGTTATAAATGAATCATGGGGGAAGGAAAACACAATTTTCTGACCAATGGTAATCTGTTTTGTTAATGACATAGAATAGTCCACATAGCAGAAGATTTCCATTACTTGAAGCCTTTTTAAAAATGATATTAAAAAGTTTAACAAGACCACTCTTACTGAATTCATCAAGAACTGTCTATGGAGAAGTGATTCTGTCTTTCCCCATATCCCTCAATTGCTAATGGCTGCCTCAAGACAGAGGCACATTTTAGTTATATGTGATCTATCTCTATGACCTGAGAGATGGTAGAAGAAAGCAGTGACTGAATCTCTCAAACAGGAGGCCCTTGGAGAGTGTGGAGCATGTGGCATGGCACCTACATAGAGGAGGAGGGAGTTTCTGGACTTTGAATTCTGGAGCCTACCCTTCTAGAGAGAGGATTCCTGGTTATCTTCATTCTTAGAGAAAAGATCAAGCATATGCCCCTGGATCTGAGAGAATGCAAGAGACCAAGCTATGATGCAGAGGAACAAAAACTTGAATTTTAACTCCAGCTACTACCATAAGTTATTGTGAAAACACAATTTCCTTTCTGGTGTAAATGAAAGGCATAAATGAAACTTCTAGTTAATTTCTTTTCTGGTAGTACTAGAAGATTAAATGTATCTTTGAGTCAATGGTAAGAGTCATCAGATTATGAGGAATTGCCTCTGCAGAATTCCAAACTCAATTTCGTGCTGAAGGGGGCAGTCTAAATATTTAGAGTAGTAATATGAGGTTGGAAGATTACATGGATCTGGACTAAAGGTGGGACTCACCAGAGATAAGAGAATTAAATTGATTATTTATGAGCTACTGCAAGTTCTTGTGTTTTATGTTTTCTTTGAGGTAGAATAAAGCCTGCTATCCTTTTCCTGATATGCATTGCTTTTTTAAATACTTACACAAGAACTAGAAACCCCTTTGTTTTCTTCAGTAGAGGTCTGCTCTAGGGGGAGTAAAATGAGTCAGAGATATAATTCATGGGACAGTCCTCTAGGATCAAACATTCTCCTTGTTACTCCCAGAGCTTAGGCCCCTGGGGGCAGGAATGTATCTCAAATACAATTAATTGTTTTTATAAGTAAACCTGCCTTCCAACAATTACTATAAAATAAACCTCACAACTAGATTCTAAAAGTAGTTATTTGTGGAAAAAAAATCACTGGTATTTAAATTCCTTTTCGTAAGACTTGATGTTGGTGTTTGACTATCAAATCATTTCAGTAGCCTGAAGAACTTGCTTTCCAGTTGAATTGAAATTATTGTTTACTTTTGCATCTTGGCCCATGGGAAATTAAACAGCTTTTGCATATTTTTTATTACCTGTTGTATGTCTTTTATTTTCCCTTGTAGTGGGAGAATTTAGGGAAATGAACTCAGTACAGAACAGTTTATTGGACCATGGTATGGGTCTGATTTGTTTGTGTATGTTCAGAGTATATTGGGGTGACATTGACTTTGGGAAGAGGTGGGTTAGGCAGCTGTGTGGATGAGTTGTTCAGAGAAGAGAGAGAGGATGAGTGAAGTTTAACAGAGGTGATGAGAGAGTCCACCTAGATTTAAAGGTCACAGGGACAGAGATGGGAGACAAGGACAAAGACACAGAAAACCTCAACTCTGTGGCTGTGTGGCAGTGGAGTAGGGGAAGTCAGATATAATGTGATGGTCAGGAGCAGTTAGGAAAGTTTACAACCCTGTGCATGCAAGGACCAATTATATTTATATATTTGCACCAATCCTTATTTTGCAGGTTACTATGGATGGGAATAACTGTGAACACTTACAGGAATGTGTGTATGTGGAGGCAGCCTTTACTCACTCTCTTCTCCATAGGAAGCTATTAAGACATGGCTAAAGACAATAAACATAATCTTTTCCCTGTGCTGTGAATTTCCAGGTGTATCTCTGTTTTTTTTTTTTTTTTTATCAGTATCAGCAGCTGTGGGGAGGTCTAGAGGTATTCAGTGGCTAGCCATCACCAAAGGTGGCTTACTACCAGGACCATGGGTACAAGTGTGTCTAAGAAACAAACCCTTCCTGGTCTGGATGAAACTGTGTACTCAGTAAATTAATTACCCTTGGGGTGGGGGAAGGGAAGATGTATATATGTGTTGCCCAGCACCCAATCCCATTATTAAAGGAATAACATACCTACTGGCAGCAAAGGGCTTTCGGGGTAACCCTCAACATTTCAAGGGATGTTGATAACTGTTGCTGTACTGTCACTGCCTGGGGTTTTAGCCAGATAGGAGAAAGACAAGGAATAGCTATCTGATGCACAGTGAACTTAGCTGTTGCCGTGGAGACCAATGAAGGCAGCAGTAGCTCCTCTGTTGAAGCAACTTTAGAAAAAATTGGAGGATCAGTTATGACCTGGCATAAAAGCACACATGCACATACAGACCAACAGTGCAGCAATTGACAGAAATCTCTTTGTCTCTCTCAGCTCACTTTTTCTTGTCTGGTGCTGTACCATCGTAGGCTGAGCTTTAGATTTTGCCCCTGCTAGTCTTCTCTTGGGCCTTATTGCATCTTCTGGTTTTAATCCGACTTTTATTTCAGACACCGCTTCTTGCCACTGGCCCTTTAAACTTCATGACTCATCTAATTCTTGAGCTTAGCTTGTTCTCGCTGCACAATTCTGACCTTTATCTGGAAGAGAATTCTTAGCAGCAACATCTTTCTCACTTCCCTAGCTAGGGTCCTTGATGGACCTCACCTAACTAAGAGTGTCTATTGAGCCTACAATTTCCTCTGAAGTTGCTTTTATACAGAGAAGGCAGCTGGGAACTTATATGTCCTGGTCCCTGTCTCTTTCCCTTCCCTCTCTCCCACATCCAACAAATTTCATTTATCTTTGAAGCATGGTGCACATTGTACACAACTCGGGAATCTTCCTAGGGAACCAAAAGATATATCATACTGATAGCCCAAAGTCAGAAATCTTAAGATTGCTCTTGCCTCCAGTGCCAATTTTCCTGACATGTATACATCTCCCAGAAGATGCTGCACAGAATAGGATGTTTACTAGCTACTTTTCATCTTTACTGGAATTAATATCAGCTTGAAAACCATTTAAGGTTAAAATGTAACCTGTCTGCCTGCAAAGCTTAGGAAAGCGGAGACCTTTGGTTCTTCTGGCTTCCAGAGAGGACTTGTGAGTTCCTAGGTTCTCTCTGCAGTGAGTGGTTGCTGGAGGGAGAGGAAGAGAACCAGCTGATACAATGAGGAGTTAATGCCTTGAGCATGTCCCTGGTCCTAGTTTGTCTCCCAAGGTACTTCTGGGAATTTCCCTTTGGACAAGATAGCTTTCAGAGGGAAAGCTTATTCAGTCTTTAAACTGTCTGATGTATTCAACTCTGTATAACTTCTCTGATTTCTCTTTGACCTTGGTTTTAACATCCAATTTAAAACTAATCTTGCTATTAATTATGTGATGGTCTTTGTGTACCTGGCATTTTCTGGGAAGGAAGTCTTGCCTTTGAATATATTGCCTGGGAGCACTCCTTCCCCAGTAAAGGAATAGTGATAAGGAGTACAGGTGTATCAACAAGCACCCTAGCATACCTAGGGCAGCTACTAGCACAGGTTCTTAGATCTGCTTTTCTAAAGGAAAGCAACTCAAAATGGGTTAACAATCTTACTTTAATCAAACATATCATTTACCTACTTCAGGGGGA
>CM053589.1:35408686-35471621 GCA_028646515.1 Pseudochirops corinnae
CACGTGACCACATTCAGCCTATTAGGGAACAGAGTATACTTTCAAATATCCAAGGGTCCTCAGAGTCACGTAGCCACTTTAGCAAAGGGCCTAGGGGCAGGGAAGATCTTCAGATTCCCCTAACAACAGGTAGAACTTAAAATCATTCCCCTTAGATTAACAATATTTAAGGAGATGAATGAATATCATTCTACCCCAGTACTCCCTCATGGAGGAGAGTAGAGCAGCCAGCTTCATGGCCCCCAATCTTCTTTTCCCCTTTTGGCATGAATCAGTCTCCCTTATAGAAGGTTGGGCAGATGAAACGCTAGAGTTATCCATTTATTCCTCCCTTTGAGTCTCTTCTGGATAGAGACCCTTAAGGACACAACAAACCTGCATAGGCAACACAGACACACAGATGCACACACACAACTCACACAAAGAATTTCCAGAAGGAGTGATAATTAACTTTAGGTTGCTCCTAAATACAGAATGGTTTTTATCAGTAGAGTTGGTTTTTGTATAGGTCTGGGGGATAGATAGCTTCCCTATGTACCTTTCCTCTCAAAGATTCTATGATATATAATGATGTAGAGATTTCTGCGGCATTTTTTGTGCGAATTACTAGAATAAGTAGCCATATTATACCTATATAATGACTAATAGGTCATTTAGTGCTGATTTAGGGCAAAAGTAAATTATATTGCCTCCTCTTTAAATGAATATACAAATTCTACACGTCAGTGATAAAATGGGATCCATGGATTGGTATATATAATTTCTCCCCCTTTTGGAGAGAATGAATGGCTTATGAGGGGAGGGGACATTGACTTAATGAAATTTCAAACTGCCCAGTGTGAGATTCTTATTTCTTGGTATCATCCCTGTTCCCCAGAAGAGAAACAGGTATTCACAACAGTAGAAAAGCAAAACATACCATACAATGGATCTTGAATATACAACACTGAGCTAGAATCAGAAGCAATTAGTCACAAGTAGGTATAAAGCAACGGGATTCGAGTCTGCTTGGTGAAAAGCTTTACAGATTATAAGGCATTCATTTAAAAAAATGCACATACAGTGAAAGCAATACCAAGAAGGACCTAATGAGTCATTATTTATCTCATGGTGTTTAGCATTGTCCTGCCATCTATTTCTAGGTAAGAGTCAATCTCATTTACCACTTGATAGTTTTGGAAGAAAAGGAGATAAACTCTCTAGCCTGATGATAATTTCAAGTTAGGATGAACCTTTGGCTTAGGCCCCTTAATCTCTAAAATCCCTTAAGAGCTCCTACTTGGAAATTGGTTGCAGGCAATATCAATTACGTCTATTTAAGTGGACAAATTTAATTACTACAGAACAGCAATTGATTTTTTAATTACAACTGATTGCTCTGTGGGTATCTTGGTGTGCAGATTGGTACATTTTGACTCTCTGATGTAATCAATTTATTAATTAGTCTAAAGATTGGCAGGAAAGGTAGAGAGATTTATTTTCTTTTTTCCCTCTCCCCTGGGTACACTAAAGGCTATAAGCCATGGCAGCCCACAATATCCACAGTGAAAACACAAACTAGATCATGTATAGGTCCTTTGGCATTTGGTGGGGTTTTTTTTTTTTGAGTTTTCTCAAATTGTGGTTTTTTTTGGACAATTTCCTAGACCGAGGCAGTACTTTATGCTTCCGAATTAATAAGGCAGTTTTTGCTGTGTCACCTGCTCCAGTGCATTAGGCATTAACCTTTTCATCTATTCAAGGCTATAGTGATAGCTGACAGCAAATCAGGCCTTGGTGATAACGACAGTTGGAAAGAGACATGAATCAGGAATGTAGACAACCTGGGTTCTTCCCAGCTTCATCACTAATTGAGAGGCATAAATCCTATCCTAATTTCTTCATAAGTAAAATGAAGATTATAAACTCATAGATTTAAAGCTGAAAGAGACCTTATAAAGAATATAACCATATCATATATGCAATTTTATAATATGTCTCAATAATCAACTTCTCTATAAATATTTAATAAGTGCCTGCTCTATGCCACTGTGCTAAGGTACCAGAGGTACAAAGACATGAATGAAATAATCCATCTCCTTAAGGAGAATCAACAGGGACACATATTAATAGATAAAAAATATATATGGAAGATGGTGGAGTGGGCCAGAAAATTCTAAGCTCTCAAGATTTCCCCCCCAAAAAAGAGTTAAAATAGCACCTTAGGGCAAACAAAGTGTAAGTGGAGGTAAATAAGAAGAGGGGCACAATGGGGGTCTTCCTGGGACAATTTGAGAAGATCAGAAGAAAAATCCCAGGACAAGGTTTGGTCCCAGTGAGGAGTAAACACCTCCAGACTAGGTTCCATTTCAACAACAAGAAGCAAGTTCTGGGGTAGGTTAGTTTGAGACGTTGCCTCAGCTCCAGTCACAGGAACTTTTACTCCCTGGGTAGTGAAGGGACTTGGGTGTCTGAACCCTGGGAAAATCTAGGGAATCTCTGCTGACAAGGAACACTAGACCCAGCTGTGCTATGAAGAACAGCAGAGGTGAGAAGGAACCAGCACATGACCAGTGAGTATAGAAGCAATGGGGCAGAAAGCCTCTGGCTGTGGGCACTTACAAGAGGTTGGAGGTTTGGTTTTGGTTCCAGGCTAGAGGGAAGAACTGAAAATCTGGGGCAAGAGGTACCATTTCCCACATCCCAGGGCTAGAGGTGATTACAAAAATAAGCTATTACCACAAAAAATCCACAGGCAAAGGAGAAAAAATCCAACCATAGAAAATTATTATGGGAATGGAGATGACTAAGGTTCATCTTCAGAGGAGGATATTGAAGTAAGGAAACTCCAAAAGAGTAATGACAAATGGTCACCTGCCCAAAAAGAATTCATAGAAGATCTTTAAAAAGACTTTAAAATAAAATGACAGAGATGGAGGAAAAACTAAAAAAGAAAATAAGAATAATCTAAGAAAAAGAAGAAGGTTATGAAAGGAAAGTCAACGAATTAGAAAAGGAGATCCAGAATCTTAAGGAAGAAAACGACACCTTGAAAATTAGAATTTGGCAAAGTGAAGCCAGGAAAATCATAAGAGATAAAAAAACCAAACAAAACATGTTAATGAAAAAATAGAAGAGAAAGTGAAATATCTTATAAGAAAAACAACAGATTTCAAGAATAGATCAAAAAGAGAAAATATAAAAATAATCAGACTAACTGAAAGTTACAATAAAAAATAATCTTGATACAATAATACAAGAAATAATTGAAGGAAATTGTCCTGAAGCATTAGAACAAAGGGGGAAAGTAGAAATAGAAAAAAAAAGAAATAGAAAAAATTCATCAATCACCACTTAAAAGAAATCCTATCAGAATAACTCATAGGAATATCATATTCAAATTTCCAAACCGCCAGCTCAAGGATAAAATATTAAAAGCATCAATTTAACAATTTAAATATGATGGTGCCACAATTAAAATTACATAAGACCTAGCAGCAGAGACATTAAAGAACCACAAGTCTTGGAACACAATATATTGAAGAGCAAAAGAACTGGGGCTCTGGCCAAAAATATCGTATCCTGCAAAGTTAACTATTATCCTTAATGAAAAAAAATGAACATTTGATAAACTCTCAGACTTTGTTTAAAAAAATCCTGAAATTAATAAAAGATTTGACACATAAGAACCGAGAGAAATATGAGGAACATACCAAAAACTAATTATAAGGGATTCATAAGGATAAACTGCTTATTTTTTATATATATGTAAAATGTATGTCTAATATTCTTATTAATAATTGGGTAGTTCATAAGAAAGACTGGGGTAAACCTGAATATGATATGAATTTAAAAAGTAAAACCATTTAGGAACAACTAAAAAGAGTAATTATTTTATACAAATGAGGTACAAGAGGAAGAATTGATATAGAGAATTAGATGGAGGAGGAGGGCTGGTAGTTCTGGTAACCTGCTTTCATTGGGAATGGTTTTAAGAGGGAATAATACATATATATTTAGAAAAGTATAAAAGTCTTCCAAATTCAGAAGAAATAAAATGGTAGGGGCATAGGGAGAGGGGAGAGAACAAAGGAGGGATCTTTAGAGGGGAGACTGAGGGAATAGGTAAAAGGGGGGTATAGAAAAGACTTTAGATTTATTGAAATGGGAGGATAGGAGAAGGATCCTTGGAACATGGTAGGCAAGTAACAGGAAGGCAAGGTAGTGGATAGAAGTAAATAGAGGAGGGAGGGATAGGAAACAAGAGATATGCACAAACATAAAAACAAAGATCAAGATTAGAGTGTGTTTAGGAAAGTATATGTCTATATATGTATGTATATATGTATATGTACATGTATATATCTATAGCTATAGAGAAACATATCTAAACTTTATTGTAATCTTCTGGGGAGTGGGGGAAGGAAAAAAGAACAAAGTAAAAAAGTGAACAGCAGAGAACAAAAGAAAACTTACAAGGAAGCAAAGAAAAGATGGCCAATTCTCAACACAATGTATATTATTTGTCATACAGGCTTTCTTGAAATGAAAATTTATTGTTACATATTTTGAATCCTCTCATGTTCTGCTATGCACACAACATGATTTTTTTCCTTTCTTTGTATTTAAGTTTCAATATTTAAGTTTATTATATGTTCTTGTTTCTTTTCTCTATTCTATATCTGTGTTCTGGCCCTTGAGTCTAAAATAAATTTTTTAAAAAGGGAAAAAAAAGAAAGACTTCATGTAGACCAGAGATTCTTAACCTTGGATCCCAGAACTTTTATTTAAAAATTGATAATTGTATTTAATACAATTGGCATCCTTTGTAATCTTTTGTATTTTATTTTGTGTGTTAAAAATATTCTGTTAATATGTGTGTATACTATATATATGTATATACACACAAGATAATCTGGGGTGGAGGTGGAGGGATTAGCAGGTGGGGGTTAGGGGTGGAGAATCAGAAAAGGCCTCATGTTGTTGAGTTGAACTTTGAGGGAAACTGGGGATTCTGTGAGCAGAGATGAGGGGAGAGTACCATACTGAGAATGGCAATTTGAAGATCTTCCCTGCCCCTAAATAGACCTAGGGAGGAATTTGAAGACCTCCCCTGATTTGAAAGTAAACTCTGCCTTCTAATATGCTGAATGTAGTCACATGGAGCCTGTGGTGGGAAGAATTTGCTAAAGGAAAGCAGAGCCCACAGGAAGCTGGTAGTCAGAACTAGCGAGACAGTGGGGGAGAGAGGCTGCTCAGGCAAGGAGATAGAGAGGTTTGTGAGTAAATATTGATCTTGTATTGGTTTGTGGGAAGGCTGAAGCATGCTGTGGCTCTCAGTGTTATTATGGCTTCTTAATATCTTTGGTACTATGATGGAATCAGCTTACTGGTTTTGGGATGTGGTTTTCTGGTCTCTAAATAAATGTTTCAGTGCTATCCTCTATCTGGAGAGTTTGGTATATTTTGTGACCAAACGTCATACGATACTTATAGTCATGGTCTTTATCATGATCATGTGCACTGTAAACATTGTATTGGTGCTACAAGTACACAGGTTGCTTTTAAATAGCATATATGAAAGTTATTAATATAAATATATATATATATCCGTGTCTAGCAGTGGTGGGGTGGGGGGAACTATGTTGTTCAGGTGAGCGAGACAAGTCAATCTCTCTTATTTGTTCCCATCTTCATGGGGGGAGAAGGGCTTCTCCTTCCCGGCTACTCTCTCAGCTCTCTCCTCTAGCAAGACTTTTTCTTAACCACTCCTTCAGCTCCTCCCCTCTGGATGAAAGGTTTTCCTTTCAAAGTGGCCACTGGAAGCAATGAGGTGGCCAGTGGTCTACTTCCTAATGCTAACCAACTCATCACAGCCTTTCTCAGCAGAAGTGTTAACTAATTTGCCTAGAATGGTATGATTCTAAGTTTCTATCTTGATTCTGGGAAGTTACAAAAATGATTCAGAAATTATTTTTTGTTTGCTTCAAGCCCCCAGCAAGAAAATTCTCACTCTGGCAAAATACCGAAGTTTTAAATCTTTCTTTTTCTCCTCTCAGTTACTGTCTCTCTGCTGCATTTCAAAAATGAAACACATAACTGAATAATGCAAAGATTATTTCTCTTAAAACTGACTTTAAAGACAAAGTGAACAGGAAGGTAAATATATTTTAAATGAACAGAAATAAAATTTTGAAACAGGCACAAGCTCTCTTGGGGGAGAGAGTGAAGGAGAAGGGAGAAGGGGGAGGAAGAGAAAATCACCACCCTGAGTCTTCCCTCAGGATGTGATTCAGTAAAGAATCTGCTTTGACATAACTTATGACTCTGAAATCTGGTGCTCCTGACCTCATTACTGGTGCTCATTACCATCTTCCATAGCAATTCCTCCCCACACCTTCTCTACCACAACTTTGTACAACTAGTCTGGCAGTTTTGGCTCCACGTGCTTCTCATTGGGATTACCATCCTGCTCAGATTCTGTTCATCTGGTCCTTTGTTTTAGCACCCTCTTGCAAACTGTCTTCCCCTTATGTGGCATCTGATCTTGAAACTCCTTAGGACAGAAATATCTAGGTTAGCTTATTAAGTCTAGTCACATCAGTCCAAGGGCAGGATAAAGGAGAGGAATTCTAGAAACCTGCAGTGGATTACCTGGACTAATCATTTAATTGCATTAACCCTACATTTCATTTTCCCTATATAGACAACCCACAAACTAAAAAGAATAGTCATATTTTAATTGTGACTATACTGAAAAGAAATAGAAGTTTTTGGGCAAGTCACTTAACTTGTCTAAGTCTCAGTCACCACATTTGTAAAATAAAAGGGTAGGATTAGAATCAGGTATCATACAGCCCATCCTGAGCCAGACTGAAATGTAATTGGGAAATGTTTAACAAAATAACTAAAAATATAACATAGATAATGTTGATTTGTAGTTTTCTAAGTCAATACGCAGAGTGTAAGGATCTATTTCTACATGAATTTAATATCATCAGATTAGATAAGGTCCCTTCTAAATCCTCCTTCCTCCCCATTATTTTATATTAAACACTTGGATTAACCCTCACCTCCTCAAAAAAAACCATCCAGACAAAACATTTGAATGAATAATACCAAGAACACAGTTATGTTTGACTGATCAGTTTCAACCGGATGTTGACTATTATATAAACACATCCTCAACAAAATGCACTGTGCTCATGGAATAACTTTTGAATCATTCCTCATTACCTTCACCATTACTCTTGAATTTTTAATTTTCTTTCCCTTTTGAAATTTTTTTTATTATTTTGTGTATACTTTATACTTAATTACATGTATGCTGTATCTCCCCAGTAGAACACAACCTTCTTGAGGGCAGGGCGTTTGTATTCCCAGTGTCTAGTACAGTGTCTGGCACTTGTTTAATGGTGTGGAAATGGATTGAATTTAATTGAATTCTGGACTTGAGCAAAAGGAATTCTCCCAGAGAATGAAAGGAAACTCTTGGGGGCGATAGGTATCTTCTTATTTCTGATTAGTCTTAAATCGAAGCACTGGAAAAAAGACAAGATAGAATAATACAGCTGTGCACTTGGCATTATACTGATTTTTACATCCTCTCTGTCTACCTTGGCATCATGTTTAGGAACATTTTTTGAATGTTGCCATAACATTTCCTCAAAGGTCGTATTGTAGCTTAATATTATATTTGGCAACCAATCTAAAAAGATTGTATCTAATCCCACATGCTCATTTTATTTGCATATCATTGTTAACCACTTTCATATAGTACTTATCCAGTGTGTCAGATTGTTACAATCTATTTAATGACTTAATGGATGAGATACATTGTTCTTAAATTCAATTAGACCCTTTGCACCTCTGGAGCTAAGGTCGTGACAGCATTTCCATTATATAAGTGCCTGGTTTTAGCAGTTTATAACTGAGCTATAAAAATTGGCTTCCGAATCAAGTCTTAGCAACAAAGGTCACTGCCCAAGAGATATATATTTTTTTAATGACGTCTTTTGGAATATATGGTTTTATGTGCATCCGCTGGCTATTTTTTTTCTTTTAGGAAGAAAATTTCATTAAGGTTTTAATAGGGCAGAAGGGAAAACCTTTTCCACTTGTCCCTCGCCTTACAAGACTGAGCCTTTTTTTCTTTGATGAATGATGGGCACACCTTAAGGTACTCAGTTTTGTTAAACAATGGAGTATATTAGGACAATTGAACAAATTGGTGGGGGGGGGGGGGATTATCCTCAAAAAGGAGGAATGCTAAGATGTGATTAGTTTGTCTATGGAAGGGAATGATATAAACTTCAGGAATAAAACAGTTTACCTCTAATTGTCAATGCATTTTTAAAAAGTCCTTTTAAAGGCTCATTTTCACTGTAAAATTTCAGTATTTCTTAGGACTATGATCACGATTCTTTCAGATCACACACACTTAGAGCTAGGAGGGACTTCAGAAGCCACCTATTGCAATCTCCCATTTTACAGGCAAGGAAAGTGAGATACCGTGAAGGGGCATGACTTGCCCGATTGACTTCTGTGACTATAGGTGACAAATGGCAGAGTAAAGATTTGAACTGACCCCAAATCTAGTACCTTTTCCACGGTCCCACAAGAAAGGGCCTCCAAAAGCTCCACGGGAGTTTTGCAGCAACTTTCATTAGCACAGTAACACCAGAAGGTGCAGTTTAGAGGATACTTTTTGGTAAATAGTCTTTCAACAAACCCATGGAGTGTCTTTCATTTCAAGATCATGGACAAATTTTCCCTTTGCAAAGTTCAAAGCAACTTGTTGAATGACTCCTTTTGATTCAATCATAAAACAGTTCAATTTTTACTTAACCGAAGACTAGTTTTGACTTGAACTAGTGGAAAAAAATACCCTCAAGAATTTGAAAGATTAATCTTAAAAGCTGGAAAGGTGAAGACTGAAGCTCTACCTTCTTCCATTGGCACTTGTAAGTGAGCAGATCATTTGAGTCCTGCTATAACCCCCATGTTTCTTCGGATGACAATTCTGGGTGGTGTCCTGTGGACCTTGTGTAGGCTCAGCTTCACTGGACTCTCTGGACGCTATTCATAGGTTGGTTTTATGGGCATGTGGACAGATGAACTGATCAGACAACAACAGACTTTTCATAATGACAGAAATAACTGTCAGAATCAAGCAAATCTTTGCCTGAGGGGAAAAAAGAAATCATTGGTCTATGTTATGTGAACACCAAATATGCTAGATAAGAAAGCTTTAGTTCCAAGCTATCATTCCAGTCTGATTTCACATTACTTCTGTTAAAATAGAAATTCTGAGAGTTCTAAGCATGATTCATTTATTAGTAAGACTAGCAATTACCAATAAATGGGGTCAACGGCCTCTCTCTATGTACTACCAAAGACCTTGAGTGAGGGCTGATAGTGTCTTTTATAATATTAGCAAGATGACAGAGCAGCAGTGGCTGCTGATGACATAGTCAGAATTGAAATTTCATCATTTGGACCTCCTCTTCTGAAACCTTCTTAACTGCAGCCAAGTGTGATTTGAGTCATAAGACAAAGGTTTTCAGATGATGGGATTAGTCTGCAGGTGATGGGAGTTGCTACAGTAGTTTAAATTATGAAATTGGACCTTTTAAGCTAATCAAGTTTCTCTGGTGTTACTAAGGTGGAGTTAATTATAGGCAAAAGCTTGGCCTTTAGACAAGTTCTTTTGGAATATGAATGGTGTGCAGTTTACAAGGGGAAGGAATCCCAATTTTGTTTCAGTCTTGTCTGACTCTTCATGACCCCATTTGGGGTTTTCTTGGCAAAGTTTGTGAAGTGGTTTGCCATTTCCTTCTCCAGCTCATTTTATAAATGAGGAAACTGAGGCAAACAGGGTTCATTGACTTGTCTAGTGTCACACACAGTGTGTGTGACCAGATTTGAAGTCAGGTTTTCCTTACTCCAGGCCTGGCCCTCTATCCACTCTGCTGAGAGCACAGAGGAACCCCAAAGGGAATTTTAAATCTAGCTTGATTAAGTCTTAGCAAGATAGAAATAAAATCAATTTTTAATTTTACACTTCCCCTTACGAATTGTATAATCTAGGTTACTTGCTCTTCCTATAGGCAGCATTCCATTTTCTGTCTCCACATCTATTCCCAGAATGGAATCCATCTTCATCTGTACTTCTTGGAATCCCTAGCTGCCTTCAATATCCAGCCTTTCCTGATCACTCCATTATTAGTGCTTTCCCTCGTCCCCAAATTATTTTGCATCTGAGATATAAATATATATGTAATATATATGTACACGAGGTACATGTATGCCTATGTCCACGTGTACACACATATATTAAGATGCATTTAGAATGATGGATAAAGATCTGGCCTTGAATCAAGTTCTCCCCTCTGGTATATACTGGGTGTGGATCCTAAATAAGTAATTTCAGCTTTCAATGCCCCAATCAACTCTCTAAGACTGTAAGTTACAGAAAAAGTGACATTTGCGGCAACAGAGGGAATCTCTTTACTGAGAGTTCCTTATCCCAATGAAATCACAAGTCTAGTCCCCATATTTTATACTGATAATTTGTATATGTCCTTTCTCTCCTTCCTCCTCCCCTGACCCTAATAGTAGCTTCATGGCTGAGACTGTTCCATTTATTTCTTTTGTAACATCAGAACCCAGCACAGTGACTGGCACATTATTGAGTGCTTAATAACTGCTTATTAAATTGAATTACAATAAAATTCTGTGGTTATTTTCTCTCTATTCCAAGCTTTGGGCTCTTCCATTTGGAAAAGTTCTGATACTTTGTTATTTCTACCAATGGCATAATACAGATCACACTCATCCGACTGCAATCTGTTGTTTTCACTTTTGCTATGATTCAGATAAAATCTTGGAACTAGAAGGTTCTAGAGACATCATTTGGCACAGCTCTGGAATTTCTGGCGCATAAATGTCTAACTCATTCAGCACACACATTTATCTATTCTTTTCTTGTACTGTCCTGCTCAATAAACTCCAATGACTCCCTATTACCTCTAGGATCAGATATAAACTTCTTTTTAAAAATTTCATTTAAAACATTTCACAAACTGGCTTCAACATAACTTTTCAGGCTTATTATATAACACTCCCCTTTATACACTTAACTTTCCATTCAAACTAGCCTTGCTGTTTCTTACACAGATTATTCCATCTCCTGATTCCATCCATACTTTGGGCAGGTAATTCTCATGCCCAAATGTGATCTGTGATCTCTGTCTCTCCCTATTCTTGGTATAATATGCAGGATATCTCTTTCTTTGTCTCTCTCCCCCTCTCTCCAGACCACTTCCCTCTTTCCCTCTCTCTCTCCCTTCCTCACCTTCTTTTTATTAGGATTCTAGTTTGCACCGAAGCTCACCTCAAGTGCATCCTCCTACACAAAGTTGCTGTTAAAGTCAATCCTACCTCCTATAAGAAGGCTTTCCCAGGTGATCCTCCTTATTCTTAGTGCTTTCCCTCTGAGAGTACTTCCAGCTTATTCCGCCCATATCTTGTGTGTACATAGTTGTTTGCATATTGTCTCCCCTATTAGATTATGTTTCTTAAAGACAGGGATTGCTTTTTACTTTTCCTTGTATCCCCAATGCTTTGTATCATGCTTGGTATACCGTAGGTACTTCATGAATGCTAGTTGACTGACCCTCTCCCAGTTAACACCTCTTCTGACAAAATATCTTTCATCTATTTATATTTATATGTATACATATATCACATATGAGCTCCTTGAGGAAAGGGGCTATTTCATTTTTGTTCTCATATCATTGGTCCCTATCAGTGACTGACACATAGTAGGGGCTTAATAAATGCTTGTTGGTTGATTGATTGGTTGTAGAACTTTAAAGGCTGAAATTCCTCACAACCTCCTATGGTGGACCATTCCAGTGGCCTGTACACAAATATTTGTTGAATTGAATCTTACCCACCTGACAGTCAAGAAGTTCCTCCTGTGGACAAAATCTCTCATGCTTTAATCTTGTTTCAATATCGGTATAATATGCAGGATGTCTCAAAAGTCTTACTGTAGTTTTAAGTTATTAAATCTTAATTAAATCTTAATTAAATGAACTAAGACTTTTGGGAATAGGTGAAATAGGTGAAAATCATACCCTTAACAAATCTACTGGCTCTATTACTTTGGTTAGCCACTTTAGGTTTCTGAGCCTCAGTTTCCTTATCTGAAAATTGAAGATAACAGTATATACAGAACTCAAATCCCAGGGTGGCTTTGAGGATCAAATGAGGTATCTATTACTTTTATGCTATCTGTACTTTCTTTGATATGGACAACTCACCGAACAAGTTATGGCTTATGAATATGATAGAATACTCTTGTACTATAAGAAATGATGAAGGCAATGGTTGCAGAAAAACCTGGGAAGATTTATGTGAACTCATGCAAAGTGAAGTGAGCAGAACCAGGAGAACAATCTACACAGTAACAGGACCATTATAAAGATAATCAACTGTGAAAAACTTAGTAACTTTTATCAATACAATGATCTACCACAGCCCCAAAGAACTCATGATATAAAAATGCCATCCATTTCCAGATATAGAACTGATGGACTCAGAATACAGATTGAAGCACATTTTTACCCTTTTCTCATTTTTCTTCCTTCTCCCTCCACCCCAGGACATGGCTAATACAGAAATATGTTTTATATTACTTTACATATGGTAATGGGCATCATGTCTCTTGCTTTCTCAATGGGCAGGGGAGGGGTGGAAGAAGAGTTGAAACTGAAAATAAAATTTATTTTAAAATATATATGTATACCTCAAAGTTGATTAAGACATTTGTTTAGTTTTCAAAGTGCTTCTGTATAACATTATTTTGCTTCATCATCACAATCACAGGAAAGAAGAGAAACAAAGATCAGTGACTTTGCCCAAGGTCATATAGCTATCAATTGTTGAAGGCCAACTCCAGTTAGGCAGGTAGAAGTAGCCAGCTTTTTGCAGCTGCTCCCAGAACAACTGGATGCTGGCTCACCACTCTCTGTGATGTACACCCTGATAGTAGTGATGCAAAGGGAACTAAGTACAAGGGAGTCTTCAGCCCATCCAATTTGAAATGGGAACACTAGATAAAAAATGGACATGATAGCCTTCATGATATCATCTGCCTGACATCACAGAACTAAACAAAATAGTAATGGAAAACAGTGACCAACAGATACCTTCTTTGTCTCGTTGCTCTATAAAAACCTTGCTCATTATATCAATAAACAGAGTTCGGAGTGCTATCCTGAATTGCCCAGCTGGCCCGGTTTATCTCATATCTCTGCTCCCACCTGATGCTGGCTATCAGGTGGCCCACGGCAATCAAATGAGCCATGATTAAAACTCAGGGTTACTGACTCCTCAATCAGTGTTCTTTTCATTATTTCATATTGCTTTACTTAATTGTGGCTATTCCATAATTGACATATTTGCTTGTTCTAGTATTTTGTTTCCTATTTTAGTTACTAAACTTAGCATGTGGACAAGTTGGTCACATGTAGCTGTAGTTTCCCCTTTCTGTTTATTTAATAATAATAATTATCATTAATTATTATTATTAAAGATTTTTTTTTTGCCAGATTACTAAATTCTACAACTGCTCTTACCCACACGATAAAAGCATCTTCTTTCTTCTTCCTCAGCTCCTACCATTTGGATGCCTTCTCTCTCTTCCTTCACCTCATCTCACATAATAAAGTATTCTTATTCCTCCCCTGGGTTAACCCCTCTACTTGTTCAAGCAATTCCATTCCATTCTATGTCCTCCAAGAGATGGACCCTTCTGTCATTTCTGTCCCATTCTGTCTGTCATTTACTTTCAACTACTGGCTCATTTCCTACTGCCTACAAACATGTTCGTGCCTTCTCCATCCTGAAAAATCTCTCATTGATCCTTTCACCCCTGCCATTTTCCTATATCTTTTCTGCCTTTTGTAGCTAAACTCTTTGAAAAGGTCATCTACAATAGGTGCCTCCAATTTCTCTCCTCTCACTTCGTTCTTAACCCTTTACAGTCTGGCTTCTAACCTTATCATTCCACCAAAAATGTTCTCTCCAAA
This sequence comes from Pseudochirops corinnae, assembly GCA_028646515.1. Lineage (NCBI taxonomy): Eukaryota > Metazoa > Chordata > Mammalia > Diprotodontia > Pseudocheiridae > Pseudochirops > Pseudochirops corinnae. The sequence goes on from CM053589.1 coordinate 35,422,765, forward strand.
GTTACCAGTGATTTCTTAGTCCTCACTATCTCCCACCTCCCACATCCAATCTGTTGCCAAATCCAATGGTCTTTTCTCAGTCCTTATTCTTCTTGATCTCCCTGCAGCCTTTGACACTGTTGGTCACTGTCCCCTCCTTCCTTCTCTCCTCTCTCTAGGTTTTTGGGACACTACCTTCTTCTGGTTCTCCTCCTACCTATCTGACCACTCCTCTGTCTTCTTTGCTGGATCCTCATCCAGATCATGCCCTCTCTAATCATGCATGTCTCTCAGGGTTCTGTCTTGGGTCCTCTTCTCTTCTCCCTCTACACCACTTCACTTGATGATCTCATCAGCAACCATGGATTTAATGACCACCTCCATATTAATGATTCTCTAATCTACCTATTCTGCCCTAAACTCTCTACTGACCTCCAATGTCACATCTTCAAGTGCCTTTCAATCATCTCAAACTGGATGTTCAGGTGAAATCTTAAACTCAATATGTCCAAAATGGGACTAGTTATGTTCTCCCTCAAACCCTCTCCCCTTTCTACCTTCCCTATTACTAGAGAGGTCAGTGCCATCCTCCTAGTCCCTCAAGCCCACAACCTTGGAGTCCTCACTATCTCTCACCTGTTGCCAAAACTTGTCAATTTCACTTTTGCAACATCTCTGGAATATGCCTCTTCTCTCCTGACACTCATGCACATCCTAATCACCTCATGCCTGGATTATTGTAATAGCCTATGATGGGTGCCTGCCTCATGTCTCTCCCTACTCTAATCTGTCTTTCGTTCGGCCAAAATAATTTTCCTAAAATGCAGGTCTGAACACGTCACCTTCCCTACCCCTACTTAATAAACTCCAATAGCTCCCTATTACCTCCAGGATCAATTATGATGCTCCATTTGGCAGTCAAAGCCATTTATAACCTAGCCTGATTCTACCTTTCCAATCTTTTCACACCTTAAGCCCCTAAATATATCCTTCAACTCTGTGACAGTGGCTTCTATGCTGTTCCACAAATAAGACACTCCAGCTCTCTGTTCCAGGCATTTTCTTTGTCCCTTATGTTTTGAATGTGCTTTCTTCTTAATTCTGCCTACTGAATTCTCTGGCTTCCTTTAAGTCCCAACTAGAATCCCACCTTCTACAGGAAGCCTTCCCCAGTCCCTCTTAATTCCAGTGCCTTCCTTCTATTAATTATTTATCCTGAAGTGTATCATTGTTTTGTATATATTTGTTTGCATGTTGTCTGTCTCTTACACTAGATTGTAAGTTTCTTTAGGGCAGGGATTGCCATTTGCCTTTATTTTTGTCCCAAATGCTTAATATAGTGCCTGACACCTAGTAGGTACTTAATAAATGTTTATTTATTAACACATTTAAGATGTATTGTCACCAGATACAAACCTCAGCCCACAACCTTTTGACAACTAATAAGGCATTTGTATGGAATTTAAAAATTGCCAAATAACTTTATGTACATTATCTTATTTGAGCCACACACACAAAAATCCTGCAAAAGAGGTACTATAGGTAGTATTATCACCATTTTATAAGGATGAAATCTGAGGTTTTGAAATGCCAAGTAATTTGCCTGTAGTTCCATAATGAGTAAATTCCAGAAGTGGGATTTGAACCTAGGTCTTTTTGACTCCAAGTCTAGATTGCTCTATGCTATGCCATACTGTCTCTCATGTAGAAGGAATGTCTGACATATCATGGAAGGCAGTCTAACTTGAAATCTAATATGAGGCACTGGAAATATTCTGAAATGTCTAAAATGGAGAATATCACAAACTGGAGAATTGCTGAACTATCCATTGATGGATCAAAAAGAAGTTCATACTAAAGAGAAAATGTGAGATACTTTTATAAGCAACAATACAATAATGAAGACCTCCATGACTATTGATCCTTTAACATACTATTTAAAAAAATACATCTATTTATATGTTCTAGAAATTTGACTGGTGTATAATGGCAAACTTTTTCCCCCCTGGGGTAATTTATTTCATTACACAATTATTCCTTTCTTGATTGCTATATTTATTTGTCTTTCTTGTATTTCTATTATCTGGAAAAAAATCTGTTCACATATCTGGTTTTCTTTGTAGGAATGCTTCAAATGCTTCTCTTTTATGGAATGCTGATCTTTGTCATTGATGATTAAGTTCAGATTGGCAAGGCAAATTGCCTTGGATTGCATCTTTAGCTCCTTTGTTCTTCAGGTATACATTATTCCATTTTCTTCTTCAGTTTCTTGTAGGTGCAGAGTAGTTTTATATTATTCAAATTTCCTTTACCTTGTAATGAAAATCTCCTGATTGCTTACAGAATTTGTTGCTTGCCATTGAAAAATGACTAAGTTTAGTGGATATATATACATATATATCTATATCTATATCTATCTATATCTATATCTATATCTATCTATCTATCTATCTATCTATCTATCTATCTATCTATCTATCTATCTATATATGTCTTGGAGTCTGCAACATAGGATTTTTTCCTGAAGACAACTCTTAGATTCTTTTGAATGGAATATTGTTTTCTATGTGCAGAACTTCTGGGCAGTTTTCTTGTATTGTTTCCTTAATTATAGTATTCAGATTTTTTGACTTAAGTTTTCTGAAAGACCTATAATCCTTAAGTTGTCTTTGTATATCCTGTCTTCAAGATCAATGTTTGGCTTGCACAGAGGTCATGTTTTCTTCTAACATTATTGCTTTTTGCTTCTCTTCTTCCAGATTGCCCTTCATTCCCAGTTATTCTTTTTTTTGTTTCTATGATGAGATTTGATACTATGGAGTCAAGTTTTTCTTTTTTTTGCCTAATGTGACTATTATACATGCTATAAATTCTGCTTTCTTGATTCTTATTTCTCTTAACCATTCAGGAACATCCTACCACGGTTCCATGCTCCTTTGAGAATCTACAAAGTCAAGGGGGCTAGGTGGCACAGTGAATAGAGCACCAGCCCTGGAGTCAGGAGGACCTGAGTTCAAATCTGTCCTCAGACACACACACACACACACACACACACACACACATACACACTAGCTGTGTGACCTTGGGCAAGTCACTTAACCCCAATTGCCCTACCTTCCCCCTCTAAAAAAGCAAAATAACAACAATAAAAAAAACCAAAAAGAGAATCTACAAAGTCCCTCTGCTTCATTATTTATTGTTTTATTCTCCTTTGTCTTGAAATATTCGTCAAGATATCATTTAGATATCCTGGAGATTATCTTCCCTATTGATTTATCATTTTGTTCTCGAAGTTTTTAACTGAATTTCTTGATAATTTGGTTGTTTCAGGCTTTTCCCCCTTATATCTTTTATATTCCTCTATTCCTTATTTTTGGACTCCCTCTTCGAAGGTGATTCCCCTGAGGGCTGGACCTCCTCTTGGCCTTTCCCATACTGGGAAATTCACTTTTCATTGGCATCAGTCCTCGTCCCAAGTGACTTATGGAGGGACAGAACTGTTCTCAACTGGATGCCTGTCCCTTTTCCTTAAGAGGCCGAATGGACCATGTCTGCTCCTCTTCCTCCATACTGATGCCTTGCCCAGGTTCTGTCTGTTTCTTGATTCTCTTAAACTTTGGGTCACGGTCCCAGCCGCTGTAGCATGGTGTGTTGCCTCTCTGCCATCCTTGACAGAGTTAGCTTCTTACTTTCCTGTATTGTCACCTCTACTACACAAGGGATGAGCACAGTTGAATTTTCCTCAAATAGTAAAGTGACAGCAGGGCTTGGGGGGTGGGGGGTGGAAGGAGTTCACTGTCACAGATTGCCACAGCAGCAAGGGTATTGCTGAGTCAATACCAGAGCACAAACCATGGGTTGGTTTTGCTGTCCAGTGGGAGCTCTAGGGCTACTGGGGGAGAAGGTGCTAAATTAGAGATTAGGGATTAATCTTCTCTTCTCTCACTTCATTAGGTTGTTGTTTCATTCGGGTTCTTAGTCTGTTAGACTGTGGCAACAGCTTCAATTGCTTTATCTCTTGCACATAATTCTTATTTTGGTTTTTGAGGGGTCATGAGGATCAGAGAAAATGTCTAGCCCTCAATTTTAATAGTCACATGACCTAGAAGTATCCTCATGACAAATCTAGGGGAAGATATGGATAAGAGTGATAGAGCAGGAGTAGTCATGAATCAGTTTCAGTTTACATCACTGGAAGGAGTATGCACCCCAATGCACTCCATTGTAGTATTATAGTATTTATGGCATAATTACATTCAGTTGCAAGATATTTACCAGAGAAGAACAAGGTAGATGTGATTCAAGATTCTTAATAATAACCATATGCATTCTGATGGAAAAGTAATTAAAGAAGTTACGAGGAATAATAAATATTATTTCATTCTATTTGTCTAAAAGGGCTCCAACTTAGTTGAATTCAGCACCAGTCTCAGATTGTAAAAATGATTTGTGAATAAATTTTGCATATATTGATTCCTTAGAAGCGATCAATATCAAGTATACAATGGAGATGACAATGTTCAGCTATCCATGTTGAATCAATGGCTGAAAGACCTAGACATAAGGTGATATGACAGCTTCAGAGCTCTGTGCTGAAGACCTAGAAACATCCCTCAGCCTAATCAACTGGGAGTGAAATCAGCATGGATGATAAAGAGCTAATTTATTGTTTGTTTTCTTATTTTATTTGCCATCAATATAGCAGGGAAAATATAATGCAGCATTTAAAGCAGAATTATATATAATTGAATGAGGAATATATTCATCAAAAGTGAAATCAGCATGCAATGAGCATTCAATGAACAAGTCAAGGTCCATGGCAAAGAAATCACAAAATTCAGTTGCTATGTTTTTCCTGAGCAGCAAATCAACACAACCAGCCTATTTTCTAGAAATTGCAGTGGAAGATGAGAGGCAGCAGGGGACAATTCCAGGAGAATAAAGACAACATGTAAAAAATGATCTCTTTAAACCATCACTCATACCAGCTGTGATCCATGGTGTTGAGTGCTGGTCTATTAGCTCAAAGAAAATGGCTAGTTCTTACTCTCAGGCAAAGAGGAGTGTATGAGGAGATGTGCAAAATCTTGCTTTGCAAACACATGTCAAACACAGAAGTTGGTCAACATATGACTACAACAAGTGTTATCCAAGCTGCTTATGATGCTTGTGATGCCAAACACAGATGGGATGGACATGTGATTCATCAGCAAGACAAGAGGTAGGATGTGTGTGTGTGTGTGTGTGTGTGTGTGTATGCACAACCCAGATTCTCACTGACCAAAAGTGCTCCTCTGGCAGACAAACATACACAGTTCTGTTCGATGATAAACTTGAAAATGGTCCAGATCAACAAAGGTCATTGGTGTCCATTTCTTTTTATGGCAAAATCTTCAGGTAATCCAGCAGATGAAAGTAGCAGTGACATGTGGTGTAGTGGAGAGCACAGTGGAAAACTTAAGGTTCTCGTGTCACCTCAGAATCCCTTTATAATGAATTATAGTTTTGAAAACTGTGGGACCTAGTCCCTTTTTTTCTCTTTGGTGAGGTGTCTGTTTTCAAAATTAAAGTGCTTTTGATCCAGAGATGGAAAGTGTGATCTCTTCTAAATAAGAGATCAAATTGTAGTGTGTTATTCATAGATCAAAAATACCTAATGTCTACTAAGACCGCTAAAAGGTGCTGAGTATAACTGTACTTTGCTTTACACAATAGATGTATTCCTTAAAACCCCAGAAATAAGATTTTTGTGCAATAGTGGAGTAGGATATTTAAAGGGAGTTGGCATAAGAAATCCTTCCTTTAAAGTGAGAATCTTTTAAAATGACAGTAATTGCCTCCAAATGTATTTTTTTTTAAACTTCAGACTTTGGTAAATCTTTTTTTTTTTCCCCACAAAATAGGGCACAACTATATTTTTGGGATGCTTGATAACAGAATACATGACATAAGCTCTCTACATGTCATTCCGTTTTGTTTCTTGCTACTAAATAGGCCTAAACTCAAACTATTCTATGCATGAGATTTCCACAATCCATTTTGGCAACTCATATCATATGGTTACACCATTGGCTGAGAGAAACCCTTTCTTTCAGAAACTGAATCTGCAATTTTAATTATTTTCGGCTTGTCCTCTCCTTAGTTGAAATTTAGGTCAACTGGTCATCATACCCAATGTAGCAGCCTTTGAACTTTATGGCAGACTCATTAAATTGGCATTCCCAGTTCCTTCAGCCTTTTCTTGTGGGGACTATTATCTAATTGTCAAATAATTTTTCTCCTCTTAACCTTTTTAAAAATTGTTCAGACTCCATTACAGCTGGAAGCTGAACACTGAATGAAAGGATCTAATCAGATTTGTACTGTATGAAAGGATTGGCTTCAATTTCCACATTCATGTAATCAGTCAGTCAGCAAACATCTATTAACACCTACTATGTACCTGCCATTGTACTAAGTGTAGGAAATACAAACAACAATAAAAATCGTCCCTTCCCTCAAGGAGCTCACATTCTAAACACGAAAAGACAGCATGTAAAAGGGCGATAAAAAGGGGAGGGAAGAGCTGTGTGTTCACTCAGGAGAATGGTGACAGAGTCCAGAGAGTAACAAGGAGAACCAGGAGAGGAATGAAGAATGGCCCACCTAGGGTTCTTCTTGAAAGTGGAGGTTGTGGGAGTAACTCACCAATGGGAGAAAGAGGATATAAGGACAGAGGTACGGTCCAGGGTGAGAAGATTACAAGGGTGGAGCGATATTCTGTCCAGTTCCTTGTCTTAATATACTAGATTTAAAGGTGAAACTCATCTTATGGGTACATCTACTCCAACTCACTATTTCTGTAGCCGAGGAAACAGAGATTCAGAAAGGTACTGTCTTAGATCCTAAAGCTTGAAATGGCTGGGATTCAAACCCAGATCATGACTTCATATCCAATGTTCTTTCCACTGAGCCAAGGGCATATGCATCTTGACCATGGTAATGTCCATGTAAAGTTAATGGCTTTGCATTTCCTGTTCTGAATTGATGGCTTTTATTTCTCTCCTCCCTAAAAGTGTTCCTCTGCACCAGTCAAAAGGAATGCATTTTACTCATTTATGGAGAAGATCTTGATTTCTGTTGTACCTTTCAATTGATTTCTCATACTCTTTTATATACTCTAAGCTTCAACCAAAATGAAATGCTCCTCACTTTATCTTACTTTCTTCTTCCCGTCTGCTTTTGTCCATTTCTTGGACTTGATTACTTTCCCTTCCTCCTCCCTGTTTCTCCCTATTACATTTATTCCTTTCTTCAAGGCTCAGTAGCACAAATGTTACCCCCGCTGTGAGAGCCTCCTAGATCTCTTCATTCCCCATTATAGCTGATCTCAGCATTCTTGTAGCATTTTGTTCAGATTCCTTTAAGTACTTACACATTCTAATTTTTATTTTACATATCATTTACCACTAGGTATATCTCTTTTGTCTTCTTTATGAAATCAAAAGCTCCTTGAGGGTAGCCACTCACTTTTATTAAGTGAAATATCTTTAGCATAGTAAGCAATTAATAAATTATTTATTGAGTGAATGAATGAATTCTAATGCTGCTTTCCAAGCTATAGAACCATAACTAGCACAAGGCCACCTAGGCTTTGCCTTTTGGTGGAAATTTTAGAAGGTCGTGACAGCACTACTCATGGGCACACTTCTTCCCCTGCTCACTCAGTCCCTAGTGATGGCAGCCTTGTCTCAAGGGTTCTTACTAGCCTTCAATCAGCCTCAAAATCTTATAGCATCCCCAGGGAAATCTTCTATCCTTCAAGTCACACATTAGGCTATTTCCTCTCCCAATCCCAGTCTGGCAGCTTGCCCCACATGCAAAAAAATTTTATGTGTGTTAGCTACCCATTTATCTAGTTTCTGTACATAAATTTAATGGGCATAATCTCAATTCCATCAACTCCCTCTTCTGACACTCATGCTGGTATGGCCAGTAGTCAGGAAACAGTGTAGAAATATAGTAGTAACAGATATCTACATAATAAAAAGAAATAATTATCGTAATTTAATTCATTAAAATCTCAACCATCAATTCGCTAAAAAAAAAAAAACTATAATAAATTCTAAGTGCTTTGGCTATCAGCTGTAATGTAAGTGGAAATTGGGGGAAACATAAAAAGTCACCAGGGTTTAAAACCTGAATGGAGAACGCAAAGAGTTTGCCTAAAATCATACACACTTTCTTATCACCAGTGTAATTAAACAGTTTGGTAACTTGCCACTCACTCTTCAGACACATGTCACAGCTGTCTGTATGTTCACCATCCTCACCTTGCTCTTTTTTTTTTTACAGTTTTTAATATGAATATCAATTCCTTTTTTCATAAACGCAACCCATAAATGCCACAACCCCCCCAAGGAATTTCCTCAGCCTTCATTTAAGGCTCCACGAAAAAGGATGTAAAAGAGACCTTTCTTTTGTAAAGTGATCCTATAATTCTGTCCAATATCCATCATTGTCAAGGCCAAGTAATCATATTTAATAGATCCTAAATTACATTCTGTCAGGCAAGGATTCCCTTGATGATATTAACCAGAATGGGGGCACTGACACTCAGAGGCCTGAAAGTAAGATATTGTTCTACAAAGAAGCTTACAAGTCTTTTTTTTTTTTCTTTTGTGGCGGCTGTTACCACTAACCCTGCTATGGTAAAGGATTTGTAAAACTGGAGTCTCTGTTTCCCTACATCAGACAAAAAACGGCTTTGAATTCCTTTCTAAAAGTAATATATAAATCCTACTTCCACAGCAGATTTTTGACCTTGTCTCTTTCCTGTATGGAATTTATCAGTGTGAATTTTTTTCCCAACTATACCATTGAGACAAATAGACAGGTAAGCATCCTTTTGCTTCTCCATTTTGTCCCTTTTATAGTAGAAGAAACGAAAATAGGGAGTACGAGTGACTTAGATTAGGAACATAGTTTCAGAACTTATGAAATATGAAAGAGAATTTAGAGGCCATCATGTCTAACCACCTCATTTTACAGATGAAAAAACTAAGTTGCAGAGAGGTTAAATGGCCTACTTAGGGACACACAGCTAGTAAATGAAGCAGAATTTGAATTCAGGTCTTTCTGACTGTATTCCAATATTATATCCACTATGCCATCTTGCTTGCCTAAGGCCATGATTATAATTTGGAGATAGGTATTCACCTAGTATCAATTTGGAAATTTCTCTTTGCCTGAGTCACCATGCTGGATATTAAGGAAGAAAATCAGACATATACCTTATGGGGGTCAAAGACAGAAAGAAGGGATTTACATATACCCAAATATTTAAAGCAACATTTTTGTGCTGGTAAAAATTAGAAACAAACTGGAGAATGGTTGAACAAATTATGATTTATTATTTGCACCATAAGAAATCATGACTATGATGAATTCAGAGAAACATGGGAAGATATTAACTGATTGAGAGTAAAATAAGCAGAATTGGGGAAACATTGAATCTGAAGACTACAATAGTGAAAAAGAAAAGAATGCTAAAATGAAGCTTACTAACCGATCTTGATCCTCGATAACAGATGAGAAGTTCACCTCTCTCATTTTGGTAGCAGGGTGAGGAAAAGGGGATCTATAGAATATTGCATGTCCTGTCAAAAACAGTTGGTTTTGCTTCACTCTTATTTGTTAAAAGGGAGGGCTTATTAGGTGTGTATTGTGGGGTAGGAGGGCAAATGAAGAAATGTCCATCTAAAAACAAAAAAGCTATTAGTTTTATCTAAAAGAATATAATCTCTTTGAAGGCAGGAATCATGTTCTATACAAGGGACAACTTGGTGAAATGGGAAGAAGATCAGACTTCAAACACTTCTGAGTTCTGTCTTTTCCATTTCTTAGCTGTGTGACTTTGGGTAAGTCACTTAATTTCTCATTTTTTTCTCAACTGTTAAATAGATATAATTATATCTCTTCTGCCTACTTTACAGGGTTGTTGTGAAAATACTGACAGTGGATGTGAAAGTACATTTTTAATTGCAAAACATTGTACAAATATGTGACCTTTTTCTATTCTTGGAACCGAGCACAGTACCTTGCATACAGCTGACTCAATAAATGTTTATTATTAATGATGATAAGCCTGGAGGAAGGATGGTGGCTTAATTTAGTCATATTGGCTCTCCATACCTGACTCAAATTCATTTGACTATTAGTAATACACCTCTCAAAGAGTACTGAGCATACTTAGCAAACTAGAAAAACAAAGAAGTCCACTGGGAATCAAAATGACCAAATTAGCTCTCTGACAGATTTGCTGTGTAACCTTGGGCAAGCCATATTCAAAATAAAGATACTCCTCATTTGAACAATATTCAGTCTCTGGTGGTTTGCAAATGACTTTGGACAAGCAATAATTTTTGATGTAATGTCATTTGTGACAAATGATCATGCCTAAATGCTTCTATTAATGCTAGGCTGCTTCAGAATGTTAGATCTTGAGGACATGAAACCACAGTGAACTGGTTTCCCCCCTGGTAGTTCTGTCAGTCAAATGCTAGGTTTCAGGCCATACACAAGTGTCTCATTGTTCTCTTTTTAAATTCTGTAGCTTTTAAGAATGGTTACACCAAGGAAATATACAAAAGTTGTAGCTTTTAAAGAGTACACTTCAATGACTATTAGAAATATTATAGTGACTGCTGGTGGAGTGAAGTAAAGAATTTCAAGGATAATTTGAGCTCAAGATCAGACTGCTGAATCGCAGAGAAAAGTGTGGTTGAAAATGAAAAACAACACCAAGAACTGATAAACCATTGCTATAAATTTGCCAAATCAATTCTCAGAAGATGTGGCCACAGGGCAGGTTGTTACTGTTTCCTTTGTAATGCGATATAAAGTTCTTGAAGTTGGAAGAACAGTGAGAAGACCAGTAAAAAAAGAGTAATACTGAACTATTGCTATGAAGAAAAAAACACTTGATGTGGGAAAGCACATGCAAAGCCTAGAGTACTAAAGATTGGAAAATGGTAATTTTTAAAGATAAGATTTTTTCATTCAAGGCTGTACCAAAACTATTGTTAGAAGTCCTGGTAAGCCTCTAAGTTTTGAGCATCTTCATCAGTTTGTAAAATATTCAGTGAGAATTATTTTGGAGATTTTTTTTTTACTTCCCGTAGGTTCAGAAGTCCTGGTTCTACTAAAGGAATAATGAACTTTGAAAAATATGTTGATATATTGAGAAATAGAAAATTTTCACTTTATATAAATTCCTAAATGGTGATAGAATGTTATATCTATACTTTATATAGAATAATATATTACATGACCTCATACTGTGCTACATATCATGAAAGATTAGGAAAATTATTTAAGAGAAATTGATAAATATTCTTTAATGGTCTGTAATTACATATGATTTAAACCCCATTGATAATCCTTGTGTTATAATTAAGGTTAGACTTATAAAAATGGACTTTTTGGTCAAAGGTGTACTTAGTATTCAATGCAATATATAGCTTTATGATGAAGAATGAAGAAATATATGTCAAAATCTTGTGAACTCAATTCTAAATCCAAGCAAATGCATCTCAGAAAAAGAACATGTTAAATATTAAATCTTCTTTTAAGATGTAAAAAATGTTTTAAGGTTTGTTACAAAAGTTAATATAAAATTAAATGTATAGTAACTTCTGTATCATTAAACCTGGTGGAGGTTTTTGTGGGAGCCCTGGCAGCCATGAGGGTCCAAGCCACTCAGTTTGAGGGTTGGTGGCTGGGGTGGGGCCTGCTGTCATATCTATTTTCATGCCTACTAACCAACATAGTTGGAGTGAATGTTTAGGGATATTATAACAATTGCAAGCAGATAAATGTGTAAATCCTAAAACAAAGAGATCATATACTGTCATCCTTACTAAAAGAGCAATGAATGATATCCATTATTCTGTCAAACCCAACAAGAGTAAAAAGCAACAAGCCATGGGAAGGAAAACACGAAGAAAGAGATGGACCACATGAAGCTTTGATTCATCCTACCTGTGAAGGAGAAGAAATAGTTAAAAAAAGAAGCTCAAACCATTGATGAAGGTGAAAGAAAGTGAAGACTTTGGTGACCAGTGAGAAATAGTGTGTCTAATTGACCCGAGATGTTTTAGAAAAATTGATGAGCTCATACTATTGTTATTTTTTTCTTTCCTTCTCAAAGAGGACTAATGATATCAGGGTGATGTCTTCATTTGCAAATGAACTGGATTTGAGTGAGGCAGAATTGTGCAAAGTCATTAGTATCACTCTCTCCTCCAAAGTCATCTGAGTCCAGTGGCAAGACATAGGTCAGAATGGCTGGAGATGATCCTAGATGCAATGGGAAACTTTGGCTTTTTTAAGCTAAGATCTTTCCCAGGTCTCACTTTGTCTAAGGCAACACCCAGTCAGTGATTTAAGGGTACAAATGAGTTAGAGGCAAAAAATGATCTAGTTTGTCTAGTAAAAAAAACCCAATAATCAAATTGGGAGGGGAAGACCCTCACAGTTTCTGGTCCAAACAGAAGCAATGATTATCTATTTACACGCATTCTGAGCCATCTAAACTCAAACAATGACCAAGTGAGGCTTGGGCTGGGACCTATTACTGGCCAATCAATGAGAGCCAGAGTGATTTGGGTTTAAGGCACAGTCAGATAGCTTCGTTTGAATCCGAGTGGGTCTTTTCAAAACCTGGTTTTTCAGAGCTCTATTTCAAGAAATCATAAATGAAACTACATAGTTTCATTTGAGCTGATACAGAGGGAGAGAAAAGGAAAGATTCTTTGGAAGTTCTCAGCTTGAAAGATGTGCAAAATGGAGATGAGAAATTTGAATGAAAGCTTTTCACTGTCTCTTCACTTATAAACACAACACTAAAAGGTGTTTTCACGTTCTTCAGCACTGTTAATTCCTGATTTTTTCCTCTGCCAAATACTTGCTCAGACTGCATTCCAGTATATGTGTTAACTAAATGAGTCACTTATATACAGAATATTCCATATAAAAATCCTAATGTGGGATAAATGCATCCTGACTGCCAAGTTGGGCTATGTATATTAAAAGAACCAGGGTAAACCTTTGCCTGTTTTTCATTCTACCTGGGCATCTAGGCTCTCTGTGTCATCTTAATTTTTTGACAGTAGTTTCTCTTTGTTAACTTTACATCCATGAAAGTTGTTTCAAAGTTTATACTAAAATTCATGCTTTAGAAATATCCTTTGACAGAAATGGAATGTGTGCAGAAAGATGTAAGCCTGCATTGTTTCTATGTGACAGAATTTCAGTAATTTTAATTTGGCCTAATATTAAGCTGGGTGTTGTGACTTCCTAATTGACACTGCTTTTAAAGTTGCCAAAATCTAAAAGACTATGTTTGGGTAAAAAAAAAGAAAGTCATTCATGACAATTTAAAAAATTTATAATATGTTAATATAAATGCAGTTATATGAAACAAATAAATCCTCTATTATTTTTTTTAGACAATGACCGGTGTGTTTCTAAGCAGAATCTTCTCACTTTTGTCAGTTTCACATTCTATGTGATGTAGGACTAAGAAATAATATGCCTTCTTTTGGACTTGTAAAAGAAAGTTTAATGTTAATAGAAACATCAAAATGAATGAGTTCCAACTTTTTTTTTTTAAAGGCAAATTCCTAAAAAAGGTTACATTTACAGAAGAACTATAGCTTTACACAATAGAGATATATTTTAACACAATATTTTTCTTTAGTAATTAAGCAAAAAACAGAAAATAAATAAATTCTTCCTGCAAATTAGTCCTATATACAAGTCTTAGGTATTTCTTAATCATTAGGGTTATATACCCTAATCATATACCAGATGTCCTAATTAGGTCTTACTCAGATATAAACATCTCCCAAGAATGAATTATTTCATACTAAAATTAAATTGTTTATTTAGAAATGTTTATTTTGAGTTTTATATTCCTTTTGGTAGGACACAATATTCTATATTAATGATGGCATTTGACATGTACAAAGAGCCCCCAACAAGTTGGCACCAACTTCATTGTTCTGTCCAAGATTTTTTTTATGATCAGTTTAAGTTTGCCTGTGAAATTTACAAATGATATAGTTGGCATTAAATGTGTTTATAATTAACCATAAAAAGGCACATTTAATTATTATACTCTCAGTTAATTTACAAACTTCTATAAAGGAAAGTCTCAGAAGCTATTCATTTCAGTTCTCAGAATGAAGGAAGGCAAGGGCCTAAGAGGGGCATCTATTATCTAGAGGAATATTTTGTCCAAAATATAATACTTAAATTAGAACAATGTCAATGAAATGTGATAGTAAAACCCAAGCCCCAAAGGTAGCATGGCCTAATGAGAATTTTCTGGATGTGGATATGGGGGAGGCCTGGATTTAAATATTTTCTCTGATACTTACTCCATATATGACATAGTAGTATGACCATCCCTGGTCATGCCACCTCATTTTTCTATGCCTCCTTTTCCTCTTAAGTAAAAAAAGGGTCAATATTATCTGTAGTATCTACCTTAAAGGATTGTTGTAGGGACTGATATGTATAAAGTGCTTTGCAAATCTGAAAGTGCTTTATAAATGTGAGCTATCACTGATTGTAATATCAACAATGTCGATAATAATAACTCACGTTTATATAGCACTTTTAGGTTTGCAAAGTGCTTTACATAATTTGTTTCATTCTCTGTTGTAACAACCATGGGAGGGAGGTGCTATTATTATTTCCATTTTACAGATGAGCAAAACTGAGGCTTGGAGAGGTTAAGCAACTTGCCCAGAGTCACGTGAATTATAAGTGTCTGAGGAAGGGTTTGAACTCAGGTCTTCCTGACTCCAGGCTCAACTCTCTCTGCACTGTGTCACCTGCTTGCGTTTATGGATATAAAATTGCAGCCTTTTAGATGACTTGATCTCCATCTTGAACATTTTTATGGCATAGAATGAAAATGTTGCTGTTTTTCCAATATTACTATTGATTTCTCAAATAAGTCCTGGCAGGGAAAGAAAGAAGGAAGGCTAAGAACTTTACAATTATTATCTCCTTTGGTTTTCAGAGCAACCCTGGGAGGTAGGTGCTGTTCTTATTCTCATTTCATAGTTGGGGAAACTGAGGCAGAATTTAAGTGATTTGTGCAGGGCCATATAGCTATAATGTATATGAGGTTGAATTTGAACTCAGGTCTTCCTGATTCCAGGGCCAATCCTCTATCCACTGTGCCACCTAGCTGCCATTATATTTACTTACATTGTCTTATCCCCTATGACTCCTTCAATAGTATGCATTTTTTTTGTCCATTTTTCATTTTGTACTGGACCAATGGAAATTTCTACCACTCTCCAATAGATTGTCTCGGTAGTTTTTGTAACTTATTTATTTTATTCAAGAGACCAGTGAGAAAAAGGTCTTTTAGCAGGCAAGGAGGCTTGGTATGATATCCTTTACAGTAACCATGGATCATAGGAACAGAGATTCGTAAAAAAGGACATTTGAGCCCATCCGATGAAGTCCCCTCATTTTACAAAGGAAAAAATTGAAGAGCAACTTGCCCAAGGTTGCATGGCTAGTAAGTGGCAGAGCTGGTATTCAAACCCAAATTCACTGACTCCAAATTTAGCTCTCCTTCCATTGTACCACACTTCTTCCCCTAGGCATCCTGGGAAACTGTTTATAGTGTCACACAAGGACACAGCTGTTCTGTTTTCTTTAATGAGATCTCAGGATGCGCTCAAGTCCGTATGATAGCATCACTCTAAACTTTTTACTGATCATCACCACACATATAATTTTAAGTTATTGTCCTTGACTTCCTTCAAGTCTCAGCTAAAAGTTTGCTTTGTACATAAAGTCTTTTCCAATCTCCCTTAGTACTAGGGCCTTCCTTCTAAGACTATCTTCAATGTATCCCGTATGTACTTTGTTTGTACTTGGTTGTTCACATGTTCTTTTCCCCATTAGAATTTCAAGTCTTTAAGGGATGGGGCTGTTTGGCATTTAGCACAGTGAATGACATTACAAGACAGTCCCTGCCTTCAGGAAGCTTATGGAGGAGTCTTAAGGAGGAAGATAACACACAAAAGGAAGCTTAAGGAGTGGTGTTTTGTAGGGTCTCTGGCTTGTGCCATGATGATGGTAGGGTCAAAAACCAAGCAGTATATCTGATCAGAAATGAAGAGATGACTTGGTTCCTGAGCCCTCTTTAAAAAGAAGCTTTGGGAGGAGTTTTTGATCTGCCCTCTAGCCCTCCAATCTGAGGGCCAGGAGCAATTACAGGCACTGATATGTCATAAGTACCAAAGCTGAAGCAATCTACATGATGACGACTTTCTAGTTGTATGGGCTGGGTGGTTGTGATGGTGGGGGTGGCGTGGGGGTGATGATGGTAAAGTTGAAATGAAGCAGTACAGCTGGTGGGAAAAGGATGGGACACAATAGCTGCTTAATGAATGTTTGTTGGCTTGCCATTCTTGAGATGGGTTGTCATCTTACTGGAATATATGAACTAATTGGAGGCCTTGGGCAAGAGTTACATAGTTTTGGGATGGTTAAATGATGCAGTGAATAGAGCACCAACCCTGGAGTCAAGGGGACCTGAGTTCAAATCCGGCCTCAGACACTCAGCACTTACTAGCCGTGTGACCTTAGGTAAGTCACTTAACCCCAATTGCCCTGCCTTCCCTCCTCCAAAAAAAAAGCAAAAAAAAAAAAGAGTTACATAGTTGGCAATTGCAATGTGAAGGGTACAAAGACTCAAATAAATAAGAAAACAGATTCATCAGGGGCCTGGAATTCTGGAGATAATCCTCCAGATAGCTTGGCTCCTCTCTTTAAAAACTATAGACCCCGAAAGTCTTATAACACAGATTTACTGATGTAATTATTTCTTAGAGCTCAACCTTTCTGTATCTCAAGCAAGACAGAGGGGAGACTGTTAAGATACAGAGCTTAATTAGGTGTCAAAATTTAATCTTCCAAAACAAAGAATTGAGCAGAAGAACAAAAACATGACTGCAGATTCTCATGAACTATCTGTTCCAGGGGGCAAACGCAATTTTGAATTTTGTTTTACACCAAAACAGAAGGGCTTTTTCCTATCCCTTTAAATAAATAGTTGGCATTTATATAGCATTTTAAATACATTTCCTCACTTGTGTTTGTAACTGCCATGTGAGGGAGTCACTTGAAGTATTATCGCCTCCATTTCACAGAGGAGGAAATTGAGGTACTTAGATTAAGCAAATTGGCCACTAATAACTACCAGCAGCTGGTTCCAAACCCAGGTCTGTCTGGAAAATGGCTTGTGAATGAATAAAAAAGAAATGATTAAGCACTTACTGTATGCCAGCACATAATGGTAAATGACGGAGACACAAAAAAGAACACACATGGCTATCTGTGCCCTCAAGGAACTTCTATTCCAGTGGGGTTAGATAACACTGGAGTATATGGGATGTTCAGGGAGGACTAGCTCCTCTGGTGTGAGCACTTGCTGAGCCCTTTTCAGGTCTGCTCATCCAATTTTGGTGTCCATTTCTCACCCAAGTCTTACTTGTGGCTCCAAGAAGCTGAAGCACACACAGAGGCTACACCCCAGTAAAACCATCATCTCAGCAGACTAGCTAAACCAGTTTGAAGGTAGCTGACAGACCTCAAAACCACTGGTGAGTTGGGGGTAGGAGGAGGCATATACCCCAAGCATGTGAAGATCCCCTGGAGGGATGGGTGGGTGAGAACAATTTGTTCCGACAGTCATGAAGGCAGCTAAAGCAGGTACCGTGGAGCACTTAGAGCTTGGTCGGACATGGAAGACATCAAGGTCATCCACTGCATCCCAAGCCATCGCCAGTCTTCTTGATTTTTGTCTTGCCGTTGGACTTTGATGACTTTGGAAAAGAGAGTGAGATTGACAACTTTGTGCAGCTCTACCTCATTTAAATCCAATTCACGCAGGAGTCAAGACATCATGCAAAGAGGATTGGGATGGGTCAGGAATGACCCTTTCTGTGAACAATGGCAGAGTTGATTTGATGGTTCTTGGTTCCAGAACTAGGGGGTAGTAGGGAGGGAGAGAGGGGAGTAGAGGATAGAAAGAGGGGTGAAAGAGTATAGCATTAGGCAAAGTAATTGGGGAGAATCTGAAGAGGGAGCTTTGAAGCATGTCAGCAGGGACAGCAGAACCTCAGGGGCTACAGCTAAGTGATAACAGTGAACAGAACGCTGGACTTGAAGTTAGGAAGACCTGAGTTCAAATTTGGTCTCAGACACTAGCTGTGTGACCCCAGTCAAGTCTTTTAACATCTGTCTGCCTCAGTTTCCTCAACTGCAAAATGAAGCTAATAATAGTATCTACTTCTCAAGGTTGTTGTGAGGATCAAATGAGAGATTTATAAAGTGCTTAGCACACTGCCTGACGTAGCTGTTGTTCATCCTTTGAACCAATGACATCAGGAGAGTGATGTTTTGACTTGAAAGTGAATAGGATTTAAGTGAGGCAGAGCTGTGCAAAATTATCAGCCTCTCTCTCTCCTCCAGAGTCATTGGAGTCCAGTGGCAAGACATAGGTCAGGATGACTGAAGATGGCCCTAGATGCAGTGGGAGACTTTGGCCATTTAAGCTAAGGTCTTTCCCAGGTCTCCGTTTGTATGAGGCAACACCCATTAAAGGCCAGTGATTAAGGGATCGGTAAGAATGAGGCAAAAGATGGCCTAGTTTGTGTGGTATATCTTAGGCTTTTAATAAATATTTATTTCCTTCCTTCTTCCCCAGGCAGAGATTTCTCCAGGGTACAGGGTGGTTGGTGAAGAGGAAATAGCTAGTAAATGGGCAGTGAAATGAAGCCTTGTAGTGGGAGCTTTCCTGAAATAATGATCCAGGAGGAGCAGTCACTGATCATGACAGTGAGACCCAAGGCAGAAGCTTCTCCCAGGTGGAAATGTAAGGCCTGATAGGAGGAAATGACCAAAGAGTGCCTTCTCAGTTGTACTGGATCCCCAAGTTTTTGGCTTCTAGGCTTTCTATCCTTCTGGTCTCTTTCCTTTCCTGGCTTCTTCCCCTCCTTATTCCATTACTCTTTAAGTCAACAAAAAGTTATTAAGCACCTATTATAGGCCAAGTGCTCTGTTAAATACTGGTGATACAATGATAGGCAAAAAATTAGTCAAGGAGCTCACAGTCCACTTAGGGGAGATAATATGCAAACAACTACGTACAAACTAAACACACACACACACACACACACCATAAACTGGAGATGATCTCAGCCTTTACAAGCTTCCTCCTCCTCCATGCTTCCTTACTTTGTCAAGTCCATCCCACCATCTCTCCCTTCCCTTTTCTTCTCTTTTGCTTTCTTCTCCTAACTCTACTCTCAATCTATTCTTCTCCTAATCTTTTGGAACTCAACTTTCTTCCCTTCCAACTCAACTTGGAAGGCAGTTTCCCTTCTAAATAGCCAATCCTCTAAAGGCACTGGTACAAAAAAAAGAAAACTTGTGTAAATAGTCAGCCAAAGAGTTGGAGATGCTGGTTGAATAAAGTAGTAGAATAAGCATCAGATTTGACCTGGGTTTGAGACCTATCTCTGATACTCTCTAGTTAGGTGACCTTGGGCAAGTCATGAGATTTTGCAGCTGGAAGTTACCTTAAATATCATCTAAGTCCAACTGCTTATTTTATGCATGAGGAAACAAGCTCAGAGAAGGCTTGGCAGCTTGGCACACTAAGCCTTAATTTCCTCATCTGTTAAAGGGGGGAAATAGTATTTGCACTAGTTACCTGATAAGATTGTTAAGGATGTACTTTGTAAGCTATATGGCACAGCAAAAATATAAGCTATTATTTTTCATATGGCTGTTTTAATTAAAAAGATAAGTCACTTTCATATTTATCTTAATTACTTCAAATTTTTTCTCCCCCTTACCCCCTTTTCTCCATTCCCTTTCCCTCTCTTCCTATATCTAAATTAACCAAGAAAGAAATTCAGACAACAGTTTGTGCTTCTTATGTGTCCGCCTTTCAGCCAGCAATAAAACACAGGTGCAAAAACTGAAGGACGGAATTGGCTGATTTCATTATAGATTCTTCCAATCTTTCATCGTCATTAACTCCTTTCACTGCTCTCCTTCTTCACTTCCTCCTTAACAATAAGTCACTTCCTTCTTTACAATAAATCACCAGGGCTAAGACTTAAAAGTGGTTTAACATATTCTGCTACACCACAGTGGTTTAATTTTCATATCCATCTAAACCAAATTGTCTTTCTTTACGATAGAGTTCAGTGGCCACTTCTTTGCCTGCTGTGCCTGTAAAATAATCCTCTGTCAAACCAGCATAATTGTAGCATTATTGGGAAGTATTTCCAGCATGGCTAGATATATCAGCTTTCTTCTTTAAAGATAAAAAAGACACTTTAGAATGATAGTGGAAGGTTTAGTATTTAGGTGAGAAAAAACCATGGTTGTTGTTGAATCACTCTGACTCTTTATGACCCCATCTGTGGTTTTCTTGGCAAAGGTACTGGAGTGGTTTGCCATTTCCTTCTCCAGCTCATTTTACAGATGAGGAAACTGAGGCAAACAGGGTTAAGTGACTTGCCTAAGGTCACGTAGATATTAATGTCTGAGACCAGATTTGAATTCAGGAAGATGAGACTTCCAGACTCCAAGCCTGGAACTCAATCCACTATGCCATGCCATAATAGAAAGTGCTAGGCTTAAAATAAGTTCCAATTCCTAGCTATGTGATTCTGGGAAAGTTACCAACTTCTTTGTGCCTTAGGCAATTTCCCAAGGCCATATCTTTGACTTCAGAGATGGATTGCAATTACTTATCTTTTGATGGAGGGAGCTCCCACATTGAATTCTCCTCATTGATGAATCACATATTATTCACATACATGTGCCATGGCTTATCATAGTTCCTGGACCACAGTAGGTGCTTAACAAATGTTTATTGACAGACTGACAAATTGCATAACAAATAAGAGTAACAATAATAATAACTAGCATTGATAGAGGGTCAGGCACAATGCTAAGCACTCTACAAGTATTATCTCACTTGATCCTTGCAACAATCTTGGGAGGCAGGCACTATTATCATCCCCATTTTTACAGTTGAGGAAACTGAGGCTGACAAAGGTTAAGTGACTTGTCTGGAGTCACACAGGTAGTTAGCAGCTGAGACTGGATTTGAACACAGGTCTTGACTGCAAGCCCTGGGCTTTATCCATGGGCCCACCCAGTTGACTAATACCTTGAGGCTGTGTGTCATTTTTATGCTTTTCAAATGACTTCACCAATAATGCCTCATTGGATCCAAACAACCACCCCGTCAGGGGGTAGATCTCATGGGGGAGGGAACTAATATAATATCCATTACATAAATGAGAAGGCCAAGGCACTGAGTGACTTCCCTTAAGTCTCACAATAGTTTACTGAGAAAGCCAATGACAGAACTCTTATTTCCTGTTCCTTGGGAAGTTCCTTTGATTGTAAACTTATTGGAAATGTTAACAAAAATGTTAATGTTTGAAAAGTTGTTGCTCAGAGATTTAGGATTTTGATTATTAACTTCAAATAGCCAGAAGCTTCTGGGTAATGTGTGAATCACAAGGAATAAATCTACCATTTTCAGGCCCCACACTGGCTAGCAATTTTTAAAAATGTAAGACAGTAAATAGAAATAGGAATTGTCTGTATTTCAATTTAATTCAATGAACTTTATTAAGCACCTACTGTGGGAAAGGTACTGTTCTAGGTTCTGGGGATAGAAAGATGACACTCTTTTTGCCCTTAAAAGACAACATTCTCTTTTGGAGATGCAACAGATATATCACTAAGCACAATGCAAGGGAAATTCAAGGAGAGAGGCCTGCCAACCAGCAGGATGAGGGAAAGTTTCATGGATGAATGGGAAAGGTGAAGCTTCTCAGCCCATAAGTTTTGTGGGAGCAAGCTAGAGTTTCAGCATCCTCTTTCTTCCTCCTTATTTACTACTGCCACATTAGCATTAGGCCTCTTCAGGAGTCTTTTGACCTCCACCCTTGTTTCAGGACCCTTTTCCCTTGCTGGTAATTAGCATTAAGCTCTTAGCTCTGCCCTTCTTCAAGTTGGCTTTTGCCAAATAAGAACATGGACAGTACCCTGGTTTCCTGTCCCACCTCCCAGCCAACAGGGGATAGTGGCGGGTTTTTGTTACTCACCATTGGGGAAGGTTTCCAGCAGAGACTGAGAGCCCGCCTCCCAGCTGATGGGAGAAGGGACAGGCGTGAGGAGGAAAGGGCTTGACTGCGTTAGGGTATAAATTCTTGTTCTGTCTTTTGTTAACATACCTCCTCTCCTTGATCCCCACCATGGAAAGGACTGCCCTCTTCCCATGGAGGAAGATAATAAAACTTCCTGTTCCTTCTTCAAGATACTTCTGACTTTTGATTTTTTTGGGTAGGGGATTTTTGGGGTCTCTTTACCCCACATGTGGAGAAGGTGGCAGCTGAGCTGAGTCATGAAGGAAGACAAAGATTTGAGGATAGTTGATGGAGAGGGAGTGCATGCCATTGTAGCTCATGTAAGCTTTGAGAATCACCCAACTCCCACTCACAGATAGGTCAGGTCCGTGGTTTGGCTAAATATTCCCCTCTGTGTCCTAGGGGTACCCCTGAGGACTCAAGGCTGATTTTCTAATGCCATTGGCTGAAGTTCCCACAAACATGCTTCTGTCCAAGACTGTCAATTGAGTCAACCTGTGGGTTATGTTCAATTTAGATACATCTTGCATATCAGGTATTTATATTACGATTCTTAACAGTATATATATATATATATATAACATAACAGTTATGAAGTAGCAACGAAAATAATTTTATGTTTGGGGGTCACCACAACATGAAGAACTGTATTAAAGGGTCATGGCACTAGGAAGGTTGAGAACCACTGCTTTAGAGAGAGGTATTTACTAAAGTTGTACAGTAAGAACTATTGGTATAAATCACCCTCTACCACAGTCAGTGAGTGACACGTTTTCCTACAAGTATATATATAATCCAGGGGGAAGAGGATCCAAGCTTAGACAGCATTTCTGGCAAATGGTAACTCATGGCTTTTGGTGGCTAGAAGATTTTGTCTCCCATTTGTGGGCCTATTAAAAAAGTCTCCTTTAAGTGTGTTGTATCCATATGTTCTCGCCTTCTGATGCAGTTACTGTCATCAGTTGATCCTGGGGAAATGAGAGGTCCAGTATCTTCCCAACCCTTTGGAACTCACAAAATCCTCAGGAGGAACTTGGTAATTATAGATGATGCGTAGAGTATGGTCAAGTTTTCTTGTTTTTTTCAAAAACACTTCTTGTGTGTAGCATCACAATAGCTCAAAACGATGCCCCCCACCCCTCGCTTTAGCCTAAAGCCTATATTTGATTGATTGAGACATATTCTTATTTAGTCATCTAGGCTAAAATGGAGTGGGATGATTTTGACCCCATCTTTATACCAGGAATGAGGCAAGGCCTCGGTAAGAGAATGTACTAACCGGGTTTCAGAAATAGTTGCAGGGTTCTTAACAAAGTACTCTGAGTGATGGATGGAAGCATCCAGATTGGGCCCAGGCCTCATTGAATGGGAGCAATGCTCCCTAATGTCCCTATCGTCCTGGGAATAGGGTTATAGAATCGCCGTTACTCTACCTGAAGCTTATCCCTTCAAATAATACAATAAGAGTATTACTCAAACTAGCCTTAAAGCATTGGTTTGTTTAACACTGGTTTCAAAAGCCTCTTCTGCATAAGGCTATAGTTACTGTTACTGGGTTTTTAGGGGGCAAATGGAATGATGGGGACAGAGCAGTTTGGGGAGACCCTTAAGAGGGTTAGGTTTGGAGAAGCTAAAAAGACTTTTCCTGTCATGGCTGAAAAGCAAGAGAAGACTGAAAGAGAGGATAGAGAAACCTTCTTTTTGATGGAACTACTTTAATATTTATCTTATAAAGAGAGTGAAGAGAATGCTCATGAGAAGGCTTTGCTTGTAATCTTGAAGGAACTGAATGAGTTGGGTTGTATCCTGAGAAGTAAAGCCATCACCCTTTGCTGTGAAGGTGACTCTGGACATGATCTTTACACATCTTTTTTTGTGCTTTGGTAGGTCAATCACCAGATACTTTATGCATTTTATAGTTATTTGGAATGGAATTTCTCTATTATTGCTTCTTGTGTTTTTTTATTACATAGAAATACTGTTGACACACCATTCACCTTTACCATATACTTGCATCATTTATTATGTTATGGTTTTTCTTCAATAGTAGCTGGGGGTCTTCTGTTATTAGGCCACCAAGTGTTCCAAGGAAGGGAGGGGTCCTAATCTTGTTAGTCCATCAAAATGCTTCAAAATGATGATGGTTTCTATTTTCCCTCATAAAAGCAAATAGCATGATGACATCACCAGAGAACATAAGAAGTTTCACAATGTTGGAGGTATAATTTGCCTTGGCAACTTATGTTCCTTGGCCACATGTGTTCCCTGTTCTCCTCCGTGTGTGTTCTTTAGTCACACATGTCTCATGCATGTGTTCTTTCCCCTAGTATTGCTTGGTGATCAGTTGAAGACTAACATCTTACTTGTACTTATTTTGGAAGTCTGCATGACTATCTTTTACTTTGAATTGTTTCCCCTGATTAGCCTAGTAAAAATAATCACACGAGAGACTCATGAGGCTGCTAACTATCAAAATGTTTTGTACTTGGGGCACATATAACCTGATTATATGGGCGACTGGGATGTTACACATAGCTAGAAGACAAATTGCAAGAGAGAGAAAACAGAAGACCCCACCCACCAAAGAGTTGCCTGAAAAAAGTCTATTTTCACTTAACCCCTTAGATTCCATGCTCATAGACAGGGACAGGGGAAGGTATCATATAGAACAAAAACACAGGAAAAGACCCCTTCCTTTTAGGAGGTTATGGTTTTGTAACCTTGTGGGATTACTCATCTGATCTCAGAACTCAGTTTCCTCATTTCCAAAAATGATCATCTCTAGGTATCCTTCAAAACTCAACACTGATTCTATAATTATATCTAGTGGCTGCAAAAGAGTTTAAATAATAAAAGATATTTGATTCATTACTAATGGACAGCCAAAATAAGCAAAATTCTGAATCTAAAAGCATTTAGTTGTAGAAATTAATAAGCACAGTCTTAAACAATGTTCTGGAAGACAAAGCAGTAGAATTGTGTGTGAGAGTAAAGATGCCTTCATTCTCATTATGTTAAAGAAAAGCAAATTGTTTTGGACTGGTAAAGGAGTATTTTGTATCAGGTGATACAAAAAGCAAAAGGGAAAAACAATATCAGGTCACAGTAAAAATAGCAGAGATAGTGGATGCTCTATTTTTCACATCAGTCCTCCATTTTTTTAAAAGACCAATTGTGATCAGACAACTAGAGCAGGCATTGCATTTGATTGAAGGATAGAGCTATTCAGGTACGTGTATTGAGTGGTGGCCTCCAGGGATTGTTCTGAGGGCTGCTATTATTTAATATTTTCATTAATCATTTATTTAATTAAAAATTAATTTTCATTAATATTTTCATTGGTTGATGGAAGAGAGGACATGTACATTAATTTTGTGATGACAATAAGCTGGGGGGGGGGGTGACTAGCACCTTGGAAGTCGAGAATGGAATTCAAAATGACCTTCGTAAGTTGGAGAAATGATGGACAGGATGAAGTTCAATAGAGAGACGTGGGCTTACGTAGGTACAAGATGATGAGTGATGGGCGATGCATAAGTGGGTCAGACAAAGATCAGAATATGAGTCAGCAATGAGGTGGTGTTATAAAAACACTCTCGCCAGGATACTGGAATTCATTAGCATAACTGAGATGTAGAACATACAAGAAGTGGGCACTATTATCCAGTCTGATCTTCACATTTCCCAAAAGAGAAAATAAACCTGGAAAGCATCCAGAGAACAACCCCAGTGATTATAGGAATGGAAAATGGAACCTGTGGATAAAGTTTAAAGGAATTTAGATAATAATGTGAAATAGGGCATATGACTAGCTACTTTTAGGGAATGAATGGTAGCACAAAGAGAATGAGTCAGAAGACTATCTGCAATGTGCTTAAAGACAAGCCATAACCTCGCTCAGCTAAGGACAGCTAGGTGGTGTAGTGGATAAAGTACAGGACCTGGAGTTAAGGGAGACCTGAGTTCAAATGTGACCTCAGACACTGACTAGCTGTGACCCTGGGCAAATCACTTAACCCTGTTTGCCTCGGTTTCCTCATCAGTAAAATGAGCTAGAGAAGGAAATGGCCAAACATTCTAGGATCTCTGCCATGAAGACCCCAAAAAAAGGTCATGAGGGGCAGCTAGGTAGTGCAATAAATAGAGTACCAGCCCTGAAGTGATAATCCTGAATGTTTTATTTTATGTATTTATAAGCATTATCCTGAGAATGCGTTCCTACACTTCACCAGTTTAACAAAAGGCACCCATGACACAAAGAAGAGTCTGCTCCCCAACTTCTTCATTTAATGTAAAACAAGCTGAGGTCTAAAGTAGGGGAGATAGCTTTTCCAAAGGCCACCCCTTTAGCAAGTAACATTGCTAAGATTTGAACACAGGTCCTTTGATCAGCAATCACCATGCTCTTCCCTAGACTCACTTCTTTTTTCACAGATGGATACAGTCTCCATGGTGAATGCTCAAGATGAGATCATTGTAGTCTCACCTGCCATCCTTATGGTAATTCACTTTCCTGTGTTCTGGAAATATGAACTATAGATACATCCCAAGTCCATGCTGGGAAGCCCTATGTCTCCTTAAGAACACATTTAAACCACATGGCCCTTGGTTAGCATCAAAGCTGCCTCCTCTGCAGGGGTTGTGGTGAGAATTCCTTTTCCGACATGCTCATGACCAAGAGGAGTTTGGGAGAGAAGGGTTTGGTGTCATAGGAAATCAGGCCAGTGACTGCCAGCATGTGTCCTTTTGGTGAGAGCAGAGACGACTTCCTGTGAGACTCTTGGTTTGGGGCAGTTGCCTTTTTTTCTTTTTCATTTTCTCAGATGTATGAATGAGTTTTAGTGCAATAGCTTTTCCACTGTCAGCAACCCCAGAGATGAACATGACCCCAACACTCAACAGCATGTTTCCTGTGAGGACTGAAATCCTTGCTTTTGCACTGTTGGCGTGTGAGGTTTCAGTGCCCTCTTCCCTCCTGGGATTTCACCACATGCCGAAATGTGGAGTAATGTCTAGACCATAATTATAACCTGGCTGAAAGACAACCCTGTGAGTAAGACTTCTAAGTAACCCGCTCTAACTAACATACTCAACACACACTTCAGCCCTTTGGCTGCTGCTGCCTTGCGATGTTGAACTGTAGAGGGTACTGTCTGTCTTCACTAATTAGGATGCAAATCGAGGCACAAAGATACAAGGGAAACTCCTTGACTCCAGTCTTTAGTAAACACCCTCAACACACACACACACACACACACACACACACACACACGCACATACCCTCTCTAACATGCAAAATAAACATATATTAATGTGTGGTACGATAGAAAATGTATTCACTCTGGAGTCAAAAGACCTGTTATAAATCCTGCATCTTAATGCTGCCTGTGTGATTGTGAGCATTTAATTTAAAGTCATTTAAACTCCCTAGGTTTCAGTTTCCTCATCTTTAAAATAAGAGTATTGGACCAGACAGAACAGAGCTCTGCATTCTGGAAATATGAGCTATGAATGTGTCCCATACATAGATCAGCAGGGTGGCATAGTGGATAGAGTGCTGAACCTGGAGTCAGGAAGACCTGAGTACAAGTTTAATCTCAGACACTTACTAGTTGTGTGACCCTGGGCAATTCATCTAACCCTGTTTGCCTCAGTCTCCTCATCTGCAAAAATAAGCTGGAGAAGGAAATGGCAAAGCACTTCAGTATCTTTGCCAAGAAAACTCCCAAATGGGGTCACTGAGTCAGACACAGCTGAAAGGACTGAACAACAACAACACTGGACCAGGTGGCATCTGAGGTCCCTGTCAGCTCAAGATCCATGATACCATGAATTAGCCTCATCTAACTTTGCCCCTGTTCATTTCTGGTTCTTTGGTTGGTTTGTCCAACTCTACCTTTTTATGTTACTTCTCCCTACAAAATTGTCATACTGGTTGCACACTGGTCCTCCACCTTTCTGTGAAATGCTCTTCTCTTCTCTGGGTTTCTTCCCCTCTCTTCTTGCCTGAATCACCAGGGTCTTTCCCAAGCAGTTGCTGGGCAAATGGTGCCTTGTGGAAAGTAAAGGATTTGACGAGTACATGAAGGAATTGGGAGTGGGGGCAGCCCTGAGGAAAACAGCCAGAATGGCCAAACCAGATGTTTATATCTTGGAAAATGGGGGTGGAATTACCATTAAGACTGAGAGTACCATGAAAACTACACAACTCTCTTTTAAACTTGATGAGAAGTTTGATGAGACCACAACTGATGGCAGGAAAACTCAGACTCTTTGTACCCTTGGAAATGATACATGGATCCAGCTACAGGCTTGGGATTGGAAGGAAAGTGCAATAACAAGAAAAGGAGAAGACGGAAAGCTTGTGGAGGACTGTGTTAGGAACAATGCGACTTGCCACAGGGTCTATGAGAAGGCTGAGTAAGAAATCCCATCTTCATATGGGACAGGAATTAGCTGTTGTGAATGAACCAGCTCAGGTCAAGGAGCCAACTGTCTAACCAAACTCTTGCTTTTTTCTTCTTCTCTTCCTTACTGTGGTCTGTTATCTCAGTGACTGACTACTTGCAAACAGTTTTATTTCCAAGCTCTGATGTAATTAGAATTGTTTTGGCTAGTAAATAAAGAATTATGCTTTTACTAAAAAAAAATTGTCATATTGGTGATAGGATCATAGAGAATGAGAAGGGATCTCACAAGAATGAGAAGGGATCTCACAAGTTATCCAGTTAATTATTCTTAGTTGGATAACCATGAGCAGGTTACAGCCTCATCTGTAAAAATTTTCTTATCTGTAAAATGAGAATTAATCAAAAGGTATTTATTTATTTATTTGCCTTTTTTTTTGGAGGGGGAAAGGCAGGGCAGTTGAGGTTAAGTGACTTACCCAAGGCCACACACCTACTAAGTGTTAAGTGTCTGAGGCTGGATTTGAACTCAGGTCCTCCTGACTCCACCACTGGTACTCTATTTACTATGCCACCTAACCACCCCACAAAAGGTATTTATGATACAACTACTATGTGCCAGGCTTTGTGTTTGTTAGGGTCTGGGCATACAACAAGTACAGAGAATGAAACAAAAACAATCTCTTCTTCCAAGGAGATCATATTCAAAAGGGGGTGGAGGGAAGGGAGAGAAAATATCTACTGCATAAATATAAAGTTAATAAATACGAATATATACAAAGTAGTTCAATTTGAGGTAGTTTGAGAGGAAGGGTGATAGCAGATGGGAAAGGCTTCATGAAGACGATGGTGTTTGAGCTGTGCTTTAAAGTAATAATCTGCTCTCTGCCTTACAAGATTGTTATGGATAAGGCTTTCTGAGCCTTAATTCACTTTGCAAACACTAGTTACTATTATTATTCCCTGTGTGATCAATAATATCTAGAGCTGATGTGGACATTTTTGCTATAGGAAAAGAAGACAAGAAAAAGAACACAATGGGGAAGATGACTCATATTCTGTTTTCTTATTTCTAGAGAACACCAGCTCCAGTCTAGAGTAAAAGGTCTTCAAATTCTTTCTGTTCAGAAAAGTGTTGAGAATTATGGCACAGCCAAGTCTTATGCCGAGGCCATAGGCTAGTCAAGTTCATGCTTCTGAGTTTATTAGGTGGACAAGATAGGGATAATTATCAGACTCAAAAACCATGGCATTGGTATCTGACAGTGTATGGTAAATTGCAGGCAATAGGGATCCAGTGAAGGTTTTTGAGTGAGGAGCCAGAGGAGGTCTGACCATGCTATATTTAGTAAGCTTACCTTGGTGGTTCCAGGAAATATTCCTGTGGTGAACTCTGTAGAGTTGAGGTGTCATACTGGTTGTGGAAACTCCTTAGTGTGGCCCAACCAGATTAAAATGTAATTGGGAAATATGTGACAAAAATAAATGAAAATACAATTCAATGTAGATAATGTTAATTTATGATTTTCTAATAAATATGAGGCCTGCATGGATCTGTTACTTAGAATTTGATACCACTACTCTAGAGTACATGTGTGAGAATCAAGAGACTGGCAGCAGATAGACCTTGAGCAGGTGAAGAGGCAGGGATGTGCACAGCTTTACCATAGGAAACTATTTTGTGGGATATAATTTGACTTGTATACTTGAACCATGTATTAATAAACTGTGTTATGTAGGGATTCAGTCACAGAGTACCTTGCTTTTTCAACTAACTCAGACTACTTTAGACTGAAGAAAAATCCTTGCAAAGGCAAGAGAAAAAATATTTAATAATAAATCATTTGAGCAATATTTTTAAATGACATTTCCTATCCTATGAAAATAAGATTCTTTAGAATCCCATAAAAAGGATACAAATATATGTTCTTGAATTGATGGACGTGGCTTCTACTGCACTATATTTTATGTGGAACAAAAGCTTCTTGGCGAATAATGTGGAGCCTAAGGACCAGGGACATCATATGTGGAGAGGAGAAGGGACTCCCTCACCTGCTAACAATACCAGGCCTATTTATATGAATACAGGTTAGTTTTCTGTTTCAACCTCCGGGGGAAAAGTTGTTTTTCAGGGGATATAAAATAGAATTTAAGGGGCAAACGGGAGCAGCTCATATTTTGAATGAAACATTGTTTGGCTTCTGATTTTCTGACCTGCTCACTTCTTCTGACCTTTGTGTACTTTTTTTTTCCTTCATCAGCTTAGGGGAGTCTAGAGCTGAAGCCATTATCTTCCCCTCCAAAGATGGGCTATGTTGGAATGACTTGGTGGGGTGTGGTTGACTTGGCATGGGAAGGACCTGGGTCTCAGGCACTTATTAGATATGGGACCCTGTAAAATGCAGCTACTAAGGGCACCTCAGTCAAAGTGTTGTAAATATGAAGTGCAATAAGGTAGGTAAATCCTTTAATAAACCTTAAGTGATATATAGGATCTCAGAGCTAGAGATGGAAGGAGGGTCAGCAGCTTTCTAGTTCAACTGTATCTTTTTACAGATGAATAAATCAAGGCTTTTAATGTCGAATGACTTGGTTTAGGTCATACAGGTAGTAGGCATCAGAGGCAGGATTTGAACCCATGTATCTGACTCCAGGGCTGGTATGCTTATTACCATAACATGATGCTAGAAACAACTAAATGGTACAGTGGATACTAGGAGCCAGGAAGCCATGAGTTCAGATCCAGCCTCAGATACCTACTAGCTGTGTGACCCTGGGCAACCTCTGCCTGCTTCATTTTCCTTAACTATTAAATGGGGATAATAATAGCTTCTATGATTATTGTGGGGATCAAATTAGATGGTATTTGGAAAGTGTTTACTCAGTGTCTGGCACATAGAAGGGGCTTAATAAGTGCTTTGTTTTCTTCTTGTTTGTCTGCCAGTGAGGGATGAGCACCCAGAAACCCTAACGGGGCTGGGAGCAAGGACACTTACTTCCCTTTGGCTTGTTCTGGTCCCTGAAGCCGCTGCCATCCTGTGTTTCATGGATTACATGTCTATGAATGAACACTAGGAATTTCATGAGGGAAATTTCAACATGAGTATGTTCAGACCAGGACAGTAGCCAGATCTTATATACTTATTAGAGAAAGGCAGGACTCCCTTAGAGGCATAAGATCATGGATTTAGAACTGGCAGGAACTCATAGATCATCTAATCCAACCCCCTCATTATTACAAATCAGGCAACTAAGTCCCATAAGTGACAGAACTTACTTAAGGTCGTATAGCTATTAAAGAGTTGAGTTTGGAGTCTAGGTAGAAACAGGATCCCTGAGAGAGCCTGTCTGAGGAGTTGTGAAGTGATCCAACCATTCTGGAGCACAATTTGGAACTATGCCCCAAAGAGTATAAAACTGTGCATAACCTTTGATCCATCAATAGCACTTCTAGGTCTATATCCCAAAGAGACATCTAAGGCAAATAAGTTAAGGAAATACCCTCAGAATTTGACTAAAAAACAAAAAAAAAAAAAGATGGAACCAGAGGGTAAAATAGACATTGAAAGAATCCACTGATCACCTCTGGAAAGAGATCCCAAAATAAAAACTCCAAGGAATATTATAGCCAAATTACAGAACTATAAGGTTAAGGAAAAAATGTTGCAAGTGGCCAGAAAGAAACAATTAAATATCAGGGAGCCACAATCAGTATTACACAGGACTTAGCAGCTACAACATTAAAGGATTGGAGGTCATGGAACATGATATTCTAGGAGGCAAGGAAGCTAAGACTACAACCAAGAATCACCTACCCAGTGAAATTAAGCATAATACTTCAAGGGGAAAAAATGGTCATTCAGTGAAATAGAAGGATTTCAAGCTTTCACAAGGAGAAGACCAGAATGAACAAAAAGTTTGATCTCCAATATTGAGACCCAAGAAAAGCCTAAAAAGGGAAAAGAAAATGTAAGGGATTCGATGGAGCTGAACTGTTTACATCCCTACATGGGAAGATAATACTTGTAATTCTTAAAAATTGTACCACTAATAACACAACTATAAGGAATATATATAGAGGGTACAGATATGTGGTGAATTTGAGGGAATGACATAAAAATAATTAGGGGAAGAGAAAAAAGTGCACACTGAGTGTGGAAGGGAGGGAGAGGTAGAATGGCGTAAATTATTTCACATTCACATTTCATACAAAAAACCTATTACAGTGGAGGGAAAGATGGGAGAGTGGGCAATGAGCATCATTTGAACCTTATATCAGTATTGATTCAAAGAGGGAATAATACATACAATTAGTTGAATATAGAAATCTATCTTACCTTATGAGGGGAGAGGATTAACTAAAGTGGGTAGGGACTGACAGAAGAGAGGGCAGACTAGGGGAGGCCATAGGCAGCAGCAAAACACTGTCAAGAAGGGAAAAGGTGGAAGGAGAGAAAGAGAAAACAGGAGGAAAAATAGGATGGAGGGGAATACATAGTAATAACTGTGAATGTGAATGGGATAAACTCTCCCATAAAATGGAAATGGATAGCAGAGTGGATCAAAAACCAGAATCCTACAATATGTGATTTACAAGAAACACACTAGAAGCAGAGAGACACACACAGAGTAAATGTAAGGGACTACAGCAGAATCTGTTACGCTTCATTTGAAATTAAAAAAGCAGGGATAGCAATGCTGATCTCAGACAAAGCAAAATCAAAAGCAGACCCAATTAAAAGAGATAAAGAAGGAAACTACATCTTGCTAAAAGGTACCATAAAAATGAAGTAATATCAATGTTAAACATATATGCACCAAGTAATATAGCATCAAAATTCTTAAAGGAGAAGTGAATTACAGGTTCATGACAAAACAAGAGATAGAGAGCATAACAAAATGTAAAACAGATAATTTTGATTACATTAAATTAAAAAGCTTTTGCACAAACGAAACTAATGCAGCCAAGATTAGAGGGAAAGCAGAAAGTTGGGAAATAATGTTTACAGCAAATATCTCTGATAAAGGCCTCATTTCTCAAATATGTAGAGAACTGAGTCAAATTTATAAGAATATAAGCCATTTCCCAACTGATAAATGGTCAAAGGATATGAATAAGCTGTTTTCAGATGAAGAAATCAAAGCTATCTATCTATAGGCATTTGGAGAAGTGCTCTAAACCACTTTTGATTAGAGAAATGCAAATTAAAACAACTCTGAGGTATCACCTCATACCTATCAGATAAGCTAATATGACAAAAAAGGAAAATGATAAATGTGGAGAGGATGTGGGAAAACTGGGACATTAATGCACTTGTTGGTGGAGTTGTGAAGTGATCCAACCATTCTGGAGCACAATTTGGAACTATGCCCCAAAGAGTATAAAACTGTGCATAACCTTTGATCCATCAATAGCACTTCTAGGTCTATATCCCAAAGCAATAATAAAAAAGGGAAAAGTACCTACATGTGCAAATATATATATAGTAGCCCTTGTGGTGGCAAACTATTGGAAATTGAAGGGATGCCCATCAATTGGGGAATGATTGAACAAGCTGTGCTATATGAATGTAATGGAATACTATTGTGTAATAAGAAATGATGAAAAGACAAATTTCAGAAAAACCTGGGAAGACTTGTACAAACTGATGCAAAATGAAATGGAAAACATTGTACACAGTATCAGCAACATTGTGTGATGATCAACCGTGAATGACTTGGCTCTTCTCAGCAACACAATGGTCCGAGACAAATACAAAAGACTCATGAAGGAAAATGCTATCCACATCCAGATAAAGACCTGATAGAGTCTGAATACAGTTTGAAGCATACTTTTTAAACATATTCTTTTTTGCAGTTTTTTCCCTTTTTATTTGTTTCTTCTTTCATAATTGTGACAGGAAATATGTTTTACATGACAGGACATGTATAACCTAGGGAGAAAAATTTGGAACTCAAAATCTTATACAAATGACTGCTGAAAATTATCTTGACCTACAATTGGGAAAAATACTTTTAACAAGAGGGAAGGAGTAAAGAGAGGAAGTCATGGGGGGGAAGAGCCTAGATCAAAGTTATATCTGAAACTGCACAGTACTTGTTCCCCCCATGGTGCCTATTTCTTACCTTACCGTATATTCTCATTACATCTTACAGAATTTTCTGTGACTTATTATTTGTATATGGTGTTTTCTTTGAAGTTTGGGTAAATTGTAAAAATGTAGTCAAAGTAAAGTTACTGATTTGAACTTCAATAAGAGTGGTACTACATCAGTGACCATATTCAAGCTGAATAGGTAGAATCATTGTTGGACATTTTGTAAAAAGAATTTGTATTCAGGTACATACTGGACTAGATGACTACTGATGTCCTTTCTGATGATTCAGGGGATTGTCCTGAAGTTTTACTTTGAACATTCCATTTTAATCATATCATACAGATTTATTTCCATTAAAATTTTACTCTAATCCCCCAATAAGGACAATTAGTATTTTTTTCTTCTCTAGAAAGATTAGATGGTTTCCAGTGGGTAGTACCTCATTTAGAGGTTTAATTCAATTTATAATTGTACACTTCACTGAAGAAATATCTGACTGGTTCATCTTTTGTCAACAATTATCTATAGTTTCCTAACTTCAAAACTATTACATGAACTAACACTTTTGCCTCAGAGAGTAATCACAGCACATGACTTCCTCAGCAGAGATTAATTCCCCAAGCTTTCTACTCACTATATAACAGGGGCCCAAGTCAGTTGATTGTCTGCCCCAGTGAGCAGGCCTGCTCTCTGAGGGCCTCTGTTGGGCCTCTGACTCATAGAGACAGACGCCCTTCTCCATTGGGGAGCTTTTGCTTTCCAATATCACCAGTGCAGCCAGTACCTCCAATGTATGTCTAGATAAAAAGCCTTCCTGAGGCATCATTCAGAGCCTGAGTAAGGGATCAAAGTGAGGTCCCTAAAGTTTATTTGATTTATATCCTTCCCCCTCCTGTAATTTCAAAGTGGGAATGATGATTTATTCATTTGTACAGGGACTGATATGCCATTTCACTGTTGTCATCATTAGACTTTTTCCCCCCTCATCTCTAAAAAGTAAAACTCTAAACACTGTTAGAATTTTTTTTGAGAGACAGAGAGAGAGAGAGAGAAAAGGAGAATGAGGTTGGTCCTTCAAAAGGATGCAAAGCAGAATGAGTAAAACTAAGAAAGAGTCGTACCTGCCACAATTTTAACACCAGAGTCTGTTTGGAATGACTCCTGGGGAGAAGAGGTGAGGGAAGGGGAGACTAACAGGAAAAAGAGCTGCCTCAACTTTTATGTTTGGAAAATATGTTTTTCAGATGTTCTTCCATGCCAGAAAAGTGTCTGTATGATAAAGAGACAGCTGTCTGACCTCAAAAGAAGGTGACCACCTGCCTCCTGGAAATCCTGCTGCTGTCTGGGGCTTCCAAACGGAGACATCTCAGGATGAAAACGTCCTTCTCTCCCTGCTGGATTTTCTGTTGGAGCCTTTGAACAACCTGCCAAAGGAGAAGGGAGGGGAGCGTTTACGCCAGATGTACATCACTTTCGAGAGGCAAAACTTTCATCAGCTTCTCTTCCACCTGTCCTGGGGAGATAAACAGAATCCTCAGGTTACCTGGGAAAACTTAGTGAAAAATTATTCTGCTTTGTTAGAAATTTTTCCCTGGTTTTTATCTTAAAGGAGGCATACCTCACACCCAGGTATATGGAAAAGTATCTCCACTTACCTAAAAGCGGAGGAGCAATGAGAAGTGCTATCTCCAGGTGGGCTGGGTAACTGACAATAACTCAGACTGAAAAGTTCCAACAGCATTAGAAGAAAAGAGGGGGATGATTCTGTCACTCAGAGCATAGATTAAGGATGCCAGGGACAGAAGGAAGAAAGAGAAATTTTTTTAGTTCCCTTCTTTTACAGTAATGATATTGATGATGTTAATAACTAACATTTATACAACACTGAGGTTTGCAAAGCACTGCACTAATATCTCATTTTATCTTTAAAAATGTGTTGGTATCTTTTGTTCATTTCTGAATATATCTCTCCCGCTGCCTCCTATCCAGTGAACTATCCCTTCTAACAATAAAAAAGGAGGAAAAAAAGTAGTTCAGCAAAAATAGTCAATACATCAGTAGAAGCTGGCAGCATGTTCCACTTATATAGCACCACCTCTACAATGAAGCTTTGGATAAAGGAGCATTTTCTCAGCTCTGTCCTGGGGACCAAGCTTAGACGTTGTAATTCTTTGTCTCTCTTATGAATGCATGTACACATGGATGTATTTGTCTCTCTACCTATTTTATTTCCCTGAACTTCAGTACCACATCACCAATTGCCTATTGGACATTTCCATATGTCCTGGAGACATCTCAAACTCAGTACATCCAAAACTAAACTCATTATTTTCCCCTCAAATGCTTCCATCTTCCCAACTTCCCCTGTTCTGTCCATGGAACCACCATTCTTTTGGTTTCCCAGGTTTGTAACTCAGCTTTGTCCTGGACTTCTCATTCTCCTTCATCCCACACATCCAATCAGTCATTAGATCTTGCTGTTTCTTCCTTTACAACGTCTCTCACGTCCAACTTCCATTTTTCCTGCCTAGATAACTGAAACGATCTCCTCATTGGTCTTGCTGGCTCAAGTCTCTAACCGCTCCTGCCCATCCTATGTACTGCAGCCAAAGTAATTTTTCTTAAGTGCAAATATGATCATGTGGCTCTCCTACTCAATTACCTCCAGCAACTTCCTATTTCCTCCAGGATAAAATATGAACTCCTCTATTAAATTTTTAAAACCTTGGACCTAACCTATCTTTGTAATCTCTTTGAGTAATTCTCTCTTTCCTTCTCCTTCTTTTCCTTTTTCCTCCCCTTGAAGACACCTTAAAGATCATCTAGTCCCCAAACACTCATTTTATAGAAGAGAAATTTGAGGCCCAGGGAGATGAAGTAATAATTACTATTATTCCTGTTTTAACAACAATTTTAATAATAGCTAGCATTTGTATATTTAGAACCTACTATGTGCTAGGAACTGCACTAAGGACTTTACACCTATTATCTCATTTGATATAATAATTCTGAGTGTTAGATGCTATCGTCTCCATTTTACAGATGAGGAGACACTCCGCCCAGGAGGAGTGATGACTTTCACATCTGGAGCTTCTGTCCTATTTGACATGCCACCTCCCCACCCCCACCCCCACTGGTGAGTGCCTTAGTGCCCATTGTATCTATGCCAGCGCCAGTCATGCTTCTCTTTACATCCTGATCACTGTCTTGTCAGCCACCCCTTCCTCCACTCTTTCCAGTTCTGGAACCATAATCAAATAAATATTTGCTCATTGATTCCATTGCTACTGGAAAGAGTATAAATCTACTTCCCTATGACTTGAGTCACTATCCTTGTAGCTTTCCAAGCCCAGATTCCCCTTCTCTTGCAGCCACTTAATATAATGTAAGATCACTGAGAGTAGGAACTGTCTTGGCTTTTGTATTTGTATTCCTCACAGCATTGTACTGTGTACTTGGCACAAAGAAAGAGTTTAATCATTTTTCACTCACTGATTCATCTACTTATTCTTTTTTCAGATAACTAGCTATCTAGCCATACTGTCCCCATCAAGGATGTATGATGTTGAATTTTTAAAGCTCTGTTTAAGATTTTATATTGATACCTGTTTAGTTTTATCTGTTGGATTTTGCCTAGTTTTCTAGCTTGTTAAAAATTTTTTTGTGCTCAGACTTTGTAAATGTATTAGTCAAAGATTTTTATCATAACATGCTACATAGATAGAGTCCCATGAGTCCTGGTAAAGGGTGTGTGTGTTTGTGTGTGTGTGTGCATGCATGTATATGTGTGTATGTGTGTGTGTGTGTGTGTGTGAGAGAGAGAGAGAGAGAGAGAGAGAGAGAACAACAATTATGGTGACTAGGCAGAAGAGATAACTGAAGGGAAAATGAAAAAACAGAATTGCACTCAAGAGTATTGTTCCTTTATAGTTTTTCAAGGCCATTGTTTATTGGTGGTTTGCTTATGAATTAATATTTTTCTCTTATCAACTTTCCTTCAGTAAGTACCTCTGCTAAAGTTAAACAGGATTTAGATCTCTTCTTTCTATCAGTCTTTTCATTCAATGAGAAGACAACAGTACATTCTTGCTGTGTGATAATAATCTTTCTCAAGTCATTGTAACACTATTTGACACATTTATTCTTTTACACATATATGTATGTATATGCATCTATGCATGTATACACATATATGTATATATACATAGATACATACAGACATATATATATACACATATATACAGACACACACACACACACACACACATATATATATATACATATATATAGAGACAGAGAGAGACAGAGAGACAGAGAGACAGAGAGACAGAGACAGAGAAAGAGAGAGCGACTGACTAACTAGGTCTTCCTATTCCCTTCAGCCTGGAAGTGCCATTGCCACTCATTGATTCTTGCATAGTAAAAGAACAAGAGGGAGAAAGATTGACAAGAATTTCCAGTCCAACCCATTGGGCTCTTTCTTGGCCAGTTCCATGTCTCAATTTTTGGTCCAGTAGGCCCTTAAGGGCATTTTATTTTGCTGTCCTCATTAACTGAATTTTCTTCTCTGTTTTGGTCACCCATCTGCCTTAATTCAGTTACCCCCTAGAAGCTTTAAATCACCCTCAAACAAAATCCCTCTTGCTTATAAGTTTTTGGTTTTTTAAGTCCAAACCTGTGATTCCTTCAGGGACTCCAGGTGTGGAAACTTTTTCCACCCATACAGATTAACAACTCAACTGTCACTTAAAAGTCTTAGAGAGTTGATTGGGGAGCTCTGAGAAGTCAAGTCTCTTGCTCTGGACATTGCTAGGACAATTTGGAAGTAGGACTTGAACCCAGGTCTTTCTGACTTCAAGGCTGACTCTCTATCTTCAACATCATGATTCCACACACTCTATTCCTCTGTCTCCACATTTCCAAAATCACAAGTTAAGTTGCTGAACTATTCTTGGTCTTATTCAGTCTTGTCTGACTCTTCATGATCCCATTTGGTGTTTTCTTGGCAAAGATACAAGAGTGGTTTGCCATTTCCTTCTCCAGTTCATTTTACAGATGAGGAAATTGAAAGCAAACAGGGTTAAGTGACTTGTCCAGGGTCAAGGAGCTCGTAAATATCTGAGGCTATATTTGAACTCAGGTCTTCCTGACTTTAAGCCTGGCACTCTATCCACAGGGCCACCTAGCTATCCTGATTCTCAATAGGACACTCAATTAAAAACAAATATAATGAAAAGGAAGTGAAAATGAAAACAAAGAGTGGAATGAAGTGCTACCTTGAAGGCAGACTTTGCTCCTCAAATTCTGAGGTCCAATCATAATCTCCTGTCTTTTCTTTTGCGCACACTATACTCCAAGCTCTGCCTTTGCACTGGAGACTGCCCTTTGTGCCTGGAACATGCTCTCTTCTCAGCTCTGCCTCTTGGAATCCCTGGCCCCTTTCAAATCTCAGTTTAAGGGGCCACTTTCTATACAGTCTTTGCTGATGCCTTCAAGTACCCACCTTTTATTCATTTTCTTTATATTCTGTATGTACGTTAGAATATGTTACTTCAGGGCAGGGACTGGTTTACACTGATCTCTGCATCCCCAACATTTAGCGCAGCACCTGGTGCCCCAAAGTTTTTTTAAAAATACTGTACATTGACCAACAGTCTTCACTCTAAATCTTTGCCTGGAGAAATCCAGGTCAGACTTTTTTTCTGAACGTGCTTTGGGCTGCACAGAGGGAAGGCACTGCAGAGTCTGCCAAATGTGCTTTATTATAAGTGTCTTAAATCTTGATAATAAGACAGTCAAAACCATCTCCATGATTTATACATGGTTGGTAGGTGTTTGTGTGTGTCTGTGCCACTTCAGGACAAGAGTCTGTTGGGAACTGGGGCACCTACATTAGTGACCTAGACCTCATGAATGCTCTCTGGAAATAGCAGCCGTTCTGCATAGTCTCATGAACTGATTTTCCAAGGCCGTCTGGAGAGGGTAATGCTTCTAGAATCACCTCTCTTCAAATCCTCCAGTTGTTTGAACAAAAGAAGTACAGACGAGGGCTTGAGAGAAGACAATTGGTAGTTTGAACTCAAGTAGTGAAAACTCAAGAAAAATAAAGAAAGTAAAAAAAAAAAAAGATATACTTCAATCTACCCTGATCTGTAAAGTTAACTTCTCACTGTTAACTTGTCAGCCCATCTGAGGGATGCTTTGGAGCCCAAGCACCAACACTGCTTCATGAAAACATCACCCACCATTTATCAACTGGCTGTGTACCTCAAGGATAAAGCATTGTTTACTGAGCAATGGGTCCTTTCCTACTGAATTTGAGAATGAATAAAATAATAATAATGACAGCTCACATTTATTTAACATTTTAAGGTTTGCACAATGATTTATGCAAATCATACATATGTGATTTCATTTGCTCCTCATAAATAGCCCTGTGAGGTGGATGTTATTATTAGTCCCATTTTACGGATAAGGAAACTGAGACTTAGAGAGAGTAAGTGGCTTCTCCAGGGTCATAGAGCTAGTTTTGGGTTGTTGTTTTTTTAAAGCACAAATTAGTCCAACAAAAAGTCCTGTGTCCATAGGGAAAAACGCTTCTCCAGAGATGGATGCACATGTTTCTGGGTTATGTTTCTGAAAGCAGGCTGTTATCAGGGCAACAAGATAGTTAGTTGACTTTGTACTTGAACTTGTCTTTATATATAGGTAGCCTTTTGATGACCCACAACATACTGTAGATCCTCTTGGAGTTAAATAAGCAGAATTGAAGAAGGGTTCTCATATTGCAGTATTGGAGATAGTTATTTCTTAAAAGAATCATTAAGAGGCTCAACCTCCACCAGCAATCTGACCCATGCTTCCTCTGACACAGTGTCTATTATTTGTTAGAAACCACAATATGACACTGAAATGGAGTCAGAAGACCTTATGGTTACTCCTTACTAGTCAGAAGAACCACAACAAGGGCAGGGCGAATAGACTTTTGCTATGTGGCATCGACAAGGGGTGGAGCATGTTTGTCTTTTTTTTCTTGGCAGTTGTCCTTTGGTGTCCAGAGCTCTTCAGTAACTTGAGAGCAGAGACTGTTTCATGCCTTTATTTGTGTCCTCAGTGTTCAGCACAATGGCCAGCTCATGACATGTGCTTGTTGACTGTCTGACTGCCATCACTACACTTTCCCATTCTCTTATACCCTGTGCCCCATGGCATGCATTCCCCTTGTTTCTCTTCTTACATCAGGTGACCACATCAAGAGACTTACTGCTATGGTGCCCTCCAGCTACAGTCCTTCTTCCAAGACCCCAAGCTCCAGTCACTGAAACCTCCCCTCCTAGGAGCAGTGAGAGGCTGTCAGCCATGCTGTAGTTATTGGCCAGAATCTCTGGGTGATGGGTTACTTACCTCTTCTCTTGGCCCAACTGCACTTGGGTTGAACTATTGACTGTGTCATTACCACCCTTCCCTC
The DNA here is from genome assembly GCA_028646515.1 of Pseudochirops corinnae. NCBI lineage: Eukaryota > Metazoa > Chordata > Mammalia > Diprotodontia > Pseudocheiridae > Pseudochirops > Pseudochirops corinnae. The sequence continues at coordinate 35,464,976 of CM053589.1, forward strand.
ATACCCCAGCCCCGCCTCAAATGAATTTGCCTCAAGAAATAAGTACAACTCACCATAACTCTACAGTACATCACTGTGGGCAAGTTGGAGCACTTCTCTGAAACTCAGGGCTTAACACAGTGCCTGGCACATAGCAGACATTTAATATATGCCAGTTGTCTGACTATTTCCTCATCTTTAATAGGAATAATGGCATTTACAACTACCTGACAGTGAGGGTATTATATTGGAAAGCACCTTTCCCCCCTCTTTTTTTTTAGCTTTTATTTAGTATTTTATTTTTACCCAGTTACATGTAAAGACAATTTTTAATATTTGTTTTTTAAAATTTTGAGCAGAGCATTCACCGAGGTGCAATTTGATATAGGTTATACATGTGTAGTCATGCAAAACACTTCCATAATAGTCATGTTATGAAAGAAAACATAGACAAAAAAACTCAAGGAAAATAAAGAAAGTTAAAAAAAAGGCACACTTCAATCTGCATTCAGACACCATCAATTCTTTCTCTGGGAATGGATAGCATTTTTCATCCTAAGTCCTTCAGAGTTGTCTTGGATCATCATATTGCTGAGAATAGCTAAGTCATTCATGGCTGATCATCTCACAATATTGCTGTTACTTTGTACACAGTACATTTCACTTTGCATCAGTCCATGCTGATGCAAAGCACACTTTAAACATAGATCCTATATGAATATAAACTATTATTGCTATTATGATTAATTACTATTATCATGGTCTTATCTATCAGGATCTCTTCTGTTGTTTTCTCTCATAGGATTCTGAGCAAGTACATATGTTCTCTTGGAAGAGACATAGGGGAAATGTTCTTTGGTGCAGTGAAATGAATGTTGGGATAGAGTAGCCATTTCACATTTCTGAGTCTTGGTTTCCTCATCTATAAAATGTGGTAGGCAGACTAGAAGATCCCCAACGTTTCTTCTAGCTCCAATCAACCACCCAATCCATCAAAAAGCATACTAAGTGATGGCTATGTGCTAAACACCATGATAGGAACTGGAGATAGACAAAAATGAAACTATTCTTGCTTTCAGGGAGCTCATAATTGGTGAAGAGAAACAGCGTGTTTATTTATAAGCATATGAAAACATAATCAAAAGGAATACAACATAATTTTGAGCAGGGGAGATCAGGAAATGCCTCATATAGGAAGGAGATTTGGGGACAAGTTTTGAAGGATACTAAGGCTTCTAAGAGGTGGAGGTGAGGAGAAAGGTCATTCCAGGCATGGGAAATAGCCAATGTGAAGGCATGGAGATGGGGTGAAGGAATACTGTGTATGAGGAATGGTGAGAAGGATGGTAAAGGTCAGCATCGAGAGAAGGGATGTGTAATAAGTTCTAGGCTTAGAAGAATGGTGCTCAAACTTCTTCATCCTGAGATACCCTAAGCTATTCCTTCACATCAACCCCTCCATTAAGAAGCAAATCAACAGAAAAGGCTGAAGTTGCTTGAATTGTTAGCAGGTTTCTACTCTGCTAGAGAAGGAAATGGCAAATCTCTTCAGTATCTTTGCCAAGGAAATCCCATATGGAGTCACGAAGAGTTGGATATGACAGAAATGCCTGAACAATACCAGCAACACTCACTACTACCTGGCATGAGAGTCAATTTTAATAGTTGACCTAGATACAATGAAAATATGACCCTGTTCATGGAGTAGATGACTTATTGTTGACATCACCAAGCAGCTGTTCAGAACTTTCTATCCACAGTTTTGACAGACTTCTTAGAACTCTGAATCTGGAAGAATGATTTTGGCATCAGATCTTGAGCTAATTACAATATTCCCCAGATTTCACTTTCCTTCTCTCTAAAATTAGTAGGTTAGGCTAGGTGGTCTCCAAGATCCATTTTCTCCCTACATTTATGATCCTATACATCCTAGGGGTTGTGCCCTATAACCCCAGTTTGAGAAGTAAAGAGAAAGGACAAGATGTAAGGAGAAATAAGGATACAGAAGAGAAGAAAGATCCTGGAATGAGTATAGAGAGTCAGAAAGAGGAAATTTTGATAAGTGAGGAAAAAGAAGGAGGAGGTAATTTGGTATCATGAAAGGAACACTGACTCTGGAGCCAAATAATTAGGGTTAAAGTTCTGCCTTTATGTTTAATACCTTTTTGACCTTAGAAAAGTCAATAAACTGCTCTCAGTCTTATTTCTTCATCAGTGAGATGATGGAGTTGCCTCTGAGGGCCTTTTCAGTTCTAGATCTATGATCCTATGAAGAATGAAAGAAAGTGACCAAAATCGGAGAGAAGTGATTAAAAACAGCATATCTTGTCCTGGCAGAAGAGGTCTGGCTGGAAAGCTCTTATTCTATTTACACGTATTCATATATTCAAATGAATACATGTGCATATAAAAATAAATATATACAAATATACAAATAAATACATGCAAACGTGTATACAGATGCATACACATGTATATACACACGTATATCATACACACACACACACGAATGAATGAAAGAATGAATGATCTCAGGAACCTGGAAGCGAATTCAGTCACTGTGAGGGAGAAGAAGGAAAATCTGAGATGAGCTGGCTGGGGAGAGGAAAGAAAGGGCTGACAGGAATTGTCTCTGTGTAAATCCAAGTGGCAGTTTGGAAGTATTTATGTTTTAGAGGAATTTTAAAAAGGGAATGACATGCTTTTTATACACTTTTTGCTTAGCAACACCAGTCACAAAAGCCATGTGTTCTTGCAGGACTGTCAGTTGCTCAGCTCATTAAAATATTACCGGGAACACTGATGACAATTACCCAGCCCTGAGCCTTCTCAGCTGCCAAAATGTGCTTTTTACCTGCATAACAAAAACACTGAGTAGAAAGTTTATTTCTCCATTGTACCATTTCACCCAGCTGTGATTCCCCACCCACCCACTTGTCCAGGTCCGACAAGTCCCTGAGGGGTGAGAGTGGGTGTTCAGAATTTCTGGATGTTCAGAGTTTCTGAATACTCTGGAAGGTAGCATGAACAGGGATGGACAGGGAAGGTTTATTCAATCCCTGCTTGGGGTCCTGGTCAGTCCCTGTGGCAAACCTAGTGGGTCAGGAGGACCCCATTGAGTGTAAGATGTTCATCATCTTCTGTCCTTACAGAAGTATTTTGGCTCTGGGTAACTGGTGTTATAGTAGCATGGGCCTTGCATTGTCTCACTTGATCCTCCCAATAATACCGTGAGGTAAAGAATCATTCTCTAGTCCTTCCCACCTTGCAGATAAATCTGCCATAGGACAGGACACTCAAAATATGTTTGTCACAGGGCGGCTAGGTGGTGCAGTAAATAGAACACTGGAGTCAGGAGGACCTGAGTTCAAATGCAACCTCACACAATTAACATTTCTTAGCTGTGTGACCCTGGGCAAGTCACTTAACCCCAACTGCCTCATCAAAAAAAAAAAAATCTTTTTTTGAAAGAATAAATGATGATTGATAAAATGGTACCAGGAGGTTTTGGCCCACCTCTGGCCTGGACCTATTGCTAAAGGACTGTAGCACCAATACAATATTTACAGGCCCATGATCACAATAAAGACTGTGACTATAAGTATTGCATGACATTCAATCACAAAGTATACCAAACTCTCCAGATAAAGGATAGAACTGAAGCATTTATTTAGACACCAGGAAACTGAATTCCAATACCAGTAAGCCGATTCCATCATAGTACCAAAGATATTAAGAAGCTATAATAACACTGAGAGCCATAGCATCCTTCAGCCTTCCCACAAACCTATACAAGATCAATATTTACTCACAAACCTCTCTATCTCCTTGCCTGAGCTCTTCTCTCCCCTACTGTCTGGCAGCTCTGACCAGCTTCCCGTGGGCTCTGCTTCCCCTCAGCGAATTCCTCCCACCACAGGCTCCATGTGACTACATTCAGCCTATTAGGGGGCAGAATTTACTTTCAAAGCAAGGGGCGGTCTTCAAACTCCTCCCTAGGTCTTTTAAGGGGGAGAGAAGATCTTTAAATTCCCATTCCCATTACAAGGACCCAGGAGCTTAACTTGGTTTTGTGACCTCCTTGGAAGGCTGATTATTCAGAGAAGAAGCTCAAAGCTTGAGAGCCATCGCTCAATCTGGAATAACATGCAAAAGAGGAATTGTGTAAAAGTTCATTCTCTCAGGGTCCAAGGCAAGGGTATACCTTGATCTATACCTCAGAAGTCCTCATCACTTAGGGACTACCAGGAATATCTCATGAAATTTTGAAATAGGTCAGAATGTTTGGAGAGGTTTTTTAATTTCATGTGAATTCAGTCACTCACTTATAACTGAATGCCACACAGAGCATTTATTACAGACCATATCAAGTCCAGAAATGTCATTTATTTTTGCCCCGATTATGCCACTCCCCCAAATATGATATCTATTTTAGGCTCAATTTCAGAGTTTTGTGATGGGTAAATGTTAAACTCTACCTCTTACAACATCGATTATCATTTTCTATTTCCTTGAAGATTTTTCACTTCCCATCTGCTCTCCAATATTTTTTCTGGCATTTTAATGAGTCAGTCTGTAGTTATACAAATTTGGGGTAAACCAAAAATTTAAAAACGGCACATTCATTCCTTTACTATATATCCTTGGTAATGATGACACATTTAGTTAACCAGGCAAATAATGACTAAAAACTCAGGGAAGAATTGAAATGTTGGATTCCAGTCCTAATTACCTGGAATAAAATTCCCTAGAGAAGAGTAGCCTGATAACATGGAGGTCAATAAACCTTGTCATGCTACACTTGTTTACATGTTGGCATGTTTAAATGAAATTCTGGAGACTATTTTAACCTCATGAGTATGGCACCTGCAGTCAGAAGACCTGGGTTTGTGAGCTCTGCTTTCTCTTCTTTAAGGTCAAGTGACCTTGGGGAAGTCACTTAACTGCTCTGATTCTCAGTTTCCTCACTTGTAAAATTAGAAAAATAAGCTCTGCCTTTCCTATCTCACACAAGTGCTGGAAGAATCAAGTGGGATGATGTATACAAAGTATTTGAAAAAGTATTATAAAGTTATATAATTTCAAAGAGGGGAGAGAAAACGTGTTCATTTCCCACCTTTGACACATACTATCTATGTGATCCTGGGTCAATTATTTAACCTTTCAATGCCCCCAGAAATTTTCTAAGTTTGCATAACAGTTTCTAAGGTGCATTGGTAGGAGGGATTCGCTACATCTATGAAATTATATGTCTGCAAAAAAAGAGTACCATATAAATATAAAATATAATATGTAAGTCTATTTTATGTTTCGAGTCTGTGAACATTTATTTAGGACCAAAATTTTTGTCTTTAAATGGTGAGTAAATTCTGTAAGAAGTCACATGATGTAAAATTATGTAGTCCAATCCAATCCAAAAAATAAATCTAATTATTGTTCCAAATGACAGACCTTGAAATATTTGAAGATAATTGTCATCTTCCTAAGTTTTCTTTTAGCTAGGTGAAAACAACTTAAATTCTTTCTATCGATCCACGTGTACATAGCCTCTAGACCCTCACCAACTCGGTCATAATCCTTTGGACAGCCTCCAGTTTATCGATGGTCAATGGCTTCCCTAAAATGTGGTCCTCAGAAATGAACACAAAAGTTCAGGTGTGGTTCAAGCAGGACAGAGAATACCTCTGGGATGACAATTGTTCTTGCTCTGGATACTATGCCTCTCTTAATGAAGCCTGAGATTGCATTAGCTCTTCTAGCCGCCATGTTGCAGTGTTGACTCATATCAGATTTTTTTCAGACAAACTATCATCCGTTCATGTCTCTATCACCTCCAAGAGTAAGTATGAACTGCTCTGTTTGACAATGAAAGCCCTTCACAACTTAGCCACCTCCTACCTTTCTAGTCTTCGTATACCTTATTCTCCAACATGTCCTCTTTGATCCAGTGACACTGGCTTCTTGGCTGTTCACAAACAAGACACTCCATCTCTTGACTCTAGGCATTTTCTCTTGTTGTCCCCCATGCCTGTAATGCATACTGTGTCCATGGTATTCCTCTATTTGCCAGGGTAGTAAGCCTGTCAAGAAAGGAAATGGGGTTAATTTGTCATAGCCTGTTCTTGATGAATCTCTTAATTCCCTTTCCAGATGTTTGTAATAGTAATCAGTTTAGCAGGATACTTAGCACTACTAAGTGCTAAGTGTGGAAGATGGAAACTGTCCCACTGTTGAGAAGGCATGAACTCCCCTGTTGATGTGGAAGAAGGGGATTGGCTGAGGTGTGTATATAAGCAAGAATTCCAGAGACAGAGACAGAATTGGAATTTTGCTCCCCTTGAAGGAAGAATCCTGGAGACTGAAGCCAGCCGAGGCAGAGAGAGACAGAGATATAGAATTGGAACCCTGCTCCTGCTGAAGGAGAGAGAGAGAGAGTTTCTCTCCCAGCATCTGGAAGCTGAGAACTGACTGAGAACTGAGATGGAGTTTTCCTGAGACCAGAATCTGGTGAGGGCCACCTGGAAGGCTGAGAGAGCCTGCCTGGAAGGCTGCCTGGAAGGCTGAGAGGGCTTGCCTGAAGAAGCATGCCCAGGATAAGACTTTGTTTGTTTGTGGCCTGGCTGATCCTTGAGTTCCAGGCAAGAGAAGTGGTGAAGAGTTTGAGATG
>CM053589.1:35472121-35489244 GCA_028646515.1 Pseudochirops corinnae
CAAACTATTGTACAATGTGAAAGTATTTGCAAATCCTATACACGATTGCATGCCACCATAGGGGGGGGGAAGGGAGGGGAGAAAATCTGAAACTCAAGTGATTGTGGAACTGAATCTTGTAAATTAAAAGTAAATGAGCAAATAAAAAAAAAATAAAAAAAAAAAAAAGAAAATGAGGTTGATGCATGAGTTGCCAGAGATACCTTAGTATTTGGGAGACTCCAAAGGAAAGTGTGGGAGAGAAGAGATATTAGACTGACTATGCAACTGAAGGTCTACAGAGCTGTTGTGCTGACCTCATTGTATACTTGTGAAACCTGGACAGTGTACCAGCACCATGCCAGGAAACTGAATCGCTTCCATTTGAATTGTTTAGGAAGATTCTGAAGATCACCTGGCAGGATAAGGTACCAGACACTGAGGTCCTTTCTTGAATTAAACTGCCAAGCATTCAGACTCTACTACAGATAGTACAACTACAATGAGCTGACCAGATTGTTCGAATGACAAATGTACCCTTGCCACAAAGAATATTTTATGGAGAATTCACACAGGGTAAGTACTCACACGATGGTCAGAAAAAATGATACAAGGACACTCTGAGGAACTTTGGAATTGATTGTGTGACATGGGAGACACTGGTAAAGGACTACCCAGCATGGCCTGTCCTCATCAGAGAAGTTGCTGTGCTCTGTGAAAAAGCAGAATTGAAGTAACTCAAAAGAAACATGAAATGTGCAAATTTTGAGAATCCACCCCCAAATGTTCACGTGGACTATTTGTGCTCAAACTATGGTCGAGCATTCCGAGCTCATATTGATCTGACTCTAACATAGTGATGTCATTTTGGCCCTCTTCGAGAATGAAGGACAACCAACCAACCAAGAAATTCCTGTCCTAGTTCTCTTTGACTTCTGCTGACTGAAGATAAGAGATTTAGAATCTATTGCTTTATCCGCATAATTATATCTACATCTATCTGCTCTACTGACCTAACAGTGGGAATGACAAAAGCCTCAGGGCATATCCTTGGCTAAGATGACAAAAGATGAAAAATGGTTAAATATTTTCATGGATGTGGGAAGGCACTGTTGGTAGAGCTGTGAATTTGTCCAACTACTCTGGAAAGCAATTTGGAATGACACCAAAAAACTCACTAAACTACATTTATGCTTGTTCAGGACCAGGCCAGATTCAGGCAGGTCCAGTGGTTCAGGCTCATGAAATAAGATACTTAGAGACCATGTAACATTTAACAAAAGGAGGCTTACTCAGCAATAGACTGAAAAGAATGTTTAACAAGTAAATAGCATTGATTCAGTTAGGACCAACTCTACTGTCTCTGTATTTTCTGCAATGACACATTTGGCCAGCAAGTTTGAGGAGTCTCCAAGTCTTCTTGTGCTGGACTTTTATACTTGGGGGACCAGGAAGCTGTCAAAAGTTTGAGCCTTAACCCCTGAACCAATTAAGTCTTGAGGACAGTTTTATTAGTCTAACTTGCAGGTAGGTACTGTTCCTACCACAAGACCTTTGACCCAATGATACTTCTTCTAGGCCTATACCTGAGGGAGGTCAAAGACAAAAGGCGAGGTTCCTGTATAGACAAACATTTATAGCAGTGTTTTTCATAGTAGTAAAGAACTGGAAATGAAGGGACAGCTGGGTGGTCCAATGGATAGAACACTGGGCCTGGAGTTCAAATTTGGCTTTCAGAGACTTCCTAGCTGTGAGATCCTGGTCAAGTTACTTAACCTCTACCTCACTTTCCTTAACTGTAAAATGGGAAGAATAATAGCACCTACCTCCAAGGGTTGTTGGAAGGGTCAAATGGGATGATAATTGTAAAAGGCTTAGTGTAGTACCTGGCACATAGCAAGAGCTATATAACTGTTAGCTACGTAGATTAGCAAAAGACTGAACAAGTTGTATGTCATGGTAATGGGATAATATTGTGTTGAAATAAATGGCAAATTTCTAGAATTCAGAGAAAAGTGGAAAGACTTGCATAAAATGATACAGAATGAAATAAACAGAATCAGAACAGCTTGTATCATGACCACAATAATATAAAGGAAGACAATGATCAATCGTGACTTCAGAGAACGATGGTGAAGCATGCCTTTTGGCAGGAAGGTGGTGGTCCGGCATAAGGTATACATTTTTAGACATGGCCAATGCATTCATTGGTTTTGCTTGTCTGTACTTATTTGTTATAAGGCTCCACTTAGGGATGGGGGAGACATCGTTGGAAAGTGACAATGATGTAAAAAAATAGTAAAAAAAGAGCATCCATAATAAATCTTGAAAAATAAACACACAGGCAAAGAAAAGAAACGTTAAAATCACATACTCCTTGCCAACCCTTGGAGAGTTAATATGATATAACAGACCACATATTGGATGATGCATGGGGTGTGCCAGGAGGACGAGTACCTCCGGTGTGAGGGCTAGCAGAGTCCTTTTCAGGGCTGCTCATCCCCCCTTTGGTGTCTACCTTCACCCAACTCTCACCTGTGCCTCCAATAAGCTATAGTATGTACAGTGGCCATGCTCTGGTAAGCTGTCTTGGCAGATGATCTAAACCAGGTTGAGGGTAACTCAAACCTATTGGTAAGTTAGAGGGATATCTTCCCCAAGCACATGAAGCCTTTCCACATTGGAATGGGTGGACAAGAACAATTTGTTCCAATGGCCATGAAGGTGAACGAAGCTTGGTAAGTTAGAACTTATTAAGACATCAAAGATACCATCGTGGATGATCAGCAGGCACCTAGACTTTTGTCCTGCCATTGGACTTTAATGACTCTTGAAGAGATAGTGAGGCTGATAATTTTGTGCAACTGTGCCTCACTTAAATCTAATTCAGCTCTGAGTCAGGACATTACCCATGACGTCATTGATCCTCTTCAAAAACAAAAGACAAAAGACCAGATTACAATCAAAAGTCCAAGATTCAAATTCTGGTTGTTTTAGCTACATACTATGTGACTCTGGGTAAATTACTTATCCTCTGTGAGCTGTCATGTTCATATCCATAAAATGGGACTAATAAGACTTGATAAACTTCACAGGAATGTTGTAATGATCAAATGACCTAAGGTATGCAAAAATTATAGGAAGTTAGATGGTACCGAAGATCAAGTGCCACATGTGGAGTCAGAAAAGCCTGAGTTCAAATCCCACCGCAGACATTTATTAGCTATGTGATTTTAAGCAAATCACTTAGCTTTCTTAGCATCAGTTTTGTCATCTGCAAAATGGGTGTAATAATAGCACCTACCCCTGGGTTGTTGGGAGGATCAAATGGGATAAAATCTATGAAGCATTTTTCAAACCTTTAAGTAAGTACTATGTAAGCATAAGCTATTATTATATAAATATATGGCAGCATTATCCCACTTTCCCCCTTACCATGCAATGATTCCATATTGACATAGCTGGAGCTTGAATAATGCAGACACAGCAGTCAAGTTTCCCTAGGATACTCCAAAGAAATGGGCAAATGATGCCTTTTGTCTTTGGGGGCTGCCAGGAAGCACAATGGTTAGAATGCTGGGCCTGTAGTCAGGAACACCTGAATTCAAATCCAGTTTCGGACACTTCCTGGCTGTGTGACCCTGGGCAAGTCACTTAACTTCTCTTTGCTTCAGTTTTTGGATCTGTAGAATAACAGCACTGACCTCCCATGGTTGTTGTAAGGATCAAGTGAGATAATCGTAAAGCATAGTGCCTGGGCACATAGTTAATGCCATATCAATGCTAGTTATCATTATTATTTTTCAGAAGAATACTATTTTTAGGTGTAAAAAACAAGGAGAGGGTCATAGGAAGTGCATGGAGATGAGAAAGATTATGAAGAAACAAAAGCTTTTAAAAAAAATTATTACCAGTGATCTGTTTTAGGGAAAAGCCAGCATTTCTATGTTGAGGACCTAGAAGGAGATCAAGCTAGCAATTTTCTTTACAATTTTACAGTTGGCAGGACTTTAAAAAAATACTACCTCAAATAGCTAAATAAGAGGGGTTTGGATTTGTGATTAAAATTTGTTCTCATGATCATGGGACACTAGAGGGCAGCATTGCCCATCAAATGAAGCTGACAGCCTTCAAATTGAGTTTTTTTGGGGAAAAAAGACTTAGCAAGCCCTACTTGGTTCATTTCCCGCTGATCCCCGCCCACCTCTCACACCCACACCTCTGGTGCCTGGCCTATTTTATGTTTGGAGGAACTCTCTGACGCTTTGGGGTGAAATCAGCGCATTTTATTAGAGGGTTTAACTGGGGGCCTCTCTTGCTTATCCTTTCACTAGGCATAGATAGTGTTCCATTTAAATCTTAGGCTACATTACTGGAAGGACAGTGTCCTGTCATCTCTGTCGTAATGTTCACTTCTCAGGCCACATCTAGAATAGAAAGGAAGAAAGGAAAGAAGCATTTATTAAGCAGGCACTGTACTGTTTCACAGATATTATCTCATATAATCCTTACAACAACCCTAGGAGGTAGGTGCTGGTATTATACCCATTTTACACTTGGGGAAACTGAGGCAAGGGAAATTTAAGTGACTTGCCCAGGATTATGTAGCTACTATCTATCTGAGGCAGAATTTGAACACAGGTCTTCTTGTGATGCCTAAGAATATTGTGTCCAATGTGGAGTATCAGATCTTAGCTGGCAAACTGGGATAGATGCAGACCAGGGTGATAAAGATGTGGAGTTTTGTGAAATAACTTCTCAAGAGGAAGATTTGAGGGATTAGGGTTGGGTGGCTTCAAATATCCCAAAGGCTTAATGTGGAAGAAGGGCTTGGACATTCTGGGTAGCTCCAGAGGTCGAAGGAGGATCAAGTAGCAACTATAGGAAAACAAGTTTCAGCTTTACATAAGGAAGCTCTTCCTAACAATTCAGAGCCATGTAAAAATATAATGGTCTGCTTTGTGAAGTAGTGAGTTCCCCGTCACTGGTTGTGTCCAGGTAGAAGGCGGATCTTACTGTGAGGGATGTGGTATAGCATATTTATGCATTATGCATAAATGATCAGGTCTCTTCCTATCTGAGGATGCTATTACTCTCTGTAGGCTTTTGAAGTATTTGCTGCTTCATTCTTTAGTCGTCTTCTGTCTTGCTGCTCTTGTTGATAAAATATCCTGCCTGCTGAACAGAGAGCTTGGGCTCTTTCTTGTTTGAAGGTGGCTAAGCAGCACCATAAACCTGGAGTCAGGAAGACCTGAGCTTAAATCCTGTGTCAGGCACTAGCTGTGTGGCCCTGGGCAATTCACTTAAACTTCTCAGCCTCAGTTTCCTCATCTGTAAAATCAGGATCACAATATTACCTTTCTTAACAGATTATTGTGAGTATCAAATGTAAATTATAAAGAGCTTTGTGGATATGAGAGCACGATATAGATGCCAGCTATTTATTATTATTATTTTTGTTCTTGTTGTTTAGTTGATTAATCATGTCCAACTCTTCATGACCCCATTTGGAGTTTTCTTGGCAAAGATACTCGACTGGTTTTCCATTTCCTTCTCCAGTTCATTTTATTTAATTTATATTTAATTCTCTAGGTCATTTTACAGATAAGGAAACTGAGGCAAATCAGGTTAAGTGACTGTAGTGCCAATGCAATATTTACAGTGCCCATGATCATGATGAAGACCATAACTATAACTATCACATGGTGTTCCATTAGAAAATATGTCAAACTCTCCAGATAGAGGATAAACTTGAAGGATTTATTTAGACACCAGAAAACCAAATTCCCAAACCAGTAAGCCAAAGTACCAAAGATATTCAGAGGCCATAATAACACTGAGAGCCACAGCATCCTTTAGCCTTCCCACAAACCAATACAAGATCAATATTTACTCACGAGCCTGACTCCTTTTTCTAAGCTCCTCTGTCCCAAGTGTCAGACCCACTCTGATCCAGCTTCTCTGTGGGTTCCACTTCTCAGCAAACTCCTCCCACTACAGGCTCCATGTGACTACATTCAGCCTATGGGGGGAAGAGTTTTCTTTGCAGCAGGGGAGGTCTTCAAACTCCCCCCTAGGTCTATTAAGGGGCAGGGAAGATCTTCAAATTCCCATTCCCATTACAGTGACTTGCCCAAGCTCACACAGCTAGTATCTGAGGCCAGATTTGACCTCAGGCTCTCTTCACTGTACCACATTGGTCATCATCATCATCATCTTCTTCATCACCATCATCATCATCATCATCATCATCATCATCATCATCATCATGATCAACACAAGCCTGAGAGGAAATTTGCAAGCTTCGGGTAGAGTAGGGTAGCACTTCTCTGCTAGAGAAAGAATCTTGTAAGCTGGTGAAAGAGTCAGGGTGATGCAGGAAAAGGTGACTGGAATGAGTGACCTGGTCCCAAATCCTGGCTCTGGATAGCTGTGTAACTGGGTTCCAGTGTCCTGATCTGAAAAAGGAGAAGTTATCTTCCAGTTCAAACTCCTACAATGCTTGCAGGTCTAAGAAATAAATCAGTTTGCATCCGAAGATAGTTTTCCATGGACTGTTCATGAGTCATAATGAATTCTACTTATTTTCAAAGGGCCAGGCTGATCCTTGTTGGTGCTCTCATTTGATGCTAATGCCTGAGACTTAGGGCTATCAGTATCCCTGCCTTCCTCTGTGAGGAAAGGGGAAAAAAGCCAAGTTGTAACTTCACAAGCAAAGTGAAATTCAGAAACTAAGCAGCTACTCATTGAATTTGTCAAGAGATGGCCAATGAAAAAGAATCTGTGGTTTCCTAGTGGTGGTGATGGTAGAATGAGAGAAAGGTGGTATAAGGACCTAAAATTGTTTAATTACTTCATTTACCATTGAGGGGCTGGGGAAGAGAAGGGAAGGGAAAGGAAGAGAAGGAGAAGACAGGAGAGGGAGGGACAGAAAAAAGAGAGAGAGACAGAAAGAGAGAAAGAGACACAGAGAGAGAGAGAGAGAGACAGAGAGGGAGAGAGAGAGAGAGAGAGAGACAGAGAGGGAGGGAGAGAGAGAGAGAGAGAGAGAGAGAGAGAGAGAGAGAGAGAGGAAGAGAGAGAGAGAAAGAGAGAGAGAGAGAGAGAGAGAGAGAGAGAGAGAGAGAGGAATAAAGGTAAGGAATTGAGGAAGAAAATGGGAATCAGGTTTCAATATGTTGTTTGTCTCTTTTTTCCATTAGAACATAAACTCCTAGAAAGCTGGGGCTGTATCTTGGATCCTCGGTAAATACTGCTAGGAGCACAGTGTGCTCAATAAAAATTAATCCATCAATCAACAGGACAGGAAATTCCATCCTGCCAGGAGCAACACCTCCTGTTTGTCCCATCCAAAGCCAATTAGAGTGTTTGGGTGCTGCAATGGAGACAGAAAATAAGGAAAGTGGCCAAAAGAAAAATAAATCTCAAGGAGCCCAAAATAAAAAAAAATGAAATTCAATGCCAAAACATTTGATAACGGTGAAACGTTCAAGGGAAGGCTACTACTCAATTTAGCTCCCTCTTCCCAACTCCTATCTATATCTCCTTCAGCTTACCTGCAACTCTTTGGAGTTACTGAAGTGTTTTTAAAGGTGTCTCCTATGTGCCAGGCACAATGGTTACAGAGGCAAAAATAAGATGGTGCTCCTCTTGAAGAGTGTGTTTCATTGGGCAGCTTAGTGACATACGCTGTCTAGATTTTTGTCCCAGAGGGGGCTACTGCAGGTGCTGTCCTCCTATGTTGTAGCATCCCAGACAGCCTTACCTTCTGCCTCCAAGGCAGCAGGAGATATGGATCCTGCTGCCTTGCCATACTTTGAGGACAGTTTTATTTACTCTCTAAGGAGTGCCACTGGTCTTTTATGGGCTTGAATGCTGGGCTTAGGAAGCTTCCTAGCTTTAGCAAAACCTTGCTTCTTCTCTAAGAAGTTCCACCTGGGAACTTCCAGCCCACCTGGGAATCACTACAAAGCTTTTTGGGTCAATGGGTTTATTTGATGCTTTCGGTTGGGAGAAGTAGCTTCTGGACCATTAAGGATGTTCAACAATGGAAAATTTCAGGAATGAACTTTATGCCAGGAAACACCCCTATCTTCCCCCCCCCCCCAACCCGGTTAAAATACCTTATCTGAGGTTTCTTTCTATGTATGCACCTAAAAGTATCTTTGCCTTCATCCAACAGAGCCATGAATGATCTTGAAATGTCAGTTGCCAATCAACTGGTATTTTAACTGCATGGGCTCCCTTGGGGTGGTGGTTGAGGGCAAAATGATAACTACTGCCCACTGTCTTTCTTCTCTTAGGTTCCTGTATAGTGTAGTATTAATTGGAGAAGAGTTAGGGAGTATGATATAGCATATCCAAGTCTTACTAAAGCAGATATTGTTAACCTAGGGTCTGTGATACTGGGTTTTTTTGGTTTGTTTTTTACATTTTGATAATTATATTTCAATAGAATTTATTTCATTTATAACTCTATTCATTTTATTAAATGCATATGAGACTGTTATTTTGAGAAGTGGTCCATAGGCTTCATCTGATTGTCAGAGGGGTCCATGACACAAAAAACATGTTAAGAACCCTCGAACTAAAGACACATTAGCTACAAATGGCACATTTGTTATGTAGCTCACAAGGAGAGCATGGCTCCCTCATGCTGTTTTCTTCCTGTAAGGGCATGTAAGTTTCATGCCCTTGGATTATATTCCTGTTCGAAAGAGCCCTGCAGAGAAGGGATTTTCTGTATCAGTTTCACCCAAGGAGGGAGAATAAAAGGCAGCCAATGGCCATGATTGCCCCCTAGCTAAAGACACTGTTGAAGGTGCTCTCTGCTTGCCCTCCTAGCATGGGGGGGTGAGAGTAGAGATGGGAATGGAAATAGAGAGAAAGGGACAGAGGTAACAGCTGGCAAACAGCAAAGGTGGGAGGGAGTGAGGGGAAATCGATAAAACAGAGATGAAAAAATAATGTGCTCTATATGCCATAAAGGAAAAATCATGATGAAGGTCCAAGTTAACTCCCATAATGCTTTCAGGGATCAGAGAAATGACACTGTCGAAATACAACATTAGTTTTCTGAAGCCTACAGGCTGAATTTTATTTATTTAAAGTTAACTCCCATTTTAATACAAAAAAAGATAGCCTATTCTACATCAAAGAGGAAAAAAACTTTTACTAATGTATCCATTGCTCTTCTGAAGCATAAGAACTGTCTCTCCATAATGCTTTGTAGTATTTTCTCTACTGTGTTTGTGTTCCTTCTGAATCAAGAAATATACGGTAAACAAACTTGAGCTGGGGTCTACAGCTTCCCCATGCCAACATGATTGTGGTTTGGCTTTTATTTTCAGAGATTTTTAATGGATTGTTGGTTTGAACCAAGACCCACATGAATGATATCTGAAAGGGAAAAAAAGAAACGGGGATGTTCAAATATAGCTAGATAACAAGTTCTTAGTACATTCTGCCAAAGTGTAAACCATGAGCTGTCTAGAGAACCCAGCCTGGGGAATAAGCTGGCGCTAATGCAGAATTTCTTGTCTTTCTTTCTTGAGCTACATCAGGGGTTTTCTGGATCTGATCAGGACCAAAGATGTGATCTGAGCCTTTGAGGAGGTTATCTAATTTCCTTTCCAAGGCATCACACACATCCAACCGAGGATTCCAAGGTATCCTATGGCTCTTGGGAGGCAATGTGGTCTAGTGGGTAGAGTATTGAAATTGTAGTCACAGGACCTGGGTTTGAATCCCGGTTCTGCCATCTGACCCCAATTGGACAAGTAAGGTCTTGGAGCACCAGTTTCCTAATTGGGAAAATTAAAGGGTTAGACTAGATGAGCTTGAGTCTTTCAGCTCCACCTCTCTGATCCTGTGATTTTTATCATAGCCTATATGTGAAGATAGCTGAAATTTCCATCCATTTGCTTTTTGTTTTTCAGTCGTGTACAACTCTTTGTGACCTTGTTTGGAGTTTTCTTGGCAGAGATACTGGAATGGTTTGCTATTTCCTCCCTTAGCTCATTTTGTAGATGAGGAAACTAAGGCAAACAGGGTTAAGTTACTTGCCCAGGGGCATGTAGTCAGTAAGTGTCTGGGCCAGATTTGAACTCAGGTCTTTGTGACTCCAGGCCTGGCACTCTATCCACAGTCCCACCTACCTGTGCTATTTGCTTTTTAACCCTTTTATTCCCCACTCCCCTCCACACAATGCCCTGTGTTAGGCTCTGTGGAGGATACAATAAAATTTAAGACACAATCTGAAAGAAATTGCAATCTATTTGAGGGTAACAAGACATGAAAACAGACAATGCATAATACAAAGTAGCATGTGGTAAGTACCAAATGAGTGGTACAGAGAGTAAATACTTTGGAAATTAACCTCCGTTTGAATTAAGTACGAAAGTTTCTCAGAGGAGCACGTGCTGAATTATTCCTGGCTCTATCCCCTTTCTTCTTCCCCTCTCTATCCACCCCTCCTTTTGCATTTTAAACTCAGTGGAAATGCTACTGCCTTCCATGAAACTTCCTGGGTGTCCATTCAGTGATGACCTCCCCACAGCTCTCCTTCCCTGCTCCTCCAGTTCTCACTTAATCTTCATTTGCACCCTTCTTACCTGGAATATCATAGGGTCATAGACCTAGAGCAGAGATTTATCACCCCTTTTTTGTCATGGAGTCCTTTCTCAGACCAGTGAACCCTATGGGCCCCTTCTCAGAATCATATTTTAAAATGCCATATTGGAATAACATCTATAGACGGGAAGACTGGGGATCATGGGAGATCTAGCAGTGCGTCTAATAGTTACGGTAATTTTAAAGCAATGATGATTATAAATGGTATTTTGAGATATCTACAACACCTATAATATGACATGAAAATAGCTGTGAATTCATTGTGTTGGTGACAAATTTGCAGGTACTGATGATCCTATTGTGGTTTGTTGCCTACACTCATAATCCAAGGAAATTTTAAATTTCAATTAGAGGTAATGAAAATAAGGATGCAATTTTTTCCTCATCTGAATTAATGGACCCCTAAAATCTACCCATAGATGTCTGTGGACCCTGGGTTAAGAACCTTTGATCAGAGCTAAAAGGGACTTAATAGACCATCTATTCTAAGCTTTTCATTTTACAGATGAGGAAACTGAGGCCCAAGGAAGTTAAATTATTAATTATCAAAACTAAGGTGCAAACCCAGGTCCTCCTACTCAGAGGCCTTCCCACTGTACCATACTGTATTGTCATGTTCCTTTCTGTCTAGCCAAATCCTACCCAACCCATAAGGGCTGGATCAATTCAACGGATATTTATTAAGTGTCTTTGGCATACAGGATATTGTGTAAGGTCAAGTCAAATCAGCATTCATTTATTAAAAGTGCCTGCTATGTGTCAGGCACTGTTCTAAGCTCTGAGGATACAAAGAAAGGCAAAAAAAAAGCTGTCCCTGCTCTCAAGGAGCTCATATCTAATGGGCTGGTCCTGTGGAAGGTGTTTGGATTTAACAGCCACTACCTCTGAGCATTAGCTTCTTCCATCCAAAAGACTCAGCACCTTCTACATTTTGCCTATCCAAGTGCTATTTATTCATTCATTCATTTATTCATTCGGTTATTTATTCATTTGTTTGTTTGTTTATTATTGTGAATCCATCTTTTCTATGAAGTCTCCCTTACCAAGATAACACCCTAACAGTTGTGACTTGCTCAAGATCACACAACTAATTAGTGGCAGAGTCAGGATTAGAATACACATCTCCTGATTCCTAATCCAATATTCTTCCTTACACCACACCACCTCTGAATGTTCTAGATGGAATTCCTGTTTCAGGTAAGGATTGGACTAGGTGACCTTTGAGTTGACACTCAAAACTGTGGGGCAGAGGGTGGAAGGAAACAAGCATTTATAAAGCCCCTACTGTGTACCACGCGACTGTGCCAGGAGCAGAAAAGGGAAAAGGGAATTCTAGGTGTGTCTGTAAGAAGAAGCAGGGCTCTATAATTCACTGAGGGTAGTTAAGAGCATCAGGAGATAGCCTTAGCGGTGGTACTGGCCACTTCAGAGTTTGAGACTGAACTGGTGTTAATGGGGAGAAAGGAAGGGGACAAGCATCTATTAAATGCCTGCTATATGCCAGACTAAGTACTGTACAATATTATATCATATACCTGGGAGGAAGGTGCAATTATTATCCTCACTTTATAGTTGAGGAAACTGAGCTAGAGAGAGGTTAAGTGACTTGCCCAGTAACTAGTAACACCTAGTTACTAAGTGTTCTGAGGCTAGATTTGAACTCAGGTCTTTCTTCTGACTCCAGGCTCAGTACTCTATCCACTGTGCCACCTAATTGCCATTAGTAGCTGAAGTTAGTGATTGCAGGAACATGGAAGAAGAGCTAGTGATCGTGATCAGACAATTCTGGTTGCAACTTGATGGGAGATTATAGAGTGAGAGAGTATTAGAAAGTGAGATTGGAGAAAGATCGGTGTGAGGGTGATTTCAGCAATTGCATGTGTAGGAGAATGGACATCAGTGCACTCCAGGGTAGGCATAAAAAAATGGAACTCCAGGCTATATGCTGAGATTGTGAATAGACCATGTCCTAAAGCCCTCTTCTTACTTCCCCGTGCATATCATATATTGGCAGAGAGAGTAGTGATGAAAAAATGAAAGATCAGACTTGGTCTCATATACTTCATCTTGAATTATAAATTTCTTCCTAGTTTTGTTTTGGAAAAAGTACTACAAGGGAGAGCGAAAGTCACAAGGTATATATGATTGTAAGCTTACAGTCTTGAGATGTTATAATTCTATGTATAGATACAGAGAACAAATAAATTGGGGATTGGATAAGATGGAGTAGTTGAGTCCAATCATTTACCTGACTGGGAAATTTTCAAGGGATGCTCTTAGCTCTAAACTAGAGCATCATGTGGGCATCAATAGAATACAGACATGCCATTTATGTATGATATCATTTTCTGAACGATTTAGAGCAGGACCCTAAATCAATCTCCTAATTAGCCACATCATCACATCATTTATGGAAAATACAATTATAAGGGAATTGTGAGTTCTGCGATGCCAATATCTTGTTCCCATTATACTGAGCCTTTCTATTATCACTGTATGTCCTTAAATACACAGCTTCCTGGGATGACTTATGAAGACACTTTGACAATAGCATGTTTGGAATTTTCTAAGCTACAAGAAAGATTACACAAACTCCAGATCCAATGAGAAAAAGCTTACTGTCTTCATAGCAGAGGTGGAGGACTGGGAGGTATAGTATGTGTACAGAGAGAAAGGTACAGGATTAGACTATTAAATGTATCCCATTTTCTTGGGTTGGAGAAAATCAATGGATCATCAATTTTTGACTTGCTTAAATACTATAAATTGGAATCACCAACTATATTTTAAAAATAAAAATAAGAAGAAACTAAGCCATCCAAACCGCAGAGAGAGTTCATAGAATAAATGAAATAACCATTATTTGCTACTCAGCAGAAGAAATTGTTGAGTGACTAAGTTTCCAAGGCTTCTTTGAAAAGTTCCCTACTGACTGATGGACCCTACAGTTCTCAGAATCCTTTACTTTGATCTTTACTCATACTCATTAGTTATTGGACTTCTGCACATACCACTGCCAGATTAATCTTCCTAAAACATCACCTTCATCACATTAATCCCTTGCTCAAAAATCTTTTTTTTAGTAAATAGTATTTATTTATTTTTCCAATTAAATGTGAAGATAGTTTTCAACATTCATTTTTTATAGGATTTTGAGTTCCAATTTTTTTTCTCTTTCCCTTCCCTCCCTCCCTCCCAAAGATGGCAAGAAATCTGATATAGGTTATACATGTGTAATCATGTTAAGCATATTTCCACATTACTCATATTATGAAAGAAGAAACAGAACAAAAGCTAAAAACTACAAAAAACAAAAAAAATGAAAATATGCTTTGATTTGCATTCAGACTCTAGTTCTTTCTCTGGACATGGATAGCATTTTCCATCATGAGTCTTTTGGAATTGTCTTGGAACATTGTATTGCTGAGAAGGGCTAAATCAATCATAGCTGATCATCATATAATGTTGCTGTTGCTCTATATGATGTTCTCCTGGTTCTCCTCACTTCGCTCAGTATCCGTTCATAAAGCCCAAACTTCTTAACCTGGCATTCAACCCCTCTCCCCATAATCTTGTGCACACCTGCCTATCCAACTGTATCACTTCTTACTCCCCTACATGAAAAACTTCTAATCTATCTGCATTCCCTGCCCCCAAACGGGGAATGGGGTGAATGGGTACAAATGGCTTATACATTCCCACCTTTCTTCTTATCTGGAAGAATCTTCTTGTCTGTCAAGACAAATTCTTCCCAAGCTTTGAGACCCAAATTAATTAAATAAATGTTTATGTGTCTACTGTTTGTAGCATTGTGCTAGGCACTAAGGGAAGATGTGAAATTTAGATATAACATAGTTCCTGCCTACACGAAGTTTATAGTCTAGTATAGGATGCATACTAAATGACAATACAGAACAACACATGTTAAGCATTTTAAGAAAAGTTACTATTTTCTCTGTTGAAAAGTTTGAGAGATGGAAAGATCATTAATGACCCAGGAGATCAGGAAAGACTTCCTAAAGGAATTAGTTATTTGCATTCAATCCTTAAAGGTCAGTAGAAAATCAGAATGTAGAGAAGGGATGATAAAGGTTTCAAGTCTTTTCTGAAGCTTTTCCTGACTCCTATGGTATGGTCTGTAACACTCACTTGGCAATTATTACATATTTCCTTGTATTATCATAATTTCTTATGCCTTGTTGGCCTTGCCAAGACCCCATGTTTCTTTAGATTGTGTCTTAAACTTTGTATCTCTCCACTGAGCTGTGGGCACTCAAATCTCCAAAAACATTTGTTAATGAAAGACCTTAGAGTAGCATATGTAATAGAGAGCCCCTGTATTACTGGATACTAATTATAAAAAGATTTAGATAGTACTCTAAGGGTTTCGAAGCACTTTATGTTATCTCTTTCAATGAGCTCAATGCAGCTCAAGGGGAATGGAGAAGGGAATAAACATTTACATAGTGCTTACTATGTGCTAAGCATTTTTAAACTAATATCTCATTTGATTGAGTTAAAGGCATTGTGCTAGGTGTTAGGAATGCACAGATGAAAAATGAATGACCCCTGGCCTTATGGAACTTATGCTTCAAAGGAGAGGACAAAATAGGATTATGTATACGAGTATAATTCCAGGTAGTGTGTCTTTGGAAGCAAAGGAGAGGTCTAGTTGAAGCACCCTGGGGAATTTTGGGGATAGATCACTTTCCATTGGGAGGTTAGGGATGGCTTCATGGAAAAGGGAGACATGTTTCAAAAGGTAAAGACAAGGGGGAGCCATTTTGTGCCTGGGAGATACCCTGTATGAAGGCCTAGAAGTTAGGGAGGGCAGAGTGAGAAATAAAGTAAATCTGGACGTCTACTTTGGCAAAAACAGAGTTTATTAGTAAAGCCAAAAAGATGGGCTGGATCAGATCATGGAGGGCCAATTAAATGCCTGTCTAAGGAGTCTTTATTTCATCCTAGAAGCAACAGGGAGTCCTTGGAAGTTTTTGAGCAGAGGACATGGCTTGGCACAGTCAACTTACATTAGGAAGATTATTTTGGCATCTGCGTGAAGGATGGTTTAGAGGCTAGAGGCAATGAAATCAGTTAATAGAAAGATGTAATAGTTGGGGTGAGATATGCTGAGGGACTGAACTAAGGCAGTAGAAGTAAGAGCGGAGAAGAAGGGACAGATCTGAGAAATACTGTGGAGGTAGAATCAACTTATTGGATGTAGATGGCGAGGAGCAGGGGAGCGTGAAAGATGACGCTGATTCACACAGTAACACTAATTCCCATAGACCTTTTACTTAGGAGTTGGTCGATTAAATCAACCAGCAAACAGTATTAGCTAGCATTGAGATAGTGCTTTAAGGTTTTCAAAGTGGCTTTATATAGATTACATCACTTGATCCTTATAATAGCCCTGTGAAGTAGGTGCTATTAACATCCCTAGTTTATAGATGAGGAAATTGAGACAGAGGTTAAGTGACTTGCCCAGGGTCACACAGCTAGTAAGTGACTGAGAGAATTTGAATTCAGGTCTTCCTGCCTCCAAACCCAGTACTCTATCCATTGCTCCCTCTGGATGTCAGGCACTGGGGATATAAAGACAAAATCAAACAGTCTGTGCCTTCAAGAAAACTTGCATTCTATAGGAAGAGACAACATATACACAATGAAGGGATCAGAACAGGGACTGAATCTGTGTATAGGGAAGTATAGGGAACTTTCTGCTGAAGGAACTCCTTCTACCAATACAGGTCAGCCTTCCCCTATAACTTATAGTTTTAGAGAGCTGCCTGAGAGGTCAGGGCACTTGTTCTAGTGTCACATACTCAGTGTATGTTGGAAGTGGGATTTGAACTCTGATGTAGGCTTTCAGGGGTAGTGAGGTGGTACAGTGGATAGAGCACCTGACCTGGAGTCAGGAAGACCTGAGTTCTAACCCACCCTCAAACACTTACTAGCTGTGTGGCCCTGGGCAAGTCACTTAACTCTGCATGCCTCAGTTTTCTCATCTGTCAAATGAGATGGAAAATGAAATGGCAAGCCACTGTATCTTTGGCAGGAAAATCCCAAATATTGTCACAAAGAGTCAGACGAGACTGAAAAATGACTGAGCCAAATTTCTAGACACCAAAGTCAGATCTCTGCCTGCTATACCACATTGTCTCTCAAGCTTCTCTCTCTCTCTCTCTCTCTCTCTCTATCTGTCTGTCTGTCCATCTGTCCATCTATCTATCCATCTGTCTGTCTGTCTATCTATCTATGTATCTATCCGTCTGTCTGTCTATCCATTTATCTATTTATCTATCTGTCTGTCTGTCTGTCTATTGATCTATCTGTCTATCTATTGATCTGTCTGTCTGTCTGTCCATCTATCTATCTACCTGTCTGTCTATCCGTCTATCTATCTATCTATCCATCTGTCTATTTGTCTGTCCATCTATCTATTTATCCATCTGTCTATCTATCTATCTATCTATCTATCTATCTATCTATCTATCTATCCGTGTCTGTCT